>ONZH01003485.1:0-51679 GCA_900303285.1 Rhinella marina | reverse complement strand
CACAGTACAGTGGTATTAAAAGGCCTAGATATTGTATATTTCAAAGGTACACAGCCGTGTAGTAACTGAACAGACGGTGGGTATTTACACCAGGTATGTGAGATAATTTAAGCAAGAGAACGCACAGTACAGTGGCCAATTAAATGGCCTAGATATTGTATATTTCAAGGTACACAGCCGTGTACTAACTGAACAGACGGTGGGTATTTACACCAGGTATGTGAAATAATTTAGCAAGAGAACGCACAGTACAGTGGCCAATTAAAGGCCTAGATATTGTATATTTCAAGGTACACAGCCGTGTACTAACTGAACAGACGGTGGGTATTTACACCTGGTATACAAAAAGGGTATTGCAGGCACACAGAACCCAGAACACTAGAGCCAAATAAACTGTATTTAAAAAAATAAAATAAAATTCACAGCCGTATACTGCCAGATCAGATGGTGCATATACACACTAGTTATATAACAGGGTTTTTCAGCCAAAAAGAACGCTGAACAGTAGTGCCAAATATAGTTTGGTATGTAGCAGAGCACCTAATACACCACTAAATGCCTCTCTCTGTCCCTACTCCAGCAGCTATCCCTGAATACGGCCAAGCCGTTTCTCTGTAAAGTGTATCTTGTAGTAAAGCTATCACTGTAGTGCATTATAGTAGCCCTGATAAGGGCTTTTAATCACGCTCCTGCCTGTCCAACTGCTAAAACCTGTCTGTCCCTTCTCCAGCCTCTGTCCCTGACTAAGTTCACGCAGCATATGCGTACGAGCAGGAAGAGCTGAGTTTTTAATATTCGAGGTCACATGGTTTTTCCAGCCAATCCATGTAGACGCTGTTTTCGCGCTGCCAGCGTGCTCAGCGTGCCTGTCATACCCCCCCTGCATGTTGATTGGTGGAAAAAGAGCGCCAGGGAAGGTGGGAGGGGAAACGAATTCTAAGTGCGCCATCGCCGTTATAATCGAGTATGCCGAATAGCGTAGTATTCGATCGAATACCGGCTCGATCGAACACTACTCGCTCATCTCTAGTTATGATGACACACAATTTGCACACCTGGATCTTCTGCCATTCTTCTCTACAGATCCTCTCAAGCTCTGGTTAGATGGGGATCTTCAGTTGACAGCCATTTTCAGGTCTCTCCAGGGATGTTCAATTGGGTTAAAGTCAGGGTTCTGGCTGAACCACTCACAGACATTCACAGAGTTGTTCATAAGCCACTCATGTGTTGTCTTTAGAGATGGGCGAACATGCTCATCTGAGCTTGATGCTCGTTCGAGCATTAGGGTATTCGCATATGCTCGCTACTCGGACAAGCATATCGCGATCCTCGAGGAAATGGCAACTTCCTTTTCCTGCAGGTTAGCCACCTTTTTTCAGCCAATCAACATGCAGGAGAGTCTTTGGTACTTCCTAGCATCACGTGGGGCCCCTACAAGTCGATAGCAGGGATTGGCTGGCCAGATCAGATGACCTGGGAATATAAGAATCTGGTCCCGCGCTGCTCGCGTCATACGCCATCTGCCTTAGATTAGGGATAGATCTGCTGTCTGTCAGGGAGAGTGTTAGGGCCTGAATTTAGATGTTGGTTAGGCAGGAATCACCCACAAAGAATCCAACAGCCCTTCTAAGGGCTACAAGCACCTTTTTTTTTGGTCTCCTCCTGGCTGCTGGCTGGGACTTGTAGTGCATCTACCGCCATCTTGGCTGCACACTGTACACAGTGACTGGTGGCAGAAGGGACAGCACGTGGTCCACACAGACCCAAAATAAATTGCCCAAAGTACTCATTTTTGCTGCTGCTGTACCTTGGCTTGCTGAGATCTGTAGTGCAGTCTAGGGAATATGTTTTTCTGTCATTTCAATACACTACATTCCAGTGAACAATTATGTAGTGTACTGTACAGTAGCGTCAGTCTAGGGAATATGTTTTTCTGTCATTTCTATACACTACAGTCCAGTGAACAATTATGTAGTGTACTGTACAGTAGCGTCAGTCTAGGGAATATGTTTTTCTGTCATTTCTATACACTACAGTCCAGTGAACAATTATGTACTGTACTGTACAGTAGCATCAGTCTAGGAAATACGTTTTTCTGTCATTTCTATACACTACAGTCCAGTGAACAATTATGTAGTATACTGTACAGTAGCGTCAGTCTAGGGAATACGTTTTTCTGTCATTTCTATACACTACAGTCCAGTGAACAATTATGTAGTGTACTGTACAGTAGCGTCAGTCTAGGGAATACGTTTTTCTGTCATTTCTATACACTACAGTCCAGTGAACAATTATGTAGTGTGCTGTACAGTAGCATCAGTCTAGGGAATACGTTTTTTTATATATCCTACAGTGCAGTGAAAAATTGAGTGGTTTGCGGTGCAATAGCCGCCGTCTAAAGACTACGTTTTTCCTCTCAGTCATATATACTACAGTGCAGTGCAAAATTGTGTCGTGTGCTGCACACTAGCCGGAGTGTAGAAAATATACGTTTTTCCTCTCAGTTATATATTATACAATGCAGTGAAAAATTCTGACGTGTGCTGCACACTAGCCGGAGTGTAGAAAATCTAAGTTTTTCCTCTCAGTTATATATTATACAGTGCAGTGAAAAATTCTGTCGTGTGCTGGACACTAGCCGGAGTGTATAAAATATACGTTTTTCCTCTCAGTTATATATTATACAGTGCAGTGAAAAATTCTGTTGTGTGCAGCACACTAGCCGGAGTGTAGAAAATATAAGTTTTTCCTCTCATTTATATATTATTCAGTGCAGTGCACAATTCTGTCGTGTGCTGCACACTAGCCGGAGTGTAGAAAATATACGTTTTTCCTCTCAGTTATATATCATACATTGCAGTGAAAAACTGAGTGGTTTGCAGTACAATAGCCGCCGTCTAAAGACTACATTTTTTCTCTCAGTTATATATCATACAGTGCAGTGAACATACAAAATGTTGAACCCAAGGGCTAAGGGTCGAGGACGAGGGCGTGGACGTGGGCGTTCAAGTAGTGTAGGGGGCAGAGGCCGTGGTCCTGGGCAGGTTGACACAGTACATGTTGATGAGGGAGCAGTGGAACGCCGCAGAGTTTCGCTCCCTAGCTTCATCTCGCAACTTACTGGTTCACGTGGCACACCACTATTGAAACCACAACAGTGCGAACAGGTGATGACGTGGATAGCGGACAATGCGTCCAGTAATTTATCCACCACCTAGTCTTCCATGCAGTCCACCCACGCTAGCCAAGGGAGTAGACCTCTGGCTCCTCCAGCTCAACCTCCTTCCCCCCAGCCTGCCCCCCCCACGAAAAGTATGGATTCAGATCAGGCATACTCACAGGAACTCTTTTCAGGACCCTACCCAGAGACACAAACCACTGCTCAAAAGCAACCTGAGCACTTGCTCTGTCCCGATGCCCAAAATTTTGAACTTTCACAGTTTGTGGGTTATGAGTGTGTGGACTTAGTGCAAGTAGTGCGTGAAGAGGTGTCGGATGATGATGATGCTGATGATGAGACACGGTTGTCAGACAGTGACGTTGTTGTCAGGGCAGTAAGTCCGAGGGAGGAGCAGAGTGAGGAATTGGAGGAAGAGCTGGTGGATTATGAGGTGACTGACCCGAGCTGGGTTGGTAATCCAACTCAAGACAGTGCTTCTGAGGGGGAGGCAAGTGCTGCACCAAAACAGGTTGGAAGAGGCAGTGGGGTGGCCAGAGGGAGAAGCAGGACCAGAGCAGGTAGAGTGCCGAGGCCTAGATGTTCGCAAGTCTGGAGGTTTTTTAAATAAAGTGAGGATGACCGACGGACTGTGGTGTGCAACCTGTGCAACACCAGGATCAGCAGGGAGCCACCACTACCAGCCTAACCACTACCAGCATGCGCAGGCATATGAGTGCTAAACACCTGACTCAGTGGAACCAAGGCCGTTCACCTCCTGCCGGTCACACCACTGCCCCTTCCCCTGTGTCACATGCTGGCTCGGCGAGTCAACCCCCCGCCCAGGACCCCGGCATGAGCGCCTCCCACCCTACAACCAGCCCTTCACCTCCATGATCCTCCACAACCTCCACCAATGTGTCCCAGCCCAGCGTTCAGCTGTCTTTGCAGCAGACATTTGAGCGCAAGCGCAAATACAATTCCAGCCACCCACATGCACAAGCCCTAAACGTCCACATCTCTAAATTGTTCAGCCTGTAGATGCTGCCCTATAGACTGGTAGAGACTGAGGCTTTCCGCAACCTGATGGCGGTAGCTGTCCCTCGGTACTTGGTCCCCAGCCGCCACTATTTTTCCCGATGTGCCGTCCCAGCCCTACACCAGCACATGTCAGAGAACATCATCCGTGCCCTGACCAATGCAGTTAGTGATAAGGTCCACCTAACCACGGACATGTGGACAAGTGCTGGCGGGCAGGGACACTATATCTCACTGACGGCACATTGGGTTAACTTGGTGAAGGCTGGGACCGAGTCTGACCCTGGGACCGAGTCATCTCAGATGTACTATGCCTATTCCTCCAACCCCTCCTCCTCCGAATTACCATCTGTGGGCACGGCGCCTTCAGTCGGTAGCTCTAGGCACAGCAGCAGTGCCGTGGGTAAGTGCCAGCAGGCGGTGCTCAAACTGCTGAGCTTAGGTGACAAAAGGCACACCACCCAAGAGCTGTTACAGGGCATCACGGCGCAGACCGATGTTTGGCTGGCACCGCTGAACCTCAACCCAGGCATGGTTGTGTGTGACAACGGGCGTAACCTGGTGGTGGCTCTGCAACTCGGCAGACTGACACATGTGCCATGCCTGGCCCACGTGTTCAACTGTCAACTGATAGCGCTGACAGGCTGACGCTTATTAAAATGAACAAAGCCTGGATTTCACCGGAATTCAAATCTCCTCCGGGGGAAAGCAGCTAAAGAATAAGATTCCTTATGTATCCGATTCCTCTCCTCTACTCCTCCTCCTTCTCTTCATTGCCAAACGCTGACCCAAAAGGGATTTTTTTAGAGGGCCAACTGGCACTCTTTTAAGACAATGTTTCCGGAGGGCCACCTACAGGCCCTCTCTCCAAACAATTTTTCCGGAGTGTCAACTACAGACACTCTAAAACAATTTTTCAGGAGCGTCAACTACAGACACTCTAAAACAATTTTTCAGGAGCGTCAACTACAGACACTCTAAAACAATTTTTCAGGATCGTCAACCACAGACACTAAAAAATTTTTTTTTCGGAGAGTCGACTTCAGACACTCCAAAAAAACATTTTTGGGAGGCTCACCTACAGCCATTTGACTGCAATCTCAGTTGGACAAAGGCATTGGTGGTGTCACTGCCATGCTGTGTCAGGCTAAATTTTTGAGTGGTTCACCTGCTACCTTAGTCTAACTCGATCACTCTGTTGTCACCGCCGCCATACAGGGTCACGCTAAATTTGTATGTGCTTCGCCTGCTCCCGCAGTGTAACTCGGTAACTCTGTAGTCACAGCCATACAGGGTCACGCTAAATTTTTATGTGCTTCGCCTGCTCCCGCAGTGTAACTCGGTCACTCTGTAGTCACAGCCATACAGGGCCACGATAAATTTTTATGGTCTGGGTGAGCACAATTGCCTTGAGGGTCACCACCAGGCTGTTGCCCGAGAATTTGGGGTAATGGTGGGATTAGGCAGCCTCAGAGGCATCCATGCATGCTGCCCCTGCTGTTTCCTGTCCATTTCCGTGGTGTTTCCATCATTTTCTGAGGTTTCCAGGTTTTCACCCAGCCTTCCCTAGGCAGAGCCTTGGTCCCCTGCAAAAAATGCTCGAGTCTCCTATTGACTTCAATGGGTTTCAAAATTCGACTCGAATAACGAGCACCCGAGCATTTTAGTGCTCGCTCATCTCTAGTTGTCTTAGCTGTGTGCTTAGGGTTATTGTTGTCTTGAAAGGTGAAACTTTGGCCAAGTCTGGATCAGGTTTTCATAAAGAATATCTCTTTACTTTGCTGCATTCAGCTTTCCCTCAACCCTGTCTCAGCTGCTGAAAATCACCCCCACAGCATGATGCTGCCACCACCATGCTTCACTGTAGGGATAGTATTGCCAGGTGAGGGGCAGTGCCTGGTTTCCTCCAGACATACAGCGTAGAATTGAAGCAAACCTCAGTCTTGGTTTCATTAGACTAGACCAGGCATGCTCAACCTACGGCCCTCCAGCTGTTGCAAAACTACAAATCACAGGATTCCCGGACAACCTACAGCTATCAGTCTACAGCAGGGCATGGTGGGAGTTGTAGTTTTACAACAGCTGGAGGGCCGCAGGTTAAGCATCCCTGGACTAGAAAATGTTGTTTCTCACAGTCTGAGAGTCCTTTAAATGCTTTTTAGCTAACACTAGGTGGGCTTTCATGTGTCTTTCACAGAGTAGAGGCTTCTTTCTGGCCACTCTGCCATAAAACCCATATTGGTGGACAGTTGCAGTGATAGTTGACTTTCTGGAAGATTCTCACACAGAATCATTGGATCTCAGTCAGAGTGACCATTGAGTTTTTGGTCACCTCTTTTACCAGGACCCTTCTAGCCAATTTCTTAATTTGGTGGGGCAGCCAAGTCTAGGAAGAATCCTGGTTGTTCCAAACTTCTTCCATATAAGAATTATGGAGGTCACTGTGCTCTTGAGAACTTTAAATGGAACAGACATTTTTGGCACCTTTCTCCAGATCTGTGCCTCTGCACAATCATGTTTCTGATGTCTACAGACAGTTCTTTCCTTCTTATACTGTAGCTTGTTTTTTTATTTTATTTTTTATGCATTGTCAGTAGTGAAACCTTATATAGACAGGGTATGCCTTTCCAAATCTTGTCCAGTCAACTGAATTTACCATAGGTGGATTCCAATACAGGTGTAGAAACATCTCAAAGATGATCAAGAGAAATGGGAAGCCCTCAGAGCTAAATGTCAAGTCTCATAGCAAAAGGTCTGAATACTTATGTCCATGCAAAATGTTATTTTTCCTTTTTAATGCATTTGCAAAAACAATCCTAACATAGTGTTTTCACTTTCTCATTATGGGGGGAACGTATTTATTTATTTATTTTTATTTTAGCACAGGGCAGCAACATAAAATATGAAAAAAAGCATTGAATTCCGAAATGCCTGGATTTTTTTTTAATTGTCTAATAGTAGAAAAAATGAAATTAACCTATATCTATAAACTACACCTCCATTCCAGCACCTCTTCTTTGGTGGTCCTCACGGGCATTGGCATATCTATAGGGGTTGCAGCGGTCGCAACTGCCGCCAGGCCCCTAAGCCAGAAGGGCCCACAGGGGACATTGTGGGTGGATAAAATTATGGGGGCATCTACTGGGGGCACTGAATATGGGCTGGCACAAATGAGGAGGGTGGGGGAATGTTCTTGGACTGGCATGCATTATGGGGGGGGCACTACGGGTATATTAACTCTACTCGGGCCACTAAGAGGGAGCATTTTTTGTACTGGCACAAATTTTAAAGGGGCATTTTTTGCACTGGCACACATTAAAGGGGGTATTTTTTAAACTGGCGCACATTATAAGGTGGCATTTTTTGCACTGGTATGCATTATAAGGGGGTATTTTTGTGCTGGAGCACACTGTTAAGGGTTATTTTTTGCATTGGTGCACATTATAAGCAGGTACTTTTTATGCTGGCGCACATTAGAAGGGGGTATTTTGTGTGCGGGCGCACATTATTAGGAGAGTTATTACTAATGGGAAACTATAGGGAACATGATTACTAGTATGGGCACAATTGGGGCATTATTACTATTGTCCAGTGGCATACCTCTAATAGAGGCAGACCATGACACTGCTATGAGGCCCATAAAAAAGATGGAACCACTGCTCTGCCTCCATTGCACTTCCTAGTTTGTGAGGGAAATGTACTGATTGGAGTGTACTGATAGGAGTAGTCTGTCAGTCACTGATCTGCAGTAATGTGCACCAATCAGCACTTTTCCAACAGGACAGAGAAGTGCTGATTGGTCTGTTGTACTTAAGACCCGACCTGTGCAGAAAGATGGACAGGAGCACAGCAGTCAGTGAGCCCTAGGAGTTTGTTACCAGCAGCCTCATCCAAACCTCAGCTATCAGTAAGCAAACGCTATATGACAGAACTGACACAGGCAGTTGTCAGACTGCTGCTGCCAAGGCCAATAAGATTATAAGGTGCATCAAAAGGCGCATAGATGCCCATGATGAGAACATAGTCCTGCCACTTTACAAATCACTAGTCAGACCATACATGGAGTACTGTGTACAGTTCTGGGCTCCTGTGAACAAAGCAGACATAGCAGAGCTGGAGAGGGTTCAGAGGAGGGCAACTAAAGTAATAACTGGAATGGGTGGACTACCATACCCAGAAAGATTATCAAAATTAGGGTTATTCACTTTAGAAAAAGGGGTCAGTACAGAGATCTCTCCCATCATCTATTTATCCCCAGGACTGTGAATGTGACGAGGGGTCATCCTCTGTGTCTGGAAGAAAGAAGGTTTGTACAAAAACATAGAAGAGGATTCTTTACGGTAAGAGCAGTAAGACTATGGAACTTTCTGCCTGAGGAGGTGGTGATGGTAAGTTCACTAAAGAAGTTCAAGAGGGGCCTGGAGTGTAATATTACAGGTTATAGTTACTAGTTACTTCTATACTACTATAGTTACTTCTGGAGAAGGGTAGTTGATCCAAGGAGTTATTCTGATTGCCTGCTTGGAGTTGGGAAGGAATCTTCCCCTCTAAAGTGAGGAAAAATGACTTCTACCTCACAAGGGTTTTTGCTTTCTTCTGAATCAACGTGTAGGATAACAGGCTGAACTGGATGAATGTATGTCTTTTTTCAGCCTCATAAACTCTTACTATGCTACTATCTTATTATGTCTGTTTTAGTATCTACGTAGATCCTCCGTGAATTAAAGGGGTTTTCCCATGACTAATGTAAAAAATTAAAAGCAGACATCATCTAGTACATGATAACTTATTTCTAACAACACTAGACCCAGCCCTGTACCTCACATGGATCCAGAGATTTCCCCATTCATAGTTCTGCAAGATTTATATAAAATAAAATAAAATAAATACAATGCAACAGCACTCTGCAAACCAAATAAAGTATAAAAATGCCATAGCGATATAAAATATGTTGATGCTAATGCTATACTCATTTAGTAAATTTGAGATTCTTGGCAAATATTTTTTGTACAAAATTATTTGGGCCCATCTGCCAAACGTCAAGGCGATCTCTGTAAGACGGGAACCTAACACTATTCCCTACCTGTTATGTGCCATAATGGCCTCTGTATAATTCAGGGGGTGTTGGTTCCACATGCATGCTGGGTCAATTCTGCCTTTTGCCATTTCTGGTGCTTCAAAGGCCTCCACTAAATAATAGTGTTAGGTTTCCGTCTTACAGAGATCGCCTTCAAAATATTTTATATTACTATGGCATTTTTGTACTTTATTTGGTTTGCAGAGTGCTGTTGCATTGTATTTCTTTTCTTTGTGTATCTACCCATAGCAGCGTGCACCTGCACACTAGGATGTGCTGACTGACCCCCCCCCTTTTTTTTTGAAGATTTATATCATGCTGGCAGCTCAAGGGGAATGTATTTTCTGCTAAAGCTCAGGGTGCGTGTCCATGCTCTCCCTATAACAACTCAGGAGGCAGTTGGAGGATGAAAATGAGCATGTGCGGCCTTCTCAGTGAGCAGGTCAAAGAAATGAGGTAAAGGACAATCAGCAGGTGGCGCTATTCAGATATATTTTATTGGATAACTCAGTGGCTATGCTAAATTTTTAATTACAAAAGTATTCAGACCTAGGTGCTGGTTTGAAAACTGTGCAATATTTTTCGTGGGGAAACCCCTTTAATAATTCTGAAGCATTTGTTCTTATGATTCTGTGCTGTTCCATTCTTCTATTATTCCTGCTAGAAGTTATCAATGACTGTACTCTGCAGTGAAGGTCCAGCTGGGTGTTAACAGCTGGGGGTGTAGCTCTGCATAGTCAGACACTGTCAAAACTGTCAACGTATAACAAAAATACAAAAGGTTTTCCTTGATGTTGGAGATATTTGCCTTCTTTTTCTGTAATATCGCCCCCTATTGAAGAGGGTTATTGAGAAGTGGCTTGTGGAATGCAGATACAGGGTTTTTTTTAGCTATTTTCTGTATTTAAAAAGGTGTATTTGATTGGAAGAAGGTTACATGAAGATAACTAACGCTTAGACGTTCTGGTTATCCAAACATCTGTTTACATCTGCTTTGGGTATTTTTGATGGCGAGAATAGCCAAATGTTTTTTATAGCAAAAATACTAGTATCCCAAATGGGAACCTGGTGGATTATGTTTTCTATCAATAGGGTCTGTCAGGACATGTTGAGATCATAGCTGTCAGAACTCTGTTTGGACACCATCTCAATAATGTGAGCAAACTGGTCTGATTGTTCATCTGAAGTGTGTATAATCATTTCATATGTCTCCAAATGTATAGACCCATGCAGAATCAGTCCTGCTCTCATCAAAGAAATGTTAAAAACGGTATCATTTCTAGGCAGTAATGTGTAAAGTCCTAAAATTAATATGAGATGATGCTTCAAAAAGTTGAAAATATTGCAAAATTTCCAAAAAGTGCCACATGGTGTGTTTTACATATCTTTTGATAATGATTCATTCTATAATTTTAATATCTTAAATAAGAACTGCACCTTCAGTGATGAATTATACAGTAAGAGGGTTCATGAATAACGAAGAAAATGGAGACAGATTGACTCAGGCACCATTAACAAGACATTTGTTAGTAAGCTGGAAAAGGAAAGTATAAGATTCCTAACAGTAATGATCAAAAATAATCATTCCTATCTACTAAATCTAACAGTGTTTTCAATCTTTTAATTTCATTTAGAGAAAGTGAAAAATTAAAATAAAGCAGTAAAGCTGAGAGTATAAATAAGAGATGAGCGAATCTATTCGCCGCTTTGTAGATTCGTATCAAATCTTGGAAATTTTCTTCTCCGAAGCGAATCCGAATTTTGTCGGATTCGCTTTGTATTATTCGTAAACGTACGCAAAAATTTGACCGCTAACTATACGTAAGATACGTATGAAACATAAGTAAATATACGTATTCTGTGTACGGCGGGAAAATGACGTTTCACCCCCGCAAGAACGGAAAAGTGAAGATACCCCCCCCCCCAGAACTGGAAAAAAACAATAGTACGCTAAGGATTCGTACGCCCTTTTGTACGTTCATGCGTACGTCTTCACATAAGTTGCGTACGTTTAACAAGTGTACGTTCGTTATTGTGCAAATGTTCGCAAAACACCACTTAATAACGTATAATTTTAAAGTATAATTCGTTCAAATCTTGTGAAAACTTCGATGAATATTCGGCGAAGCAAATTTTGGATGATTCGCTCATCTCTAGTATAAATGTACAAACGCAACATAAAATATAATCAACATTTGTGTGACTATTAACCCCTTCCCGCCCAGCGCCGTACATGTACGGCGCAACGGGACGTGACTTACCGCCCAGCGCCGTACATGTACGGCGCGCTGATCGGGCGGGTGCAGGAGCTGCGCCCGCCCGATCAGCGGCGGGGGTCCGGCAGTGCCCAGGTGCCGGACCCCTGGGGAATGCACCAGCATCGGTGAAAACACCGATGCCGGCGCATTAACCCTTCATGTGCCGCGGTCAGCGCTGACCGCGGCACATGAGGTGTGCCGCATGTTCAGGATGCCGAGCGGGGGGCCATCGGGTCCCCGCGCTGCTGTGACGGGGACCCGATGGCTTGGATGGCAGCCCGATGCCTTCCTTAGGCATCCTGGCTGCCATCCCTGCGAGCCTGTGCGATCCAGCCCCCTGGATCGCACAGGAAGCAGGCTGTAAGTGTATTACTGTGAGTAATACACTTACAGCCAATGCATTACAATACAAAGTATTGTAATGCATTGTGAAGGGGATCAGAACCCCCAAAAGTTAAAAAAAAGAAGTGTAAAAAGTTGAAAAAAATGTTAAACAATAAAGTTAAAAAAATAATAATAAAAGTTTCAAGTAAAAAAAAGAAAAACGCCATTTTCCCCCCAAGAAAGTAAAAAAATTGTTAAAAAAAGAAAAAAAAAGAAAAAGTAGACATATTAGGTATTGCCGCGTCCGTATCGACCGGCTCTATAAAAATATCACATAATCCATCCCGCCAGGTGAACACAGTAAAAAATAAAAAAATAAAAACAGTGCCAAAACAGCCATTTTTTGGTCACATTCCCCCATAAAAAGTGTAATACTACGCGATCAAAAAGGCGTATTTACCCCAAAATGGTACCAATCAAACCGTCATCTTGTCCCGCAAAAATGATACCCTACCTGAGACAATCGCCCGAAAAATAAAAAAAATATGGCTCTCTGAAAATGGCAACACAAAAAAAGATTTTATTCTGTTCAAAAGTAAATCTAATGTGTAAAACTATCCAAAAATAAAAAAGTTAGACATATTTGGTATCCCCACGTCCGTAACAACCTGCTCTATAAAAATATTACATGAGATGGCCCCCCAGGTGAATGCTGCAAAAAAAAAAAAAAAACCTATGCCAAAACAACCATTTTTTTCCCTCTTGCCTCACAAAAAGTGTAATAGCAGGCGATCAAAAAGGCGTATTTACCCCAAAATGGTACCAATCAAACCGTCATCTTGTCCCGCAAAAATGATACCCTACCTGAGACAATCGCCCGAAAAATAAAAAAAATATGGCTCTCTGAAAATGGCAACACAAAAAAAGATTTTATTCTGTTCAAAAGTAAATCTAATGTGTAAAACTATCCAAAAATAAAAAAGTTAGACATATTTGGTATCCCCACGTCCGTAACAACCTGCTCTATAAAAATATTACATGAGATGGCCCCCCAGGTGAATGCTGCAAAAAAAAAAAAAAAAACCTATGCCAAAACAACCATTTTTTTCCCTCTTGCCTCACAAAAAAGTGTAATAGCAGGCGATCAAAAAGGCGTATTTACCCCAAAATGGTACCAATCAAACCGTCATCTTGTCCCGCAAAAACGATACCCTACCTGAGACAATCGCCCGAAAACTGAAAAAAATATGGCTCTTTGAAAATGGCAACACAAAATAATGATTTTATTCTGTTCAAAAAATAAATCCAATGTGTAAAACTATCCAAAAATAAAAAAGTTAGACATATTGGTATCCCCACGTCCGTAACAACCTGCTCTATAAAAATATTACATGAGATGGCCCCCCAGGTGAATGCTGCAAAAAAAAAAAAAAAAAACCTATGCCAAAACAACCATTTTTTTCCCTCTTGCCTCACAAAAAGTGTAATAGCAGGCGATCAAAAAGGCGTATTTACCCCAAAATGGTACCAATCAAACCGTCATCTTGTCCCGCAAAAATGATACCCTACCTGAGACCATCGCCCGAAAACTGAAAAAAATATGGCTCTTTGAAAATGGCAACACAAAATAATGATTTTATTCTGTTCAAAAAATAAATCCAATGTGTAAAACTATCCAAAAATAAAAAAGTTAAACATATTTGGTATCCCCACGTCCGTAACAACCTGCTCTATAAAAATATTACATGAGATGGCCCCCCAGGTGAATGCTGCAAAAAAAAAAAAAAAACCTATGCCAAAACAACCATTTTTTTCCCTCTTGCCTCACAAAAAGTGTAATAGCAGGCGATCAAAAAGGCGTATTTACCCCAAAATGGTACCAATAAAACCGTCATCTTGTCCTGCAAAAACAATACCCTACCTGAGACAATCGCCTGAAAACTGAAAAAAATATGGCTCTCTGAAAATGGCAACACAAAAAAAAGATTTTATTCTGTACAAAAGTAAATCTAATGTGTAAAACTTTCCAAAAATAAAAATGTTAGACATATTGGGTATCTCCGCGTCCGTAACAACCTGCTGTATAAAAATATCACATGATTTGCCCCCCTTGGTGAATGCAGTAAAAAAAATTTTTTAAAAACCATGCCAAAACAGCTATTTTTTTTCACCTTGACTCACAAAAAGTGTAATACCAAGTGATCAAAAAGTGTTATGTACCCCAAAATGGTACCAACGAAAACATCAGCTCATCCCGCAAAAAATGAGCCCCCACATAAGACAAGACTCTAAATAAAAAAAAAACGTGGCTCCCGCAAACCATTCCAACAAAATCTGTGTTGTAAAATTCATATGGCGCTCCTTCTGTTTTGAGTCCTGCCATGTGCCCCCACAGCAGTTTACCACCACATATGGGGTGTTTCCGCATTCAGGAGAAAATGGGTAACTAATTATGGGGTGCTTTTCTCCTGTTACCCCTTATGAAAATACAAAAAATTTGGGGCTAAAGCAACATTTTATTGGAAGAAATAAAATTTTTCATTTTCACAGCCAAGTGTTTCCAAATTCCAAAAACACTTAGGGGGTCAAAGTGGCCAGTACCCCCTTAATATATTCGTTGAAGGGTGTAGTTTCCAAAATGGGGTCACTTTTTGAGGGTTTCCACTGTAGGGGTACGTCAGGGTCTCTCAATTACAAAATGGTGCCTAAAAACTATTCTAGCAAAATCTGCCTCCAAAATCCATATGGCGCTCCTTTCCTTTTGACCACTGCCACAAACCCATAGAGACGTTTACCACCACATATGGGGTATTTCTGTAAACTGCAGGATCAGAGCAATGTATATTGAGGTTTAGTTTGCTGTTAACCCTTACTGTGTTGCAAGAAAAAAAATTATTAACATGAATAATCTACCAAAAAAGTGAAATTTTGAAAATTCACCTCCATTTTCCACTAATTCTTGTGGAACACCTCAAGGGTTAACAAAGTTTGTAACAGCAGTTTTTTATAATTGGAGGGGTGTAGTTTCTAAAATGGGGTCATTTATGGGGGGTTTCATTATGTAAGCCCCTCAAAATCACTTTATATCTGAATTGGTGCTTAAAAAAATGGTTTTGGAAAATGTGGTGAAAATTTGAAAAATGGCTTCTAAACTTCAAAGCCCTCTAACGTCCTGAAAAAGTAAAATGACATTAATAAAATGATGCCAACATAAAGTAGACATATGGGGAATGTAAAATAATGACTATTTTTGGAGGTATTACGGTGTATTTTGAAAGTAGAGAAATTGAAATTTGGAAATTTGGAAATTTTTCCAAATTTTTGGTAAATTTGGTATTTTTTAATAAATAAAAATGAAATATTTTGCCAAAAATTTACTACTGTCGTGAAGCACAATATGTGACGAGAAAACAATCTCAGAATGGCCTGGATAAGTAAAAGCGTTCCAAAGTTATTACCACATAAAGTGACACATGTCAGATTTGCAAAAAATGGCCTGGGCAGGAAGGTGAAAACAGGCCCGGGGCTGAAGGGGTTAAACCATGCAGACCATAACAAAGTAATTCCAAAAAATGTTTTTGGGCCCAAACATGGACAAATCACTCAACCCTATAAAATGCACAAAACATAGATTTTGGGACTTCCTCATGCTTCTGGCATCTACCGTACATATGGACACTAGCACTAACTGCACTGAGCTTGGAGTTCAGAATATTTCTTAGAAAGCCAAACCATAGTTCATTTAACTTTTCTTTACTATTACTGAACTAACTTATAAATCTTGCCTTGTCCTATTGTGAATTACCCTCTGCCTTAGGGTCCATTCAGATGACCGAAAGTTCTGCGGTCCACAAATTGCAGATCCGCAAAAAACGGATATCAGCAGTGTGCGTTCTGCATTGGGTGGCCCTCTGATAGAAATGCCTATTCTTGTCCACAATTGCGGAATGGAACTACAGATGTGGACATCACACAGTGTGCTGTCCCGATCTTTTGCAGACCCTTTGAAATGAATGGTCCCACACCCGTTCTGCAAAATTGCAGAACGGATGAAGACCCATTCATACAGTCATCTGAATGAGTCCTTAAAGGGGTTCTCCGTAAATTAAGAAAATGAAAATCCGTAAATATTACTTTATTATAAATATATTCCCAAATACATTTCATTTGTTATAATGTCTCATTTTGTCTAGGGAGCAAAGATTAGGAGAAACAAAATAGCCGCCATCCTATTAATACACACAAAACCTGTCCTAATCACACAGGAGGACATGCTACTTCACAACACTGAACTAATGAGCCGCCTCATCCTCCTCTCTACTCTGCTTCTCAGGGATTATAATCTTGAATACAGATGATCTTCAGCTGAATTTCTGTGGGAATGGAGTTCATGAGGAGACATGAAGTACAGAGAGGAGGGAAAGGACAGACTGTGGTAATGGAGACTGCACACAAGTGCTCCTGCTCATCAACCACATCTGCTCATGGATTCCATTCCTACAGAGATTCAGCTAAAGATCTTATCATCTGTATTCAGGATTATAATCCCTGACAAGCAGAACAGAGAGAAGGATGAGGCAGCTCTTTACCTCAGTGTTGTGAAGTAACTTGTCCTGCTATGTGATTAGGACAGTTTTTGTGTGTACTAATAGGACAGCAGCCATTTTGTTTCCCCTGATGATTGCGCTTTAGAAAAAACAAATCATTATAACTAACGAAAGTTAGTTGGGAATATATTTATAATGAAGTAATATTTAAGTATTTTCATTTTCTTAATTCCTGGAGTACCCCTTTAAAGGGCTTATCCCACCTGGACATTTATGGTATATGCATAGGAAATGAGATAAACATCTGATAGGTGTGGGCCCCTCTCATACCTCTCGTCAATGGAAAGCATGACTTGCGTCTATGGCATCCTCTCCAAACACTGCTATGAGACTGCCAAATATAATTGAACGAGCACGCTTATCTACTTTCAGAAACCCCATCGCATCGCAACCTTATGAAACTTACAAAAATGGCCAAGCCAGCTCTCACTTATTATCCAAGCAGAGCTGGAACCAGCTCCTAATGATATGCCACAAACGTGCTGATGGAAAGATCTCTTTAACTAATGTATCAGCCTCGCAAAGCCATAATCGAAAGCAAATTAACAAGTGACATTACAAGCACATGCTAAATACTGGCAGTCAATACTGCTGAATCGAGCTGTCCTTTTTTGGGTCTAATTCATGCTGCATTTGTTTCCTGTCATAGGAGTTTCTATCATTTTTCTTTGCCATTTACATCAATTACTATATTTACTGACATTTTCATTCTATAAAGTGCTATTATCCATCACAGCCTAGCCCAACAAATAAAAGAATGATGATCTGTCTTAAGTCAATGTTTTCTTAATCGACACTCTACATCAGGGGTGGGGAACCTTTTTGCTGCCGAGGGCCATTTGAATATTTGTAACATTGCTCGTGGGCCGTACAAAATTCTCAACTTAAAAATTTGTCGGCTATATTTTGTCAAACATATACGTGACTTAGGGGTAAGTTACAGAAATTGCGCTTCAATTGTAAAAATCCAGAGCGTTGCATTTTTGTAACACAAAATGGCACCTACACTATATATTACATAAAGTACAGGCGCCATTTTGACCACATATAGCTGTCTAATATTTAAGTTGAAAATGTTATATATTTAGTTATTTGGCAGTAATGGCAGCCAAGCTAAACCCAGGGGGGACCATAGAGGGGTTCACCCAGCTTTCACTCTCCCTGCCACTGTCCCTACCTTTGTCCCTTTCTCAGTCTCAGATCTGCCCCCCACCTCCATCAGCCTCATTTCAGACCCCCAATATGCCCCCCAGCCTCAGATCAGACCCACAATATGCCCATCAGCCTCAGATCAGACCCCCAATATGACCCCCAGCCTCAGATCAGACCTCTAATATGCCCCCCAGCCTCAGATCAGACCCCCAATATAACCCCAGCCTCAGATCAGACCCCCAATATTCCTCCCATCCTCAGATCAGACCCCCAATATGCCCCCAGCTTCAGATAAGACCCACAATATGGCCACAGCTTCAGATCAGACCCCCAATATGGGCCCAGCTTCAGATCAGACCCTCAATATGCCCCCAGCTTCAGATCAGACCCCCAATATGGCCACAGCTTCAGACCCCTTTCAGCCCCCCCAGCCGCAGATCAGCCCCTCCCCACCTCAAATGAGCCCCAATCAGACAGGTTCACTTGGCAGGTTCACTTACCCTCCCTGGTCTTTTCCCTGCCATGCTGTACTGTGACCTGACAGCGCACAGCGTCAGGTCATAGTGCGCGTATACGTGCACTACGTCTTGACACTGTGTCAGGACACAGAGCGGGGCCAGAAAAAGACCAGGGAACGTGAGAACAGCCAGAGCACCGCTGTTCTCACCTTCTCATGACTCCCGCATGCTAATGACCGCTTCCATAAAGGCTAAGACTGAATGGCTGTCTGGTAAGATACAGATAAATATTCAGCTGTACTGCTTTTTTGTATAATTATTGTTGCTTTGTTGCTGCAGTCACTTATATACTATAACATTTATGCTATCTGTACATCCGTGTTACTCGGAAATGAGTACATTTCCCAAAATTTGTTTTGGGTCAGATACAATTAAATCGCCCATCAAATTTGATTCAAGTTCAAATAAATTTAACCCACAGTTGCAGTGAAAAGTCTGGGGTCTTCTAAGACTGTATCTAAGCTCTGTAACTTCTAGTCTGGTCTATTTAAACAGGCAACCTGCTGGCCACAGGTTGCCTGTGATTGGTCTTTATACCTCACTAGTGTGTTACTGTATTTGCGACTTCTGTTTATTGACCTCGGCTTGAATTTGACTTCGTCCTTGTGATACCCCTTGTATTGACACAACCTCTTTGCTTCTGACCTTGGCTTGAATTTGACTCCAAAGCTGTGTTTTCCCTTTGTTCTGACGTGACCTCCTGGCTCTTGACCCCGGCTTGGAAAACATTTACGTATGTTTTCTGTCTTAGTCTGTTGTTTTCTCTTGTTGTTCCCCTCCCTGTACAGTTCTGAATGTATATAGGTTAGGGACCACCGTCCAGTTGCGCCCCGTCTGTTAGGACAGACCATGCAAGTAGGTAGGGATAGTGGTGTGGGTGGAACTCAGGGCGCACTATTACCTCCCTGGTTCATGACAGAATGTTTCAGGTCCTCAAGGACCTTAAAGAGGACCTTTCACCACTCATGTCATGCCTGTTTTAATAGCTTCATGCATTCCCCATGTAATAACAATTCTGGAACACATATTCTTATGACTCTATGTTGTGCCATTCCTTTATTATTTGTACTACAATTAATAATTGAACTGCTATTAGCCTTCAGAAAGGGTACAGAGGGGTGGTAACCAGTTGGGGATGTGTACCTACACAGTCTGAACATGGTAGCACTGATTGGATAGAGTGAGTCTGTGCAGGTACACACCCCCAACTGGTTACCTCCCCTCTGTACCCTTACTGAAGGATAATAGCAATTCAATTATAGCTTCTATATGAAATATTAAAGGAATGGCACAACATAGACTCCAGAATGGTTAGTATATGGGGAATGCATGAAGCTATTAAACCAGGCATGTCAGGAGTGGTGAAAGGTCCTCTTTAATCTTTGATGCTGCAGAAGGTTGATATGTTAGCACTGGGAAACGCTTTTCTCAACCAGCCTCCTGCGGCATTGAAGATTAAGGTCCGTGAGGATGGAAACATCCAGATACATTTGCTGGATTTCCTTTCTGATATATGTTAGTTCTTCACAACAACCTCCAAGATACTAACCCTGTGCTTTGAGTGCATCTCATTTTCTACTCTGGATAAGACACTGGTGGTCACTCTGCCACGTTAAATTGGCAATCCAATCAGTCATTGAGCTTCCAATGCAACCGCTGAGCAGGCTAAACTCTAGAGTGCAAAGTACATAGCCAAAAGAATAGTAAATTGCAGATTTTTACTTATGCAGAATTACATGCAGAAAATATGCAGCATTTTACAATAGCAGCTAAGTGGATGAGATTTGTACATGTTGCATGAGAAATCCGCAGCAGATATAAAACCTGGGGTGTGGAATTAAATCCACAACATATAAGTTAACACCATGGATTTCACCCTCTGCAATGTATAGCTTGAAATCTGCTGCTGAAAATGTGTTTATGCCCAAAGAGTATCATATGCTAGTCTAAAGCACAAGTTTGTTGGAGTAAATAGTGCCAAATTTGATAAAAGGTGCCAACCATGTAATAAATTTGCCAAATTTGATCTGTTCTAAAGTCAGAAAATGATATTGCTAGATTTTCTGGCTTCAGAAGTTATAAATGTAATGAAAAGTTATTGGCCACATTGTGTTCTTTTTAATATGTGGCAGGGAAGTCATTATGCCCTCTGAGATGCCATGGGCTTGTGTGCAAGGGCATCCCTTGGACTCCTTTAGTTATGCTACTAAGTACTCCTCAATAGTGTTGATTGAGCACCATAGTGCTCAGTTGCTCGGGTGCGCTGGTCGAACACTAGGCGGTGTTCGAGTACTTGACCAAGCTCCCGAGCACAATGGAAGTCAATGCGAGAACCCGAGCACTAAACCAGGCACCCGCCTGCTCTGAAGAGGGGAGGGTGTCTGGTTCATAGGGAAAGGTGAGAAAATGGTGGAAACACCACTGAAATGGTTTAGGAACAGCATGGGGAGGATGTCTGGATGCATCTTGGACTACAAAGTCGCTGCTGGGAATGATGTTGTCCGAGCATTACGCCACTTTTACGGAATGTCAAGAATACCCCCCAAAACCGACGATAACATTGATTTTACAGGAAATATTGTTAGGAAACATATATTTACTTGTACATAAAGCGCAAGTGCTGCCAAAAACTACAAGGAAGAGGCACTCCGATACAACCGGTATATCACAAAAAGGAGGGCCTCATTCACATTGTGGTACAATTGTTCATGTCGTGGGACTCCTACACTCATAAAGCCTATGCACAAAGTGAAAGGGCTGCCAAAAATTACAAGGAACAGGCACTCCAATACACAAATAATGTCGCCTTGATTAGCGGCAGAAAAAAATACACAGGATTTCAGGTATTTAGGATACAAAAACGTTATAATGCACACGCAACAAAGGTACTTTCGCCTTGATTAGCGGCAGAAAAAATTACACCAGATGTCAGGTATGTAGGAAACAGAAACGTTATAATGCACAAGCAACACAGGTAATGTTGCCTTGATTAGCGGCAGAAAAAATGACACCGGATGTCAGGTATTTAGGATAAACATTATAATGCACACGCTGCGCAGGTGGTGTTTAGTTAATGCAACCTTGCGCAATTTTTGCACCAAAAGAAAAAAATGCACACGCAGGGCAGGTAATGTCACCTTGATTAGCGGCAGGAAAAAAATACACTGGATTTCAGGTATTTAGGATATAGAAACGTTATAATGCACATGCAACACAGGTAATGTCGCCTTGATTAGCTGCAGAAAAAATGACACACCGGATGTCAGGTATATAGGACACAGAAAAGTTATAATGCACACACTGCGCAGGTGGTGTTTAGTTAAGGCAACCCTGCGCAATTTCCCCCCCCAAAAAAAATATTGCAGCCAGATATAATAGCCCTTAAAAGGGCTTTTGGGTCTTTTCAACAGAAAAACTAGCCCTGCCTAGCCAATTTATATCCCTACACTATCTGTCCCTCCTTGCAGCAGCTCTCCCTGACTAAGACTGAGCCGGGTCACATGTCACCGGGTGCTATATAGCACCTGATGACGCTTTCCCAGCCAGCCAATCACTGTAATGCCAGTAGCCAACATGGCTACGGCATTACAGTGAATGCCAGTACCTCTCCGCACGCTAATTGGCAAAGTAGCATGCGGGGAGGGGACTTGAGCATGGCGCTCGAGCACACGTAGTGTTTGGCCGAACACCACGATGTGCCGAGCATAGCCATGCTCGAACGAATATAGTATTCAGCCAAGCATGCTCGCTCAACACTACTCATCAAATATATCTTACTGCACTGCATGCTAGAAATCACAATTACTCATAGTAAAAAGAAAAGTCGATGCCCGGATTTCTGCAGAACTATAAAACACAGCATAATATTTTCTCTTCATATTATGTTCAGTAGTCTAGGTTTTAAGAGATGTTGGACACATGTTATCACAATCTCCTTCCAAGTGTGCTGCTTGGCAATGTCTACAGTTTATCATGCTTGTAGATGTTGACAACTGCAATGCATGAAGTAAATTGCTGTCTCTATGTATTAAATCCCAGTAACACTAAGCATGAAAGCCAGGCCATCTGTTGTTCTGTAGTCCATGTTCCTTTGTTAGCATCATGTATTTGTTTGTCTCCATATGAAGGGCTTTAGTGTCTAATAACTGAAAATAACATTATCCCAAATGGTGCATTAAAGGGTTTCTGTCACCAGTTTTTTCGGTATGAATCAGGCTGACATTAGAGATGTGCTAATGTCACCTGATTCCAAATATATATCTGTTTTATTTACTGGTGCCCCCATTTTTATATAAAATGAACTTTTATTTTATGCTAATAAGGCCTCTAGGTGCAAGGGGCGTTACCCCTGCTCCTAGAGGCTCTGTTGATTGACAGGCCCAGGCAGAGAAGAAACTTTTCATTCACCATAGCTTGCAAGGACCTTCAATGATGTCATGACCATGTGATCAGTCACATGGTTAGGATCACACAAACAGCCTGTCTCCTCCTAAACCATGTGACTGATCACATGGTCATGACATCATTGAAGGTCCTTAAAAGGTATGGTGAATGCAGTGTTTCTTCTCTGCCTGGTCCTGTCAATCAACAGAGCCTCTAGGAGCAGAGGTAACGCCCCTTGCACCTAGAGGCCTTATTAGCATAAAATAAAAGTTCATTTTATATAAAAATGGGGGCACCAGTAAATAAAACAGATATATATTTGGAATCAGGTGACATTAGCACATCTCTAATGTCAGCCTGATTCATACCTAAAAAACTGGTGACAGAAACCCTTTAAGTGAGCCCATGTCTGAAAATGTCATTCAAGTCATTGGCCTAGAGTCCCACTAATTTAAAAATGTGTTATAATATACAAACAGTATTAAAAATGTGTTATAATATACAAACAGTAGCTAAAGGAAAGAAAAAGTCTAGTGAAAATAGGCTAAATAACTTGTTATTCTGCCATCAGAATTAGAACAGTGTAATATGATACACTGTAGATATTGTAGTTCAGGGATGACCAACCTCCGTCTCTCCAGCTGTTGCAAAACTACAACTCCCAGTATGCCTAGTCTACCTACAGCTATCAGTCTATAGCAGGACATGATGGGAGGTGTAGTTTTACAACAGCTGGAGAGCCACACGTTGGCCAGCCCTGTTGTAGATGGTCTTTCAGTTAAAAGGCTCAGTATCTATTTTGTTTTGTCTGTCACCAGGAAATTCATTGTTATACCAGACACTTGTAGGGCTAGCTCATCTGAATGTAATGATAGCTTTTACTTAGCAATTTAGTCCTTCATCCCGGAGGAAAGAAAGTACTTTTAATTCATATGCAAATCAGCAGTTAGGTGCACTGAGAGCGGGTCCAAACCACTTTGTCCACCCTGCTCCTTCTGCTCCTCTGCCAGCTCCTTCCTCTCCTTCTAGATGCACCGGGCCAGGTTCCTGCAGAGTCATCTCACCTGACTGTCTCTTAAGGAGAGGGAGGGCTGGCAGTGGAAGCAGGAGGAGCAATGCTGCACAGAGTGGCTTGGTTCCACCCTCAAGGCACTTTACTGCTCGTTTGCATACGGATTAATAGTGCTTTTCCTCCAGAATGAAGCAAGGGATCGCTAAATTAAAGGAATCATGATATTAAATTGAGCTACTGTAGCTCTACAAGGCATTGTGCCTGGTTCAGTGAATTTGATATTCCTTTTATGTGATAATCCATTTTTTTGGTAGGAAAGAAACAGCTTAATGATACAATAAGTACAGTTATTTTCTTAGTAATTATGTTCTCTGGATGAATACTGGAGTCCTTATAAATGTTGCAGCCTTGATTTTGGTAAAAAATAAAATGTATGATGGAATAGAAAAGCGGAGAAACATTAGAAATGAGTTGTAGACCTAAGTGCTAGATGTGTGTTAATACAAAGCAGAGTGTGGCTTTTAGTGAGAAACATTTGGACAATGAACTGTGATGCCTTTAAGCAAAACTGTACATAAAAAGCTGCAATTTTACATTAATTATGCAAATTATGAAATTAAAAGCTTAAATATGCCTAGTTCCATGAAGTGTTTTTTTTATTTACTGGAGATTAGACATTATAAATTAATAAGATCAAGAAGAATTATTTTTAGAGAGAGAAAAACAACACGCATATACTGCAAGTTATGCTTTCTTGGGATCTTTACTGTCAAAAAATTAATTGAGTCAGAAACTAGTAGCTCAGCATCTAAGGTGGGTTAGCTCTTACCCAGGATCCTTTTGGTCAGTCACTGAAGAATGGAAAAATTAAACAGGCAGACACAGTGGTCACTGGAACAGTGACCTTTACTGAACTGGAGGCAGCAGGCTTGGTGGTTACAGAGTTCTCACAAAAGGCACTTGTCTTAATAGTTACAGTCTCCTATGAGGCAACAAGCTTAGTGGTGACAATAGTCTCTTTCTGAGGGCACAGGCTTAATCAGACTCAACAGGCAATCACACAGGAGCAGATTTACAAAAGTTATAGATGGTGTAAACCTAGAGAGACTGTCTAGACCTGCACCACATTTAGCACCACGAGGCTTGTGCAGGATGACAAATTTGGTTCAGGGCTAGGCACTTTTCTATAACTCTATACCTAATATTGGTTGGCTTACTTTGATACAGAATTTTAAGCCACTTTAAAGCACCAGCTATACCTAAGAAATAGCTCTCCATCCTTGGAGTAAAAATCCCATGTGCATGCTAAATGGCTGACTGGTAAGCAACACTGGGCCAGGACCCAGATGAAAAATGCCACACTGGAAAGAGGATATTGCAGCATCTGATAGAAAAAATAAAACCAGACTTTTAATTCGACATTTAAAAAATTATAATTAAGTATACATACCTGAAAAAGCACCTTTGTTTTGGAAATGGTTGTTAGTCATATCAAATGCTGAAATATCCTCTTTCCATTGTAGATACTGATACTACCCAGTACTAGTGAGAGTTCCCCAGATAAGAGTGGGGCACCTGGAAGACATAACTCTCTCTAGAGCAAATTAATACTTTGATTTTATCTTTAAAGTGTAGCACCAGACGAAAATTAAAAATTCAGCTTTCTTCAGGAGTCTCTTTTATCTTCCTACAGTCTTACAGACCTTGTATCACAGTTTTTAAGACCTGCAATGCTCCTCAGCATACACTAGATGCATCCAGCTCTCAATCACTATATTTATGAGCAACCCAAGAATCTGCAATAAAGAGGTCGCCCCACAAAGCACAGGGTTGGTGATAGATGGTTGATTGTTGGGGATCCCATGATCACTAGCCTGTACTTCACTCCTCCTCCTCACTGCTTGACAACAATGAGAAGTTTGAATGGAGCTGTAGAGTGTTGCATGCATGCTGTCACTCTATGCAGTGTCTATGGGATCAATGGAAACAGCTAAAACTAAGCATATATCCAGTAGAGGAAGTGTAATCTTGTAAACACCAGTTCTCCACCATTCCAAATCAAGTGAAAGACATGATAAGCGCTCCACTGATGATGAAATCCACTGGTCAGTACAACTGGTGCAGGGAGGAGGATCCTGAATTGGAGACCGCCACAATAGTGAAGGTCCAAGAATGAAGGTTGCTCTAGCAATCTAAAAATCCACAAAAATCATACCAAAACATACCATAATTAACACAACATACCATAATTAGAGATAAGCGAATCATCCAAAATTCGCTTCAGCAAATAATCAACAAATTTCTGACAACATTCGTTCTTAATACAAATTTATTAACTCAAATTTGTGTTAAAAAATTATCATTGTTTTGCGAACATTCCACACAAATTACGAACATACAGTCAGTTTTGTTAAAAGTACGCAATACGTAAGCATTAGCGTACAAAGTGCGTACGAATCCTTAGCGTACTACTGACTCGCGATTGCGTCATACGGATGCGGCGTACAGTCTTTAGAGGCAGTAAAGTAAGGTGCTAGTTATCCGGCTAAGTGCATAATTTACTAAAAAACACCATACAATAAGTGCATAATAGGACACATTGCAGTACCTGAAAAAGAATACACACAATGGGCTAAAGTGCTCCAGTTCAAGCCAGCGGTGAACCATAATGGAAGCTCTCACTTGTATTCGCTTTATAAGACGCACTGCAATTACCGCGAAAAATACGGTATGTCTTTGCTGCATTTTAGCATAGCAATAATGTTTTTACAGTTGTCATTTTCCCGCTTCGGGGGGGCCGGGGGAGGGGGCAAGAAGAATGCATATGCTGCGTATGTTGCGTACGTAACGTACCTAGCGTTAGCTTCAAAATTTTAAGAACATTTACGAATAAGACGAAGCGAATCTGAAAAAATCCGGATTCGCTTCGGAGTGGGAAAAATTGAGGATTCGATACGAATCTACGAAGAGGCGAATAGATTCGCTCATCTCTAACCATAATGCCATGATTAAGTCACACTGTGTTTGAAGCACATAGGTATTGTTTATGGTCACATATGTGGATGTCAAGATGATGTAATGAAGGCCAGATTTTTATGGATTTGCAGAGTCCTGGAGCTATTTTCATTTTGGACTTACAGTTCACTACCACACCAAACAGAGGTAAATGTCGAGATGGGAATAACCCTTTGAAGTGAGTACATTTAGGAAGAAGAAAGAGAAGGATACCATTAGGAGAAACATTATTTCCATGTTGTACATTTGGATTATTATAACATCTTATGTGACAAATTGGCAAATATACTGTACTAGTATAATGTTTAGGTGAAATGGTAACTTAGTGATAAGCATTGTTCCCTTACAGCACTAGAGTCCTTTGTTCCAAAAAAACAAAATCTGCATGGAATTTGTGTTTTCTCCCCATGGTTGAGTGAGTTTCCTCTAGGTTAGTCCCCATAGGGGACAGGGACTGATGTGATGACAATATCCATATATTACTGAGGAATATGTTAGTGTTATATACGAAACTTAAGTAAGTATATCTCCCATGGCCAGGTACAGGGAGATCAGGTCAAGAAAATGAACACATAGACCCCGATTTATCAAGACCATTGTGCTATGCCGGTCTTGATACGACCTCCATTGCCAGAGGAAGCATTTAATTTTTGATGAGACGCAAGCTTCGTCATAAATTGAATGCCTCCTCCAGGAGTCCGAACAGAAATCTAGATTTCAGTCATGATTTATGTCAGCATAAATGTCATTATTTATGTCACTCATTAGTTATAATGATTAGGGATGAGCGAACTTTTGAAAAGTTCGGTTCGGTTCGGCGAATTTTCTTGAAGTTCGGATTCGTACGAACCGAACCTAAAACGAACCTTGCTATAACGGCTGAATAATTGCTGCAACAATAATGGGAGTCTGGTAGGGTATAGTTTCGTTTACTTGCAGTTGCTATTCCAATGAAAAAAGTAGAAAAAATTAAAGTGATTTGTACAACGGCGACGCAAAATATACGCATATTTAAGAATTTAAACTAATGCGTACGCTAATGCGAACATTCATAATAACGAACATACAGTGTAGCGTTGTTAAAAGTACGCTACTTGACGGAATACGTACGCATTAGCGTACAAATCTTTAGCGTAATATTCGTACGTATGTACGCACGTACGTACGCACGTACGCACGCACGACGTAGAGGCCTAGCGATGGCAAGAAGAGCAGCTGCTTTTAGCTCAGAGGAGCTCAAATACATGGTCCGTGTCATGGACCGGGAGAACTATGATGGACCACACCCCCATAAACATGTGCACAAAAAGGAGGTCATAGAGGTGGTGATCCGAGGCCTCCTACATAGGTGTAGGACTGTGCGGACCTCCGGCCAGATCCAACGCCGATGGTCGGATCTAAAAATAAAAACCCCAGAGTGGCTAAAGGAGATACGGGAGGAGATAAGAAGGGGTAAGTAACAAAATATTTAAAAAGTAAAATCATGTTAATAAATTAGTGTACTGTATTGTATATATACCAGTCTGGGTTGCCAACTGTCCACAAATTTCTGGACAGTCCGTAAAAATAGGCAACTTTTTTCCAATGTCCTTGAAAAAAGTCTGTGATTTTTTAGAGGCTGGTTATACTAGATTATTTTGGTGGTAATTATCATCATTTTTCAGCTTACAGTAAATGGTGGTAATGAGTTCTGATCAGTATATTGAGCTATAGACCTTTATTACTTTATATTTATCCTTCATTATGGTTTTCAAATTTTTCCTTTAAAAATGTTAACCGTCCATGATTTTGGGATGTTGTCCAAAGTTGTCCAGAAAAAAAAAAATTTTGGTTGGCAACCCTGATACCAGTGCCAACAATGAAAACCGTATAGAAGGACAACGTGGGCGTGCGTGGTGCGCTGCAGAAATTTTCTTTCATGCTAGGCCACGCCTCTAACTCCACTCAAACAAGTGAAGATATTCTCAGATACGTGCCCCTTCACAGTAATTTGCCTTAGGCTACTTTCACATATGTGGTGGTGATCCGGCAGGCTGATCCGCGGTATTTGCCCTGCAAATTCCCGGCGTTCTTGCTGGATAGCGGCCGGTTCAGCACCGTCACCCATTATTGTTGATGGGGTTGGCCATTCTCCTTTTTGTGTCAGGCAAATGCTGGATCCGGAGAGATCCGTTGGGCTGTTCCTGGCCATAGCAGCCCACCGGATCTCTCTCGCTAGTATGAAAGTACCCTTAAATATATGCCCCTTCATAGTTAGTGCTTCCTCCTCCAACACACAGACTCAAAGACGTGCTCATGCTGCATCTAATGTGTCTGGAGTGGGCGATATCAAAAATATTCCCGCAATAAAGATATTAAGAAATGTATTGCAATAAATAATACCCATTTAGAATAAAAAAACACTTGGGGCCACAAGGAGAAGACATTATACTGTATGTGGGCAGCCACAAGGAGACATTACACTGGACGTCGGGGAAGGTGAAGGGACTGCTCCCTGCTTACCGTCACCCGTCTCTGCTTCTTATGGATGCAAAGACAGCTGACCACGGGACATAGCCACCCATTCCCGGACTCAGCCGCTAAAATCCTGACAGTCCAGCCTAATCCTGAACGGTTGGGACGGGAGCTATGGTATACTAGTGCATTGTATGTGCTGTATTTATATTTGTTATGTTTGTACCTGCAGAATGTGACACACAGACATCTTTTATTCATTCATTCAACCCTCCCAAGAAATGCCCCCTCCATCAAATATGCATCCCAGATATTCTATGATCCCTTAACTTTAAATGCCCACTCCACATCATATCGCCCTCCTCTCACCCATAATATCTTCATAGTAGTATACAGTGTTAGTATTAAAAACGGTCATCATAACAATTGTGTATGGATTTATGTTGCAGAGCGACGTCAGCGACGTCAACGACGTCAAGGCCAGTTGGCCCCGGCAGGACCTGCAGCTTCATGTAAGTGTAAACATATTTAAATAATTTTTTATCCAGGCTATGTGGGAGTGCAGCAGCAGTGATATAAGAGCACTAGTGTTTAGGAATGGGATCCAGCACCAAACTATTCACATGTATCAACATCAGCAATTACAACTGTTCATTTGAGTTGAATGAAATGCCATTATTTAATGTTTTTTTACAGCTGCTGCACCACCACAGGGGCCCTCTACCCCGCCTGAACCCCAGCCACAGAGGAGCCCACCTGCCACTCCAACAGCCCCCGAGGTAGAAGGTAGGTAGACTGCCGAGACTGACCTCTCTAAACCCCCCACCAAACCACCCTCGCAGCCGGCCAATAAAACACACACCTCCTTAAGTTGGGTAAGGGTCGGTCACAGCTTTATTTTCTTATCTTATCCAAAACTTCAACTTGTTGACCATAAACACCATAACCCGGAGTATTGAAGCGCTATGCCCCACAGCGTTCTGTGGGCAAGTCTGCCTTCTTCTCCGTCTGAAATCGTCAACCGACCTCTGTTGTGACTTGCAATGTAAAACACTGAAACAAACCAGAAATGAATCAGAAAAAGTTAAGAAAAAGATGAAATAATGGGGAAGGGAGGGTGGGAAGCTGTCAGTGAAGATGCTGGAGAAAGAGGCCGTCCCCCTATCAGGGCCATCCTATTAACCCCTTAGCCGCTACCACCACCTCAGCCATCCAGGACGCAGGGGTGTGGGTTAAAAGAAACACCCTCTTGCTGGTAATTAGAAACAGTGTCCACAAGAGAAACACCCCCGCGGGCAGAACCATTTTTTCACCTTACTGCACGCTGAGTTCATTAACCCTTTAATGCACCATCGCTCGTCAGTCATAGACGCCTTCACTTAGTCACCTCGGCGTCCGCTAAAATCAAAAGTGTAATTGGTGGAACTTCTGTCTTCAAAATAGAATCTAAATTTATGCTTTATCTTTTGTAGCTCCAACCGTCAGGGAGGCAGAGTTTTCCCCAGGACCCTGGGAGGACCATGCCGTATGGGTGTCTAGTAAGTACAAAGCCATAATTCACATAAGTGAAATATTCTCAAGCACTAGGATCATGTCACCCAACATGTTATGATAACTAGACTGTGTACACATTATGTTCTCCAAGTGGTTAGTGAAGCCGACATATCACTATAATTTTAAAATCAACGTAGTGAAAGAAGTAGAAACTTGAGTTACACCAAAAATATTTAAGAAAAAGATGACATACATCACATAGTATTATAGTACATTGGCAATCTCTTTTTAACAAAGCGAGAAACAGCCCTGCACCTCATATAGATCCAGAGATCTGCCCCAATTACTCTGCTACATCAAGCTGGTTACTGAAGGGTAGTGTGACTAGTGTCTATTCTGCTGCATGTCAGGACTCGTGTCCATCTCTCCCTATCACAGCTCAGGACAGGAGGCAGTTTAAGATTGAGGAGGCAGAGAAGATTTAAACTGAGCATGTGCGACCTTGTCAGTGAGCTGTTCAAAGACATAAGAAAAAAAAGGCTCAATAAAAATACATTTCACTGAATAACTGAGTTAGTTCGAGTAGATATACAAAATATTTAATGACATGTAACTGCTAAAGTATTCAAATCCAGTTGCTGCTTTGAAAGTGTAGAATATTTTTTGTGCAACAACCCCTTTAACTAGATAATACTAATTGTATTAATGTTTCCACCCCTACAGCTATCCCCACAGACTTCGAATTGGAGGCAGCCCTCAGAAGGGTAAATGAGCGGCTCTATGCTGCCTCCCGCATACAGCGAAGCCTTCAACTAGAGGTGTCGGCGATGCAAGCCATGTTGGCGAGGCGTCGTCAACCTCCAGTTTAATATTTATTTTATTTTGTTTTTTATTAATAATTTGTAATTGTTAAAATATTTTTCTTTAAACCTGTGTTTTGTGTTTTTTTAAAACCTTTAACCCCTTACTGACATACTTTGAAGAAAAATTGTTATGAAATATATGATGACTTGTACGTAAAGCTCAAGTCCAGCCAAAAATTTCAAGGAACAGGCACTCCGATACACCTTTTATTACACATAAAGGAGGGCATCAGTCACACCCGTGAAAAATTAAGATTGATGGCCTGGTGGTGAACAGACCCTTGAAAACATTATGGTAGAAGGCCTGGTGGGGAACAGACCCTTCTAAACATTATGGTAGAAGGCCTGGTGGTGAACAGACCCTAAAACATTATTTTTGAGGGACTTGTGGTGAACAGACCCTTGAAAACATTATGGTATAAGGCCTGGTGGTGAACAGACCCTAAAACATTATTTTTGAGGGACTGGTGGTGAACCAGTAGGGTTGAGAAGAGACAAGTTGAGGAGGAGGAGGAGGAGGCAGCACTTGATTGCACCCAGTATGTTTCCAAATAGACAATTGATGGTGGGGGCATTAGTAAGAGCAGTATTCTTTTGGACCCAGAAGGGCCTAGTACAGAGAAATGAAGTTGGAAGCTAAGAATATGCACGCTTGTAAAAATCAGTTTTTATACATGACAAAAAGTTGATGTTGAGTTCAGCACAGGACAGTCAACGTTAAAAACAACCCTCTAACATTACAGCTAGTCTAGTAGGATACGGATACGGTGAAATAGACAGACAACCTCACCCACAGAATCCATGAGGTGAAGAAAGGACATTTAAAAAGGCACAAATTCAAGAAGGCTTTATGCCAGTTCCATTATACAAAAATATGTGTCCAATTTTCATGAAATGGACACCTCACTGCCACTTGCTTTACAAATTGACGCAACTACTCTGGTGTAAAACTAGTTGAATCTGGGCCTATGGCTGTTGGCAAGACATATATATATATCTTTGTTACACCAGTTTGATGTCCTAACCGAGTGCAGCGCCCAAACCAATGGATGTATACTTTTTTTTTTTAGTGCTGTCACCAGCTAGCTTAAAGGATAAGTCCGTGCAATTTATAAGGCCCCATTCACACGACCGTAAGTGAATGGGGCCGTATCTATCCGCAAAATCGCGGATAGATACGGCCCCATTCACTTACAGTCGTGTGAATGGGGCCTAAGTTTCTGGGTAAAATAAGGGCACAGAAAGTAATTAATTGCCTGGACTTATCTTTTAAAATGGGTAGGGGAAAAACCCCTGATGGGGTATGGGAGTGACCTTCCCACCCTCTCTTTGGTCACTCCCAAAAAACCTCACCCTATGGGTACCTTCACATGGGGCTGCGGGTCTGCTGAGTAAAATCCACAGGGCATTTTTATACCGTTCAACAAACGGCGTTCAGTACTATGGTGCTGTCCGGACATACGCAGTTCTACGATGAACTGGGTATTTGCGTCCAGCCCCATAGAATAAAATCAGCCAACGATGCCCTGTGGATTTTATGCAGCAGAGAACCACAAAAAAGCATCCCATTGTAAAGGCACCCGTAAATAAGGCAAGTAAACCTGCCATTCAGCAACTGTTTGTTGCTGTAACTAAGTGTGGAGGTTTTTTATATCACAGTTGAAGGACAGCAGCCTCCGTGATATATACCCCATAGACAGCCTTATTCCACGCGTGACTGCATGAGAGGCGTGAAATCATTCGCACAGAGAAGAACCCCATCGGGATTTGCGGTGCAAGATTTTAGTACTCTCATGATATCAACAAAATACCTCAAGAACAGTTATTACCCGCTCACAAAACGGTGAGTAGTGTTCCTTGGCACGGTTGCCAGGGATAGAACCCCACGGCTATAGTTCACAAACGGTGAAATCCCCACTTTGTGAAGAATAGTCGTGGGGATTATTTTAGGGATGGTACTGTTCTTGGGGTATTGGTTGGACGGTGCACCGGTGTGAGGCATTAAGCTGGTGTGGAGATCTTAAATGGCCAACACACCATGGGCATTAAATTTGGAGATGGGGTTCTGAAAATTCAAATGTATCCGAATTAAGTAGGGCATTTATAGGTGATTTGGTTTAATTTGGGGTCTAAGTGGGGAAGATTACTTAATAAGTTAAATTACGCATTTTTATGTTGGGCACATATTTGGGATATTAAGGACAGTTTCTTGGACACACGGATTGCCGTGCAAGACGGGCGACTGATGACTTAGTCATTCACATCAGGCAGGGGGGTGGTATAATCCGATGTAATCCAGGCACGATTCATCTTGATGAAAGTTAGCATCTCAACGCTTTTCCAAGAAAGCCTTGTTCGTTGCGGTGTTACTATGTTGCCGGCCACGCTGAACACCCTCTCAGATGCAACACTACTGGCTGGGCAGGACAGCAGAGACAAAGAAAACTCTGCCAGTTGAGGCCAGATGTCCAGTTTCTCTGCCCAGTATTGCACGGGGTCGGTGACATTTTGGGGCAGCGTAGAATCCAGGTAGGCAGTGACCTGGTGGGTGAGCTCAAGCTGGTCTGAGCCATGAGTCCGTTGTTGTGTCCCCTCTTCAGCAACTGGCCGCAGGAAATCACTCATCAGGGATTGGAGGCTGTATCGACTTCTCAGGCCTCCACTAGTGGTGGTGTTACTGGAGCGCGCTGGTTCCACCCTAGAGGATGTTGTCGGGGAACATGGCTGGTCTCGATGGTAAGTTGAGACCAACTGGCTGGTGAGTAGGTCCCGGTAATATGCCAGTTTTGCCTCCCTCTCTGATGGCGGAAAAAATTGAGCCATTTTGCGGCAGAAGCGGGGGTCCACCAGGGTGGCCAGCCAGTATTGGTCCCTCTGGCGGATGTCCACAATACGGCTGTCATTGCGCAGACACTCCCGCAGGCACCTTGCCATCTCCACTAAGGACAGTGAGCACCTCTCCTCTCCACTGTCCTCGGTATAGGTCCAGGGTCTGCTGGGGTCTTCCTCCTCTGCCACCTCATCCTCCATCTCCTGCTGCGATTGAGAGGCAGAGAAGCCAGGTGGCGGTGTGTGGAATGGCTGGGCGTAGACATCTTCCTCTTCGTCACCCTCCATTGGCACTTCGTCCATGTCTGGGCTCAAGGCAATGTTCTGCCTTGGAGTGGTGGCCTGGGAATCCTCGCGGATAATGTTGGTCAGCGCACTTTCCAGAACATGGACAAGTGGGATGATGTTGTTGATCCCATAGTCATGCCTGCTAACGAAGAGAGTCGCGTCCTCAAAAGGGATCAACAATTGGCAGACTTCCCGCATCATCTGCCAGTGTGTCACTTGGAAGTCGCAGTGTGGCATGAAGCTGCCTGATTGCCCCATGAGGTAGTCTGTTACGGCTGACCGTTGCTCGTACAGGCGGTCCAGCATATGGAGGGCAGAGTTCCATCTTGTTGGGACGTCGCAGATTAGCCGATGTTGGGGCAGACTGCGCTGTCTCTGGATCTTCAGCAGGGTGTTCCTTGCAGCGTACGAGTGGCTGAAGTGTTTGCACATTCTGCGTGACATCCTCATGAGATCTTGTAGTGCAGGAAAAGATCGGAGAAACCTGTGCACTATGAGGTTGATCACGTGTGCCATACAAGGTGTATGACTCAGCCCTCCCCGCTGCACTGCTGAGACAATGTTCCTCCCATTGTCTGCGACGACACTTCCCACCGTTAGTTGACGTGGGGTCAGCCATTCATGTATCTCCTCCCTTATGGTTCGGAGGAGCTCCTGCCCAGTGTGGCTCCGTTCGCCCAGGCTCACCAGATGTAGGACTGCCTGAGAGTGTCGGGCATGACATCGGTGGTAAGACTGGACAGCTGGCAAAGTGGCGGATGCTTGCAAGGTGGTGGAGGCAGTTGTTGTCCTTTCCGCTGCTGGCACCCTAAAGCACCGTGGAGGTGACAGTGGCAAGAATGGGCCAACTTCCAGATGGTCTTCAGGAAGGATGTTGACCCAATGGGCAGTAATGGACATGTACTGCCCTTGCCCATAATTGGAGGACCACACATCAGCACTCAGGTGCACGATCTTGGATACCGATAGTGCTAATGACTCACCAACCTTCTTCTTCACAAAACTATGCAAGGATGGCACAGCTTTGGAAGAGATGTAGTGGCGGCTGGGGACGCGCCATCTGGGGTGTGCACATGCCATTAAATCCCTGAAAGGCTGGGAGTCCACAAGATTGTAGGGCAGGGACTGAAGCACCAGCATCTTGACCAGGTGTCCTGTCAGTTTCTGGGCCATGGGATGGCTGCTTGAATAAACCTGACGTCTTTCCATGGACTCACCCAGGGATTGCTGCCTCATGAGCGGTGTAGATGGTAGTGACACCGTGCTGCTTCTTGCACTTGAGGCTGACGAGCTCTGAGTTGTACTGACAGGATGCTGCACGATGGGATCTGCAGTGGATGGTGCATCCTGACAGGAGGTGGTATTGGGGTCACGGTTCTTCCAGGCCTGTGGGTGTTGCCTTTCCATGTGCTTCCTCATGGATGTTGTGCCGAGATTATCCCCCCTACCACGACTGACCTTATCATTGCACAGCAGGCAAAAGGCAATGTGCCTATCTGTCCCAAGGCGGAAGAACTGCCAGACGACTGAGGACCGTTGTTTTCCGCCAGCCATGGGGGGTCTTGCTGGCTGTTGACTGCCACTGCTGGCTGAGGGTGCCCTCTCAGGACCCAGGCTTGAAGGTGAAGATCTATCTCTGGTAGCTTGTCTTCTACCGCTCGCTCTTCTGCCTTGTGTCCTTGCAACAGTGTGATGTTGCTGCGTCTGTGGCACCTCCATTTCCTCCCCTGATGATGCTGGGGATACTGCTGCTTCGGGGCGCCACGTCTGATCTGCCGTCTCATTGTCGTCAAATTCAGGACCAGTGCTAATTTCCTCCAGGATATCTGGTGTGGCACTGGATGCACCTCCCTGGCTCTGTTGACTTCCAGGCAACACCTCCTCTGGAGACTCATTACCTTGCACCTGCTGTCTTTGTAGAACTTCCTCCTCCTCCTCCTCATGACTAAAGAGTGGTAGAGAGTCGAAGGGCAGATCAAGGTTTGCCAACGTATCCATGGCAGAAGGTGCCCCACAGGTGATGGCCATTGTAATGACAGGGGACGGGGCAGAGGACTCTTGCTGACCGTCCCATGTAATGGTGGTGTCCGATGATCCAGCCGTTGCTTGACTCCTGGTTTGGGAGCTTTGGGCACTGGAACTTGAGGATTGGGTAAGCCAATCTGTAAGCCCTGGGTGGGTGGTTCTTACATGACCACTGGCGGTCACGGGTAGCTGCACCCTGCTGCCACGCCTGTTACCCCGGCTGCCACCGGGCCTGGTGCTGCTTGAACTGGGACGCTTTGACATATTTATTTGAGTATGGAAAAAATGAAAATGAGAAAACCAAAAAAATATAAACCTTATATAGGTTACTTCAACTATAACGGCTTTTTTAACTTTTTTTTTTATAACTTTTTTGGTAACTTTTTTTAGAACAGTTTTTTTTTATATTTTTTTGTTTTTTTTATATTTTTTTGGAGTTTTTTTGTAACTTTTTTAGTCGCGGCTACACTAGGTTGAACAGCAGAACAGCAACCTGGAGCGTGTACTGATGGTCACGGGACAGGAGCTGGCTCAGTGCTACCTGTACTGACGTTATAGGTTACTTCACCTATAACGTATTATTAACAGCAAAAATTTTTTTAAAATTTTTTTTTTTTAGAACTTTTTTTATATATTTTTTTTTTATATTTTTTTGGTGTTTTTTTGTAACTTTTTTTTGTCTCAGGACTCGCAGCTACACTAGGTTGAATGCACCCAGCAGAGCAACAACCTGTACAAATTGTCACGGGACAGGAGCTGGCTCAGTGCTACCTGTACTGACGTTATAGGTTACTTCACCTATAACGTATTATTAACAGCAAAAATTTTTTTAAAATTTTTTTTTTTTATAACTTTTTTAAATATATTTTTTTTTTATATTTTTTTGGTGTTTTTTTGTAACTTTTTTTTGTCTCAGGACTCGCAGCTACACTAGGTTGAATGCACCCAGCAGAGCAACAACCTGTACAAATTGTCACGGGACAGGAGCTGGCTCAGTGCTACCTGTACTAACTCAACTGTCCTCCTGACAGCTTTCTCTCACTAACCCTTTCTAATCCTCTCTCTTTCTCTCTATCTCTCCCTGTCTCTGTCTAGCAGATTACCTATCTATCTAGCTATCTTTATTTTTTCTTCTAACTAACGTGGAGCTCCTCTCTGTGTGCTGTCTGCCAACAGAATGACGAGCTTCCGTCGTGCAACAGCACTTAAAGGGCAGTGGGAGTGACGTCACAGCTCTTGCATTTCACAGAAAAACAGGATACAAGGGATTTTATGTGTAATAATCCCTTGTATCCTGGTCTATTCTGTGAAAACGGTACAGTTTTGATGTGCCGTTTTTATTTTAACCAGATTCGTCTTAAAAGTTCTTAAACGAATCTGGTTCGTTACGGTTCTGTTCGCTCGTCCGAACGAACGTTCGGACGAACGAAAATAATAACCCATCTCGGCCATTCTCCTCCCAAAAGGGTGGTTTGACACGAGGGTCACACCAGGATACAAGGGTAGGAGTAATAAATAATCCCTTGTATCCTGGTCTATTCTGTTGAAAAAGTAAACTTTATTTATTTACGAACCTGATTCATACGAACTTTACGAAAGTTCGGTTCGGGGACGAACCGAACGTTCGGTAAAGTTCGTAACGAATCTGGTTCGTTACGGTTCGGTTCGCTCATCCCTAATAATGATAAATGTGCTGGAGCTGATGCCCCTACCCACATCCCACCCTAAAATGTCAGTTGTGACTCAAAAAGTCGCAATGGCATTTAAACAGAGTTTTGTGACTTGTTAACACCAAAAACTGGTATTGGCCTGGGGAAGGGGAGGAATAAATCATTCCTTCCATAGTATTACTTCATCGGCAAGAAAATACATCACATGACAGTTCACAATTTTATATTTTATACCAAACCCTACAATAAAATAGAAAAAATACCAAATGCCACAAAACCATGATCAAACACGAGAAAGGGCATGTTAAAAACAATGATAGCAAAATGATAGGACTAAATAGATCTAAATATAATTGTGGAAGTTTGTGCTTGAACGTCTTCTTAAGAACTTAAAAGAGAGAAAACTGGGAATGTGTCACACTGTAGCCAACAGTAGAATAAAAAAAAAGAGAATATTTGATAAGTTGGCATTTCTAAGCTCTGCAAAGAGAAAAAAACACTTCAGGAATATCTTAACCTCTTCCAGTACGTTAGGTGAATTCTCTAATTTTAAATTCAAATCTGCTAGTAGGAAAAGAATGAAAAAAGTTTTTGTTCTAAAGTTGTATATATCAGGATCAGAGACCGTAATGTGTTAATGAGTAAAGACATAAACCATACAGTAGTTTGACCCTTCTTGGACTGGTAGGGTGCCAGGGTAGCATATTTTATGGAGTATTGTAAACTGCATACCGTAGTTTTAGTGCTCCCAAGTCTTTGCCCCTCCAGGAATTCAACAGTGCGGCACTTCATAATTTTTTAAATAAAGTTTTTATTTGTCATTGAGCCAAAAATATGTTGCTTTACCAGAGCATGGTTCATGTAAGAGTCCTGAAAGTTCTATACTTTTGACCAGTTACAAACCCCTCCCCCTGTAAGCACATTTTTTTTACATTTTTTTGATAATCACATTTCAAGAGCTATAAGTTCCACTTTGCTTTGTTCACTTTGCGACATAAATCACATGATTACTTTTATGATTGAGTCAGTGAAATTACAGCGATACTAAATACATATATTTTTTTCACTACTTTTTAAAGAAAATGTGTTATGTATCTCCTCATCTCAACATGTATAATGCCCATTTCTTTTTTATTTTTCGTTCTACAGAGATGTGTGAGGCTTTGTTTTTGTGGGATGACTTGCAGTTTTCATTGTTACTATTGTAGAGTACCTAACACTTTTTGACCACTTTTTATTCAGTTTTTGGTGGTGAATAAGCAAAAAACAGAAACTCAGGCAGTTTTTTTAATAGTATTTGTCACGTACTGGGTACCAGACCAGCCCACTAGGTCACGTGACAAGGCTGCCCAAGCCCTTCAGGCTGATTCACCTCATGCCCTCACATGCTGCTACGCCCTGCGCTGGGCCGTAACTTAAGCATAAATCGCTACCTGAAGCCTGCAAACACACCCACGCAATAACAATGAACTTATGCCGCCACCACTTGTCCGTTACAAGGTCGACAGGACACCCCTGAGTGTTCCACTCGCAAGCAGACACACAAACGGTAACAAGCCTCACAGAAAAACAACATACAGTTTCAGACTGCACATACACTCTTCATGGAGCTAACAGGTTCTTAAGGTTACAAAACAAACCATCAAACTTTTAGGTTTAATGTATGGAAATTGGACAGCTCTTGGTTACAAAAAATATTAACAAGAGACATACAAAAATGTCAAACAATTGTAAAATAAAAAAGAGAAAACATAGAAAGTTCTGATACTTAGCAGACGCTGGGTAAAAGTCCTTCCTCCCAGGAGATTTGGGCAGAGTAATGGTGCACAAACCAATTCGATTGGATCTCCCACTTTGTGACCCTCAAATATGGCAGGCATTACATATTTATATCTTTCCTGAAGGGGCCGGCTTGAGGGCATTCTCCCTCACACCTCTGACTCAGCCCCTTTGGGCTGAGCTTCATTACACATGCAACCTGCCCCTGGCCATCTAGGGAACATGTGTGAAAATATCCGAAAATATTTTCCCAGTTGCCCTGGTGAAGATACAGGCCCCAGCCCTTCTTCATAATTCATATCGCACCATTCCGAATCCTAGCATATCAAACGAGACACGTCCAGGGCGCTCGGAAGGTGAGATCCTTCTTTTAGGAAAATGAAAGCGAGCTGATACGCCATTTTTGGTGTCCATGCGATGCCCCTATCATACCAGAGGTAATGAGCTGGATTCTGGAGACATCCGCCCCCTCATGAACAAGTTATGAAGCAGTAAAATTATTTTTCATTCTCTGGTTAGGTTTTCCCCCCTGCTGGCAAATGGGGTCAGAGAGTCTGCTCTCCTCTTACTGAAGCGTGATCCTCAAATGGGCCCATCCTCATTAGCACTTCGGTGCTAACTACTTCCCAGGGAGCAGTTTGGCTATTTCCCATGACTAAGGCAGACAGCTTGGCTCTCTATAAATCAATTACCCCCAACATGGCTGCTACACACTGTATATATGGGTCACACCGTATATGGGTCACACTGTATATATAAGTCACACCGGAATATGTTACACTACGACATATAACCATAAAACACATAATATCACTGCAAACATTCTAATAACTAAGGATAAGGTGGACCTTATTCCTGACAGTGTTCTTTATGCAGCATAAATTACGTGATAATTGGAGTTTGGGTTATTAAGGACTTGGCGATACCAAATATCTGTAGGGGTTTTTTATTTTTGCATTTTATTTTATTAAAAGCATTTTTTCAAGGTCTATTTTTTAACTTGGAGATTTTCCTATAAATAAAACTTTAACTTTTTTTTACCACTCTTTAGCCCCACATGGGGACTTTAATATACAATGATTTAATAGCTTATCCAATACATTGCACTATTTATGTAGCACAGTGCATTTTCCTGCAGCATCTAAGGGGTTAAACAGCCCTGATCAACACTTCCAGGTAATTAGAACAGAAGCCTGTTGTCAATGTGACATCATCGCTCCAGTAAACAAAGACCAGTGGGGAACATCACAGTAATGGAGCTGGAGTGGCAGGGCATTAAACAAGTAGGTTTTGTAACGGTGGGCATTAAGGAAGACAGTACTCCTAAAATATGAATGCAGGGCATGCAAAAAAATAAATACATAAAATTGTAACTGATAAGAACTCCTCAGATGCAGTTTGTTAACCCAACACTTGCATATCATGGTAGTTGGTAAGGGACCAATGGTCGTTGATGCTAGGGGTCCAGACCACTCTCGGTCCTCTGATGTGAAGAAAGACCTACGGTAGCTGAAGGAGCAATGCTAGGATTTTAAAAAATCAGGGGGTCTAAGCCCCAAGCCACTCTCAAAAATATACTAGAGACAGCATAGCTATGAAACAACGATTACTATATAAAAGGCTTAGCTACACCAACACAGCATTATTACCTGCTTATTAATTTATAATGGAACATATGTCAGCCATGCCCCAAAATAACTTCTGCCACCATAAACACCACTGCATGTATAATAACATATCCCACTAATAGCTACCACAAAGGCAAAAATAATAATAATATCACAATATAGTGCACGTACAGTAGTTAAAATGAGTACTAGACTCTGCCCTATGGGATATAAACATACTGTAGGCCTTAAGATAAATGAATACAGTAAAATTAAAGGAAGTCACTCACCAGTTTCTCTGATTGGAGTCATTTAGTTTTCTATTTTCTTCTCTATCTGTCCCAGACCGACATTACAATATCTCCTGGCAATGACTCATCTCTGCCATAACTAGTCTTGAACAAAAACATGCCTCCCAAGTGTCTCTCTTTTGGAGGGACAGTCCCTCTTTTTGACCCAAGTCACTCTGTCCATCTTTGCTCTTTATATATCCCTGTTGACTTCATTATTTGGTGTAATTTGGACCTTAAAATATGTATAAATAGATGGTCTAGATGCTAATATTTAAAGGGGTATTGAAAAAAAATGTCCTAGGTCATTTACATGCTTTAAAAAACAAAACAGAACGTATACTCCCCTCACAGATCCCCAGCCACTGCCGTTATGGTGTCAGGTTCCCGCTGCACCTCACTTCCCATTACTATCTCTAAATGGCCTTGAATGTTGCTCAGTCAATCACTGCTGCAGCAATGATCCACCTTCGTCAGTCATTGGATTTTTCACAAACTGAGCTGCAAGCGTTCCTCTTTGACCATCCAAAAAGTTGGGTGGTATGCAATAATAGTTGCTTTAGCTTCCCTTTGTGTCCATCCGACACAGTAATGGCACTCCTGCACAGTAATAATGTCATGGTGCTGACTTGGTGACCCTCACTCAATAATGGTGCTTATTAGAGATGAGCGAGTAGTGAAATATTCGAAAGATCGAAATTCGATTCGAATAGACCGCGAAATTCGACTATTCGACCGAATATCGAATCCCATTAAAGTCTATGGGAAAAAAATGCTCGCCACTTGGAAATCTCAATTCGACCACTTGGAGGTCACCAAGTCCACCCTGGAACCTCAGAAAAGGATGCCAACACTGCTGGAATGCAACTAGGACAGCAGGGGAAGCATGTCTGGGTGCATATAATGCGCCCAAGTCGCACTATTACGCCACTATCACAGCCTCTCAACAATACACTCCAAACACAATATAACCTCTCTGTAAAGTGAGACCATACAATGAAACCTTCTTTCCTCAACATTGCCATGGACCCCAAGCCAAACTAGACAAAAAAGAAGATGAAATTCTTCACCCCTTAAAATCACGTTGCCTATGACAACCACAGATGGCATAGGCAAGGGGGAAAGCAAATAGACCCCACCCCTAATTGTCATTGTGTGTGTGTGTGAGATGTGGTCAGACATGTCTTCTTTAAAATGTAAAAACAACTCAAAAAACACATGCAGAAGCCTTAAAATGCCCAAATTGTTGGCGCTTGAGATGTCAGTGACCCGACATGGCCCAGTGTCATGTCTAGCAGGTAAAGCAGTGGGGATGTTGAGGGATGCATAGGACCGCAAAAGGCAGGAAGAGGCCGTGGGCTGGCCAGAGGCTCATGGAAAATTTTGTGGAGGCCCAAGAGGTGAGACGTCTTAAAAATTGTGTGGAGGCTAAAGAGGTGAGACCTCTTAAACATTTTGTAGAGCCCCAAGAGGTGAGACCTCTTAAAAATTATGTGGAGACCCAAGAGGTGAGACCTCTTAAAAATTATGTGGAGGCCCAAGAGGTGAGACCTCTTAAAGATTTTGTGAAGGCCCAAGAGGTGAGACCTCTTAAAGATTTTGTGCAGGCCCAAGAGGTGAGACCTCTTAAAAATTATGTGGAGGCCCAAGAGGTGAGACCTCTTAAAAATTATGTGGAGGCCCAAGAGGTAAGACCTCTTAAAAATTATGTGGAGGCCCAAGAGGTGAGACCTCTTAAAAATTATGTGGCGGCCCAAGAGGTGAGACCTCTTAAAAATTTTGTGGAGGCCCAAGAGGTGAGACCTCTTAAAAATTATGTGGAGGCCCAAGAGGTGAGACGTATTAAAAATTATGTGGAGGCCCAAGAGGAGAGACGTGTTAAAAATTATGTGGAGGCCCAAGAGGTGAGACCTGTTAAAAATTATGTGGAGGCCCAAGAGGTGAGACGTATTAAAAATTATGTGGAGGCCCAAGAGGAGAGACGTGTTAAAAATTATGTGGAGGCCCAAGAGGTGAGACCTGTTAAAAATTATGTGGAGGCCCAAGAGGTGAGACCTGTTAAACCTTTTGTGGAGGCCCAAGAGGTGAGACCTGTTAAAAAGTTATGTGGAGGCCCAAGAGGTGAGCCATAAATATATACATTTTTCTTATTTACGGAGCAATTCTACGGCGGTTTAAGGAGGAGGAGGAGGAGGTGGAGGAGGAAATGGCACTTCATACAGATGGCACTTCACTTTTGGCTGCTTTCCACTGTTAACCTCTTAAACCTTTTGTGGAGGCCCAAAAGTTGAGACCTGTTAAAAATAATTTGGAGGCCCAAGAGGTGAGACCTGTTAAACATTTTGTGGAGGCCCAAGAGGTGAGACCTCTTAAAGATTTTGTGGAGGCCCAAGAGGTGAGAGCTCTTTAAAATTATGTGGAGGCCCAAGAGGTTAGACCTCTTAAACATTTTGTGGAGGCCCAAGAGGTGAGACCTCTTAAAGATTTTGTGGAGGCCCAAGAGGTGAGACCTCTTAAAGATTTTGTGGAGGCCCAAGAGGTGAGACCTCTTAAAGATTTTGTGGAGGCCCAAGAGGTGAGACCTCTTAAAGATTTTGTGGAGGCCCAAGAGGTGAGACCTCTTAAAGATTTTGTGCAGGCCCAAGAGGTGAGACCTCTTAAAAATTATGTGGAGGCCCAAGAGGTGAGACCTGTTAAACATTTTGTGGAGGCCCAAGAGGTGAGACCTCTTAAAAATTATGTGGAGGCCCAAGAGGTGAGACCTCGATAAAATTATGTGGAGGCCCAAGAGGTGAGACCTCTTAAAAATTATGTGGCTGCCCAAGAGGTGAGACCTCTTAAAAATTTTGTGGAGGCCCAAGAGGTGAGACGTCTTAAAAATTGTGTGGAGGCTAAGAGGTGAGACCTCTTAAACATTTTGTAGAGCCCCAAGAGGTGAGACCTCTTAAAAATTATGTGGAGGCCCAAGAGGTGAGACCTCTTAAAAATTATGTGGAGGCCCAAGAGGTGAGACCTCTTAAACATTTTGTGGCAGGCCCAAGAGGTGAGACCTCTTAAAAATTATGTGGAGGGCCCAAGAGGTGAGACCTCTTAAAAATTATGTGGAGGCCCAAGAGGTGAGACCTCTTAAAATTATGTGGAGGCCCAAGAGGTGAGACCTCTTAAAAATTATGTGGAGGCCCAAGAGGTGAGACCTCTTAAAAATTATGTGGCGGCCCAAGAGGTGGAGACCTCTTAAAAATTTTGTGGAGGCCCAAGAGGTGAAGACCTCTTAAAAATTATGTGGAGGCCCAAGAGGTGAGACGTATTAAAAATTATGTGGAGGCCCAAGAGGAGAGACGTGTTAAAAATTATGTGGAGGCCCAAGAGGTGAGACCTGTTAAAAATTATTTGTGTGGAGGCCCAAGAGGTGAGACCTCTTAAAAAATTTGTGGAGGCCCAAGAGGTGAGACCTGTTAAAAATTATGTGGAGGCCCAAGAGGGTGAGACCTGTTAAACATTTTGTGGAGGCCCAAGAGGTGAGACCTCTTAAAAATTTTGTGGAGGCCCAAGAGGTGAGCCATAAATATATACATTTTTCTTATTTACGGAGCAATTCTACGGCGGTTAAGGAGGAGGAGGAGGAGGTGGAGGAGGAAATGGCACTTCATACAGATGGCACTTCACTTTTGGCTGCTTTCCACTGTTAACCTCTTAAACCTTTTGTGGAGGCCCAAAGGTTGAGACTGTTAAAAATAATTGTGGAGGCCCAAGAGGTGAGACCTGTTAAAACATTTTGTGGAGGCCCAAGAGGTGAGACCTCTTAAAGATTTTGTGGAGGCCAAGAGGTGAGACCTCTTTAAAATTATGTGGAGGCCCAAGAGGTTAGACCTCTTAAACATTTTGTGGAGGCCAAGAGGTGAGACCTCTTTAAAAGATTTTGTGGAGGCCCAAGAGGTGAGACCTCTTAAAGATTTTGTGGAGGCCCAAGAGGTGAGACCTCTTAAAGATTTTGTGGAGGCCCAAGAGGTGAGACCTCTTAAAGATTTTGTGCAGGCCCAAGAGGTGAGACCTCTTAAAAATTATGTGGAGGCCCAAGAGGTGAGACCTGTTAAAACATTTTGTGGAGGCCCAAGAGGTGAGACCCTCTAAAAATTATGTGGAGGCCCAAGAGGTGAGACCTCGATAAAATTATGTGGAGGCCCAAGAGGTTGAGACCTCTTAAAAATTATGTGGAGGCCCAAGAGGTGAGACCTCTTAAAAATTATGTGGCGGCCCAAGAGGTGAGACCTCTTAAAAATTTTGTGGAGGCCCAAGAGGTGAGACCTCTTAAAAATTATGTGGAGGCCCAAGAGGTGGACGTTTAAAAATTATGTGGAGGCCCAAGAGGAGAGACGTGTTAAAAATTATGTGGAGGCCCAAGAGGTGAGACCTGTTAAAAATTATGTGGAGGCCCAAGAGGTTGAGACCGTATTAAAATTATGTGGAGGCCAAGAGGAGAGACGTGTTAAAATTATGTGGAGGCCCAAGAGGTGAGACCTGTTAAAAATTATGTGGAGGCCCAAGAGGTGAGACCTGTTAAACCTTTGTGGAGGCCCAAGAGGTGAGACCTGTTAAAAAGTTATGTGGAGGCCCAAGAGGTGAGCCATAAATATATACATTTTTTCTATTTACGGAGGCAATTCTACGGCGGTTAAGGAGGAGGAGGAGGAGGTGGAGGAGGAAATGGCACTTCATACAGATGGCACTTCACTTTTGGCTGCTTTTCCACTGTTAACCTCTTAAACCTTTTTGTGGAGGCCCAAAAGTTGAGACCTGTTAAAATAATTTGGAGGCCCAAGAAGGTGAGACCTGTTAAACATTTTGTGGAGGCCCAAGAGGTGAGACCTCTTAAAGATTTTGTGGAGGCCCAAGAGGTGAGACCTCTTTAAAATTATGTGGAGGCCCAAGAGGTTTAGACCTCTTAAACATTTTTGTGGAGGCCCAAGAGGTGAGACCTCTTAAAGATTTTGTGGAGGCCCAAGAGGTGAGACCTCTTAAGATTTTGTGGAGGCCCAAGAGGTGAGACCTCTTAAAGATTTTGTGGAGGCCCAAGAGGTGAGACCTCTTAAAGATTTTGTGGAGGCCCAAGAGGTGAGACCTCTTAAAAGATTTTGTGGAGGCCCAAGAGGTGAGACCTCTTAAAAATTATGTGGAGGCCCAAGAGGTGAGACCTGTTAAACATTTTGTGGAGGCCCAAGAGGTGAGACCTCTTAAAAATTATGTGGAGGCCCAAGAGGTGAGACCTCTTAAAATTATGTGGAGGCCCAAGAGGTGAGACCTCTTAAAAATTATGTGGAGGCCCAAGAGGTGAGACCTCTTAAAAATTTTGTGGAGGCCCAAGAGGTGAGACTCTTTAAAAATTTTGTGGAGGCCCAAGAGGTGAGACCTCTTAAACATTTTGTGGAGGCCCAAGAGGTGAGACCTCTTAAAAATTATGTGGAGGCCCAAGAGGTGAGACCTCTTAAAATTTTGTGGAGGCCCAAGAGGTGAGACCTCTTAAAACATTTTGTGGAGGCCCAAGAGGTGAGACCTCTTAAAAAATTTATGTGGAGGCCCAAGAGGTGAGACCTCTTAAAAATTATGTGGAGGCCCAAGAGGTGAGACCTCTTAAAAATTATGTGGAGGCCCAAGAGGTGAGACCTCTTAAAAATTATGTGGAGGCCCAAGAGGTGAGACCTCTTAAAATTTTGTGGAGGCCCAAGAGGTGAGACCTCTTAAAAATTTTGTGAGGCCCAAGAGGTGAGACCTCTTAAAAATTTGTGGAGGCCCAAGAGGTGAGACTCTTAAAAATTATGTGGAGGCCCAAGAGGTGAGACCTGTTAAAAATTATGTGGAGGCCCAAGAGGTGAGACCTGTTAAAAATTATGTGGAGGCCCAAGAGGTGAGACCTGTTAAAAATTATGTGGAGGCCCAAGAGGTGAGACCTGTTAAAATTATGTGGAGGCCAAGAGGTGAGACCTGTTAAAAATTTGTGGAGGCCCAAGAGGTGAGACCTGTTAAATTTTGTGGAGGCCCAAGAGGTGAGACCTGTTAAAAATTATGTGGAGGCCCAAGAGGTGAGCCATAAATATATAACATTTTTCTTATTTACGGAGCAATTCTACGGCGGTTAAGGAGGAGGAGGAGGAGGTGGAGGAGGAAATGGCACTTCATACAGATGGCACTTCACTTTTGGCTGCTTTCCACTGTTAACCTCTTAAACCTTTTGTGGAGGCCCAAAAGTGGTGAAAGAGGTGAGACCTGTTAAAATTTTGTGGAGGCCCAAGAGGTGAGACCTCTTAAAATTTTGTGGAGGCCCAAGAGGTGAGACCTCTTAAAATTTTGTGGGAGGCCCAAGAGGTGAGACCTCTTAAAATTTGTGGAGGCCCAAGAGGTGAGACCTCTTAAAGATTTTGTGGAGGCCCAAGAGGTGAGACCTCTTAAAATTTTGTGGAGGCCCAAGAGGTGAGACCTCTTAAAGATTTTGTGGAGGCCCAAGAGGTGAGACCTCTTAAAGATTTTGTGGAGGCCCAAGAGGTGAGACCTCTTAAAGATTTTGTGGAGGCCCAAGAGGTGAGACCTCTTAAAAATTATGTGGAGGCCCAAGAGGTGAGACCTGTTAAAATTTTGTGGAGGCCCAAGAGGTGAGACCTCTTAAAAATTATGTGGAGGCCCAAGAGGTGAGACCTCTTAAAAATTATGTGGAGGCCCAAGAGGTGAGACCTCTTAAAAATTTTGTGGAGGCCCAAGAGGTGAGACCTCTTAAAAATTTTGTGGAGGCCCAAGAGGTGAGACGTCTTAAAAATTGTGTGGAGGCCCAAGAGGTGAGACCTCTTAAACATTTTGTGGAGGCCCAAGAGGTGAGACCTCTTAAAAATTATGTGGAGGCCCAAGAGGTGAGACCTCTTAAAAATTATGTGGAGGCCCAAGAGGTGAGACCTCTTAAACATTTTGTGAGGCCCAAGAGGTGAGACCTCTTAAAAATTTATGTGGAGGCCCAAGAGGTGAGACCTCTTAAAAATTATGTGGAGGCCCAAGAGGTGAGACCTCTTAAAAATTATGTGGAGGCCCAAGAGGTGAGACCTCTTAAAAATTATGTGGAGCCCAAGAGGTGAGACCTCTTAAAAATTATGTGGCGGCCCAAGAGGTGAGACCTCTTAAAAATTATGTGGGAGGCCCAAGAGGTGAGACCTCTTAAAAATTATGTGGAGGCCCAAGAGGTGAGACTGTTAAAAATTATGTGGAGGCCCAAGAGGTGAGACCTGTTAAAAAATTTTGTGGAGGCCCAAGAGGTGAGACCGTGTTAAAAATTATGTGGAGGCCCAAGAGGTGAGACGTGTTAAAAATTATGTGGAGGCCCAAGAGGTGAGACCTGTTAAAAAATTATGTGGAGGCCCAAGAGGTGAGACCTGTTAAACCTTTTGTGGAGGCCCAAGAGGTGAGACCTGTTAAAAAGTTATGTGGAGGCCCAAGAGGTGAGCCATAAATATATACATTTTTCTTATTTACGGAGCAATTCTACGGCGGTTAAGGAGGAGGAGGAGGAGGTGGAGGAGGAAATGGCACTTCATACAGATGGCACTTCACTTTTGGCTGCTTTCCACTGTTAACCTCTTAAATTTTGTGGAGGCCCAAAAAGTGAGATTGTGGAGCCCAAGAGGTGAGACCTGTTAAAGATTTTTGTGGAGGCCCAAGAGGTGAGACCTCTTAAAGATTTTGTGGAGGCCCAAGAGGTGAGACCTCTTTTAAAATTATGTGGAGGCCCAAGAGGTGAGACCTCTTAAAGATTTTGTGGAGGCCCAAGAGGTGAGACCTCTTAAAGATTTTGTGGAGGCCCAAGAGGTGAGACCTCTTAAAATTTTGTGGAGGCCCAAGAGGTGAGACCTCTTAAAAGATTTTGTGGAGGCCCAAGAGGTGAGACCTCTTAAAGATTTTGTGGAGGCCCAAGAGGTGAGACCTCTTAAAGATTTTGTGGAGGCCCAAGAGGTGAGACCTCTTAAAAATTATGTGGAGGCCCAAGAGGTGAGACCTCTTAAAATTTTGTGGAGGCCCAAGAGGTGAGACCTCTTAAAAATTTTGTGGAGGCCCAAGAGGTGAGACCTCTTAAAATTATGTGGAGGCCCAAGAGGTGAGACCTCTTAAAAATTTATGTGGAGGCCCAAGAGGTGAGACCTCTTAAAAATTTTGTGGAGGCCCAAGAGGTGAGACCTCTTAAAAATTTGTGGAGGCCAAGAGGTGAGACCTCTTAAACATTTTGTGGAGGCCCAAGAGGTGAGACCTCTTAAAAAATTATGTGGAGGCCCAAGAGGTGAGACCTCTTAAAAATTATGTGGAGGCCCAAGAGGTGAGACCTCTTAAAGATTTTGTGGAGGCCCAAGAGGTGAGACCTCTTAAAAATTATGTGGAGGCCCAAGAGGTGAGACCTCTTAAAAATTATGTGGAGGCCCAAGAGGTGAGACCTCTTAAAATTATGTGGAGGCCCAAGAGGTGAGACCTCTTAAAATTTTGTGGAGGCCCAAGAGGTGAGACCTCTTAAAAATTTTGTGGAGGCCCAAGAGGTGAGACCTCTTAAAAATTTTGTGGAGGCCCAAGAGGTGAGACCTCTTAAAAATTATGTGGAGGCCCAAGAGGTGAGACCTCTTAAAAATTATGTGGAGGCCCAAGAGGTGAGACCTCTTAAAAAATTTTGTGGAGGCCCAAGAGGTGAGACCTCTTAAAATTATGTGGAGGCCCAAGAGGTGAGACCTCTTAAAAATTATGTGGAGGCCCAAGAGGTGAGACCTCTTAAAAAATTTGTGGAGGCCCAAGAGGTGAGACCTCTTAAAAATTTTGTGGAGGCCCAAGAGGTGAGACCTCTTAAACATTTTGTGGAGGCCCAAGAGGTGAGACCTCTTTAAAAATTATGTGGAGGCCCAAGAGGTGAGACCTCTTAAAAATTATGTGGAGGCCCAAGAGGTGAGACCTCTTAAACATTTTGTGGAGGCCCAAGAGGTGAGACCTCTTAAAAATTTATGTGGAGGCCCAAGAGGTGAGACCTCTTAAAAATTATGTGGAGGCCCAAGAGGTGAGACCTCTTAAAAATTTATGTGGAGGCCCAAGAGGTGAGACCTCTTAAAAATTATTGTGGAGGCCCAAGAGGTGAGACCTTCTTAAAAATTATGTGGAGGCCCAAGAGGTGAGACCTCTTAAAAATTATGTGGAGGCCCAAGAGGTGAGACCTCTTAAAAATTATGTGGAGGCCCAAGAGGTGAGACCTCTTAAAAATTATGTGGAGGCCCAAGAGGTGAGACCTCTTAAAAATTTTGTGGAGGCCCAAGAGGTGAGCCATAAATATATAAATTTTTCTTATTTACGGAGCAATTCTACGGCGGTTAAGGAGGAGGAGGAGGAGGTGGAGGAGGAAATGGCACTTCATACAGATGGCACTTCACTTTTGGCTGCTTTCCACGGTTGGAGAAGCAAAGTCCGGGTCAATCCACTTGCTGTTCATTTTGATTAGCGTCAGCCTGTCGGCACTGTCGGTTGACAGGCGGCTGCGCTTATCGGTTATAATGCCCCCGGCTGCGCTGAACACCCTTTCTGATAGCACGCTGGCGGCAGGGCAGGCAAGCACCTCCAAGGCGTACAGGGACAGTTCCAGCCACGTGTCCAACTTGGAGACCCAGTAAGTGTAGGACGCCGAGGGATCGGGGAGGACAGGGTTACGGTCTGCCAGGTACTCCCGCAACATCCGCCGATACTTGTCCCTCCTGCTGATAGCGGGCCCCGCAGTGATGGAAGTTGCACGAGGGGGTGCCATGAACGTGTCCCACACCTTGGAGAGTGTTCCCCTGGTGGCT
>ONZH01003484.1:0-51011 GCA_900303285.1 Rhinella marina | reverse complement strand
GACACTCTCCAGTTCCAGTTTCCAGTTTTATTTGCGCAAACTGCGTAAATTTTTTTTGGGATAGGTGTGAAAAATAATATTACCTGCGTATCTATATTGCCCAACATTGGGTACGGTAGCAACAAGAAGACCAAACACATGCTGCCCACAGGGTTCCCCAAATTCCTGGTCCACAATGTCAAGGAGCTCGAGGTTCTGTTGATGAGCAACAAGTCCTTCTGTGCAGAAATCGCCCACAACGTCTCCTCAAAGAACCGAAAGACCATTGTGGAGAGAGCGGCACAGCTCGCCATCAAAGTGACAAACCCCAACGTCAGACTGCGCAGCGAAGATAACGAATAAATATCTCTGTGGTTATTTGTGCTAAATAAAAGTTAAATAAACACAAAAAAAAAATTTGATCTGTTCCTGTGCCTGATCCACCCAAGTTGAATCTGTCCCATCATGAGAAAGTCCCCCCAAGGAGTCCCCACTGTAACTTGCTTCCCATACAACTACCTCACCCCCCGACACCTGTGTCTCGCCATTGTCCACCACCTCCTCAGACAACACTGGTAAATCCCCACTGTCAGCACACTGAGACTGCAAAAGGTCTTGCGAATTGGGGCAGAGAATGTTCTGGGGTAGCACATCAGAGAAGGCGTGACTATGGGGTTCCAGGGAGTACGTGACCACATGCAATCTCCATCCAAAAAGTCATACTGAGGCTCACACCATGCTTTACACTGCAATCTTATTGAAAGACAGACAATCAGGGGTTAACCGCCAGGTTGTCAGGCAGCATTTTTAAGTGGGTCACCATTACCGTGTCCCTGAAAATTGCCTTGGGGTCATCGCCAGACTATTTTTATGAAAGGCCATGGGGTTCTATACACACAGTGCTGACGGAAGCCCATCAGCCTTTCTAAACACAATTGAATCTGTCCCATCATGAGAAAGTCCCCCCAAGGAGTCCACAATGTAACTTGCTTCACTTTCAACTACCTCACCCCCCGACACCTGTGTCTCGCCATTGTCCACCACCTCCTCAGACAACACTGGTAAATCCCCACTGTCAGCACACTGAGACTGCAAAAGGTCTTGCGAATTGGGGCAGAGAATGTTCTGGGGTAGCACATCAGAGAAGGGGTGACTATGGGGTTCCAGGGAGTACATGACCACATGCAATCTCCATCTAAAAAGTCATGCCACACTTGATCGAGCTCATAATTGACAATTGTACCGGTTGATGCTAAATTTTTAAGTTGGGGTCCTGCATCGTCATTCTAACTACATCCGGCTGTTGTCACCACCACACGCAAGCCCAGGGGGCACTCCTCTGGCTCTTCCAGCTCAACCTCCTTCCCCCCAGCCTGCCCCCCCACCTACAGGCCCTCTCTCCAAACAATTTACGTCTTTTTCCTATCTTTCTCTCTCTCCAAACTATTTTTCCGGATAGCTGCCATATACGGTATTAAACTGAGTAGTATACATAGAACACATACCACACTTGATCTATACTGAACGTCACTTTTAAAAATACGTCATTTTCCTCTCTTTCTCTCATTTGTCTGGTTTGCAATATAGCAGACCAAGTCTGCCTAATCTAATAGTTTCCGTGTAATTGCTCCATACTGCACGTCTTTTTTCTCTCTTTCTCCAAACTATTTTTCCGGATAGGTGCCGTATACGGTATTAAACTCAGAAGAATACATACCGTACCGGTTGATGCTACAGTTTTTCCAAATCCATCCGGCTGTTGTCACCACCACACACGCTAGCCCAGGGGGTACTCCTCTGGCTCTTCCAGCTCAACCTCTTTCCCCCCAGCCTGCCCCCCACCTACAGGCCCTTTCTCCAAACAATTTACCCGGATAGGGGACGTATTAGATATTATACTGATTTTTGTTTGTTCCTCTTTTAATTGGCTCCTGACCTGTGATAGGCAGAGCATGGACACGTCCCCTTAGCTGCAGTAGAAAAGACACTCCCCTGGCCAGAGCAAGCTCTTTTTCCTTTTCCGTGTTCGAAAAATCCATGAAATATATGGTCCCAAGATAGGGGACGTATACGATTTTAAACTGAGAAGAATCGATACCACACATGCCCCACTAGGAGAATTTGGGGTAATGGTGGGATTAGGCAGCCTCAGAGGCATCCATGCATGCTGCCCCTGCTGTTTCCTGTCCATTTCCGTGGTGTTTCCATCATTTTCTGAGGTTTCCAGGTTTTCACCCAGCCTTCCGTAGGCAGAGCCTTGGTCCCCTGCAAAAAATGCTCGAGTCTCCCATTGACTTCAATGGGGTTCGTTATTCGAAACGAGCACCCGAGCATCGGGAAAAGTTCGACTCGAATAACGAGCACCCGAGCATTTTAGTGCTCGCTCATCTCTATTAAACATACTTTTTAAACAATTAGTTTTTTCTTTCAACTTTCTATTATTTTAATTGTATATCTTTATTAAAATAACTGAGTTATTGTATTATCACATCACATTTATTATAATTCTGGCGGAAGATAGGATCATATCATTGAAAAAACACAGCTCAGCTTCTCTTTACGCAGCAAATTTGTGGCTGGTCACAGAGAATGCACACAAAACTTTTAAATATACTGAGAATTTTTATGTCCATGGGGCTGCTGTAAACTCATGTTCACAGCTTACAGTTGCGTGTCAGGCAAAATGGCTGCCCTATAATCATATCAAGAAAAAATATAAACATTTAGGAAATAAAAACACATAAGAAAAATAATTAGTTCCACTTTTATAGTAATACCTTTGCATATCTTGACATAGCTATCTGTCTCAAGGGAGTAGGCAGCAGGCTCAAGAGCTGTGCATATTCTATATGCGGTGAGTGCTGGCTGTGTAATACAGCTGACACTCACCTGTTGTGATCGAGATTGGAGATAACTGATCTGATCATTTAACTCCTCAAATACCCTGACATATAAGACTTTAGTCAGAGGGAGGGTCCCACCTGACCTCCAATGGAATCTCCCATGGTAAAATCATAGGGTTTCCAATCAGTTGCTATGGCAGCCTAGGGGACTTTGGACCCTACCATTCTAAACTGCCTGATAAACCCTGTCTCAGGCAGGGCTTAATAGGAAGTATGGAGAACCTTATTGGCTGAAGTGTATACTTTATGCAAAAAAATTTTTGAGTGAAAAAAAACAACTCTCTTTGCCAAATTTACATGTAAAAATAATCAATAATTGGTATTATGTCTGAAAATGTCCAAACTAAATTAATTTATCTTGCATAGTGAACATCACAATGGGAGAAAAATCAAAATGTACAATTCACAGTTTTTGGTCACCTTGTCTTAAAAAAAAATAATAAAAAGGGATCAAAAAGTGGTATGTATCCCAAAATAGTACCAAAAAAACCCTAAAACTTCCCTTGCATAAAGCAAGCCCTCACATAGCTCTCTTACACAAAAATATATAAAAAAAATTGGGGATGTATAATATAGGGATAACAAATTAATTTGATTTTTATCAAAGGTTTGCATGTTTTTTCAGTAGTAAACATAATAGAAACTATATAAAATTGGTATTGTCATAATCATATTAACCCACAGAATAATGTCATCATGTCATTTTAGTGCAATAACATTTTTCCCTGTTTTTCAATACAAGATATACAAGCTATGGTACATTAAATAGTGCCATTAAAATGTCAACTTGTCCTGCAAAAATATGTGAATGGAAAAGCAAAAGGTTACAGCTCTTAGAAGGCAGGGAAAACAAAAAGACAAAAACTGTCCTGGCCCCATAGGAGGTAAATACTTTGGAGGCAATTTACATACACCAGTACAGGCCTCTTGATAAATGTGTTGCATCATTTCCCTGCACCAGAAAATCAAATCAGTTTCTGGTGTAAATTATAGTTATTCTGTTAAACAGCAGGAGGCTATGTCCCACCTACGTCTTTAAAAAGGTTCAACATTTGGACTGCTGGTTTGACAGTATTGTATAGAGGAAAGTTGTAACATAATCTATAGATTTAATGGTATGTCAGCAGTTGGCTACAATGAAAGCTCTATGTTGGTTAGAGTCTATTAGGTTGCAATTCAATGCAAAAGTAATCACTGTAAATACAGATACATTAAGATCCCAGACATATAAGTGAAGAAGAGAGTGAACAAGGTAATCAAAAGTTGCTCTCTTCGAGTTATAATAATAGAGCAGGTACACAGACATGCATACAATCAGACTTAGGCTACTTTCACACTTGCATTGCAAAGATCCGTTTGTGAGATCCGTCACAGGCTCTTACAAACGGTCCTGAACTGATCAGTTTTGTCCTAATGCATTCTGAATGGAAAAGGATCCGTTCAGAATGCATCAGTTTTGCTTCAGTTTGTTTCAGTTCAGTTTCCATTCCGTTTTCGAGGAGGACACTAAAACGCTGCTTGCTGCGTTTTGGTGTCCGCATGAAGAAACTGATGCAAACGGATCCGTCATGACTCACAATGTAAGTCAATGGGGACGGATCCATTTTGTCTGACACAATAGAAAACGGATCCGTCCTCCATTGACTTTTAATGGCGTTCAAGACGGATCGGTCTTTGCTATGTAAAAGATAATACAAACGGATCCGTTCAGAATGGATGCAGACGGTTGTATTATCATGACAGATCCGTTTGTGAGAGCCTGGATGGATCTCACTAACGGATCCTGCAAACACAAGTGTGAAAGTAGCCTTATTAGACGAGTATTTCAAAACAGCAACTGATCTGTCAGAGAATCAATAGCCGTAGTATTCATAAATGATGCTTCCAAATTGGAGTGAACCCCCATGACAAGATAGGGGCAAGTAAAAAATAATAACTTAAAAATAACATAACAACATATGGCCCAGACACTGTAGCCACAAGACCTCTACATAAGTCTTAGGTCCCATGAGTCCTTCTCTACTGCCTCCACGCTTGCCATAATTTTTGGAATTTAGCATGCTGTCTGGAGGCCTAAATAGCCAGTTCCTGTAATCTACATAGTTAATCAAGTTTTCTATAAATTTGGTCAATTATTGGCAGATCTTTATTGAGCCACTTGAGATTAGAAGTCATGTTGCTTGTTGTATTAGTAGAGTGGGAAAGTTGTGCTGTTGGGGACCAGGAATCATTTGGTAGCCATACGAGAACTGATTCTGGGGACAATCAAATCCTACTATTGCATATCTCATTGATCCTGCTCTCTATTTGTTGCCAATATGCCTGAATCAGTGGCCAAGACCAAAATACATGCAGAAGGGAACCTGATTCGCCGTGGCACCTCCAGCATAGGTCTGATTGGAATAGGCTCCTTTGCTTTTTCAGATAATTGTACCATCTAGTCAAAATCATCTAGATGCATCTAGAGAACCCATAGGACCTAAGGCGAATGGTAACAATCTCAGGTTCAGTAAAAGATCTCTGTAGCTCATTCTCCCAATTACCTATGTATGCTGGATGGTTTGTTTGTTTAAAATATGAAAGGGCGAGGGCGTGGTTTGCCGACCGAGCAAGATGGCCACGTACCTGCAGAGCTCCGACACCCTAGCAGCGACTAACATAGATAGTCAGCTTCTACTTCGCTTCAAGAGGCACTATTTAACTCTCCCAATCACCCAGATGATGACGAGAGGAAAGCGATCCATGAAAAAGCAGGGAAAGCTGGACTTTTTCTTTAATCGGGAGGAGGACAAAGATGGCGTCGATTCACCTCCGGCCTCCCACTCGCCTACCTCAAGCGCGGCTGCGCAATCTCCCGGATCAAAGCCCAGGGCAGAAGTGGGCAGCAGCGGACCCTCTCTTCTACCTCCCCACAGATCTCTCAACGGAGGATCAAATCCTCACAACCTATCCCCATCAGACAGCGGAAGGGGCGACCTGAGTCCTACTCATCTGCCGACACTGAGAGAACAAAACTGCTCCAGTGTCACCGAACACGAGCCCCACCAAGCAGAGGCCTAGACGAGACATTATGGTGCTCAGGGAGAGGAGAGGTGAGCGTACAAAATTCAGCGATTATAACATTGCAAACTTTCCCAACATCTGAAGCCCCTGCCTTGAGCAATTTACTTAAAGAAATACTGCTGGCCTTTGGCTCGTCTATATCAGGGGACATGGCTACCCTCATAAAAACATTACATGCCTCCATTACTCAACTAGGAGGTCGTGTCTCCCATGTAGAAGACAAGATGGGCGAATTCGCCAATACCTTTAATCAATTAGTGGACTCTCATAACTCTCTTTCTGATGAAGTGGATCTTCTAAAAGCTAAAGATATTGACTTAGAGGACAGGTCCCGAAGGAACAATGTGAAGTTTCGAGGCATTGGGGAAGACGTCCAGACACAAGACTTTTGTTCCTTTGCTCAAGACTTGATGAAATTTCTACTCCTAAACATATCCAAGGAAGACTTGGTCATAGATAGAATTCACAGAGTGGCAAGGCCGCGTCATCTTCCTGACACAACACTTAGAGATGTGCTGGCGCGCATTCATTTTTTCCATGCCAAAGAAGCCCTGATGGCTGCAGCCAGAAAACACGGTGAACTACCAGCCCCATTCACTGGGGTGAAACTATTTGCAGACCTATCCGCCTCTAGACCTATTACAGCCGCCCTCAGGGATCACAACATCCCATATAGATGGGGATTCCCAACAAAAATCCTACTAAACAAGAACGGTGTCATCCACTGTATCTTATCTGTAGAGGAGGGAACCAAATTGCTAGCCTTCTGGAACATCACCCCTTGTCTACCAGAGAATACTCAGAGACCTAGAGGGAAAGTGAACTCCGACTGGTATTTAGTCACCTCCAAGAAAAGAAACAAGAGATGAACTATCTTCACTCCGACTAGCTAGGTGTCATGCCTGCTATGCTTGTGAAGTCTGCACTCACGGTCTTAACCGTGAGTGACTGACCCACCAACTGTGATGAGCCCTTACGCTGACATATTGTTTACATCTGTTTTGTTTTCTCATTTTGTTTGTATTTAACATGCAGATCGTCATACTCCCTGACATCTTTACTATGTCAGCCAGCATGACGTTGTTTACAACTGTTACAACTAGAGATGAGCGAATGTATTCGTCGCTTCATAGATTCCTATCGAATCTTGAAAATTTTCTCCTCCAAAGCAAATCCAGATTTTTTTGGATTCGCTTCGTATTATTCGTAAATCTCCGCAAAATTTTGAATGCTAATGATACGTATGAAACGTACGCATTCTGTGTGAGGCAGGAAAATGATGTTACGCCCCGCAAGAGTGGTAAAGTGAAGATACACCCCCCTCAGAATTGGAAAAAAACAGCCAGGCCCACCGGGATCTAACTATTTGCACGTATACGGAGTGAAGACTCCTCCCTCAGTACTCCACCCTCCTCTGAACCAGCTTAGACCAGCTCTGAACACTGAGCAAGTAGCAAGCATGGCTAAAGAGATGCGTCCCAACTGGAACCAGATGGCCTTTGGGGACGAGTTCCCTGAACCACCGCCCGCTCCAGACATCAGTGTGTCATGCTCTGAACTGAAGGTGAGTAAACCACTGACAGTGCCCTTATTCTCCTTACCGCCTGAGGAGTTAGCTGCGCATTGTGAGGCGGTTCTTTGTCTTCAGGCGGCTGGTGCGTCTACTGTGGCTGGTGCGGCTGGAGCGTCTGCTGTGGCTGGTGCGGCGGAGGCGGCTGGAGCGTCCACATCACCGCCTAGGAGGAGATCCACGACAACCCCTTACATAAGGCAGAACCCGATTGTGCCACCATTGGTGACGGCCCATGCGTAGACCCTCTGGGACTATAAAAACGCAGTGGAGGACTGGGTCATCCAGGTACTGGACCACCCTAGGCCGGGAGATCCTGCATTGGAATGCCGAAAGGGAACGGTCCTGTGGTTTTCCGTTGAGAGAGGGTCTGGTTTCCTGGCAGAGGAGGACGGAAAGGAGTATTTTGTGGGCTGCCGGTCGGTGAAACGGCCGTACCTGCCACAACCTTATCGCAGCCTGTACGTGGGGGATCAGGTGGAGTACACCCCCATGGCATCCCTGAAAGGCCCCTTTGCGACCGGGGTTACCCTCCTTTATAAGCCTCTGGTACCTACAACAGAACCTGAAGTGTGGCCAGATGAACCACCAGGTCCAGGATGCTTGCGCTGCCTTCAGAAGTCCCCAAATGGCGTCCTCCAGTTCAGGGAAAAGCCACAGCCACAGCCGGAGCCTCTGATTCCTGGTAATGCATTTACATATTAATCTTTCTTCTTCATTTCTGGTATCAGCACTCCTCCCATTCGGTTTAGGTGTTTTTAATTAATGAATAGGAGTCTGCATATAAGAGCTAATGGACCTGCCAGCTTTCAGTTGGAGTTCCTGATAGCATGGGATGTGTTGTTTTATACAACTGTTCAGATGGTGCAGTACTGTGTGGTGGCATTTGTTTTTGTGGCTCTGAACTAGTGAGTTGGTGGGACCCAGTGCCATGGGTGGCTTTGTCAGATAGCAAGGTGCTGTTTGACCCCTGGGTCCCACTGCTTGCTGGGGCAGTGCCACGCTGCCGCTGCGCAGTAGTGTGCCAAAGTTTAGAGTAGGTCCCACTCCTGAAGGCAACCTTGACGCGGTGAGTGGGCTTATTGCCTTTTGATCAGAATGCACTCCAATGCATCTTGTATAGCATGCAGTGCAGGTGGTAGTGCATTAAAAATTGCGCTGAGAAGTGGTTTAAATTTTTCTGAGAAGCACTTATAGATCAAAAGCATATTATGGGGATGTGCAATCCAGTTCTGTTTTCTCCTGTAGCGCATATGATTCCTGGACTGCCAGCACCACCACCTGTCCTTTCAGCTGGGTCAGCTGACGACAACATCGTTTACGTTCCAATCCACGGTCATCCACCAATACCAGCTGCCATGGAAGATGAAGCCAGCAGCAGCCAGGGAAGCTGGGGCTACTTCCCTGGATGCAACCTTGCCAGAACCGCTGCAGTCGGAAGTCCTTACCCCTGCTGTCCCGTCAGGAGGATCCAGAAAAGCGTAAATGGCTGCAGCGCTCACCAGTGTCACCACCATCCGAACCCGGTCAAGTCCGAATTCCGGAAGAAGAGGGCACTGGAGTTCTACTACAGCAGCAAGTGTGGCCTACAAAAGGCAGGAGCATCCTCTGATGTCGTTTAGCAGCAGTTCCAGCCAGGAGGACTTCAGGTCTCTCATCTGAGGAACCATTCTACTGGCTGGGTGAGAAAATGGACACCTCAGGAGGACCTATGGGAACCACACCATGGACTGCACCTGACGGGTGAGAGCAAGTTGGCACTTTTTATGTTTGGTTGCTTGTATTGCCCCCGTTTGACTCTCACCCAGATGGGCATGGCTGTCAGGACTCCCCCCATTCTGCAGAAAAGTCCCAGTTGCGCCTAAGCGCGCCTATTTTCCTTTTTCCCTCCTTCTCAGGTTATTTGGCAGCCCCCTTTGCAAAAAGGGTTCTCTATGTGCTGCTATTTTCTAATATGTATGTATTGCCCCCTTTTGACTCTCACCCAGCTGGACATGGCTGACAGGACTCCCCCCATTCTGCAGAAAAGTCCCAGTTGTGCCTAAGCGTGCCTATTCCCCCCCCCCCCCCCCCCATTCTCAGGTTATTTGGAAGCCCCCTTTGCAAAAAGGGTTCTCTATTTGCTGCTATTTTCTATTATCCATGTAACATAGTAACATAGTTTATAAGGCCGAAAAAAGACATCTGTCCATCCAGTTCGGCCTGTTTTCCTATAAGTTGATCCAGAGGAAGGCAAAAAACCCCTGTGAGGTAGAAGCCAGTTTTCCCCACTTTAGCCCCTCTCTAGTAACTATAACCTGTAATATTATTACCCTCCAAAAATACATCCAGGCCTCTCTTGAACTCTTTTAGTGAACTTACCATCACCACCTCCTCAGGCAGAGAGTTCCATAGTCTCACTGCTGTAGGAAAATATCAATAAATAAATAAATAAATGAAAAAATCTGCAAGTGGGGGAGTGGACACTAAGAAAAAAAACTAATGGAAGAAATCCAGAAGTGCGTGACAGACATCTGGAACTATCTACTGCCTGCTATTTATTTTATGGACAAATTCAACTATAACATAAACGGAAAATAATTCATCTGTTTTCATCTTACCCATTCACATCATACCAATAATGATTATGCATATTTCCCTTTTTATTCATATTTCCTGTTATATTTTCATTATTATTTAATTTTTATTATTTACTTTTCCAGAGAGATGCCCAGAGACAAAGGAAAAATGTTTTATATTTGTTTTCTAAACCCATGTGATTTGTTTTGGGATGCTACACAAGGGCTAAAATTCAGGAAAGTATCAAAAAGGGATCTGGGAACTGATATAATATCAGGACTCAGTTTGGGTACTTCAATTTGGAATAGGGCTGATTTAGAAGGCTTAAATTTTAGAGATCAAAAATTTGTAAGTGGGTTGGAGCAAATATTGCTTAAAGAGGGAAGAGTGGATTTTAACACTCTAGCCGAAGTGAAAATCGATATTCAGGACATTCACACAATTGCTGCCAATTTGCAGAACATCCAAAAGTCTGTGAATGCACTGAATGATTCACTTAATTATAATAATGTGTCCAAAACGATGGTTTGCGGTATGATAGGGAATCTACTGAGTGAACACCTAAGTCTTGGTCTACAAGAAATAAAAAGAGGAGAATGGTCGAGAATAATGGACTCTAAGTTAGTACTTAATTTGGTTGGGAAATTTGGACTGAACTGTAAGAATTTGGCTCTTTCAAGGATATCAGGTCTTCAATCCATTTGTGATAAAGAACAGTTAGGGAAGAACCTTAGACCCCTGACTCTGGACATTTCTGTATGGACTGTAACACCCACCCCTGTCTACAAAATGATGGTACTTGGAGAACTCGAGGTAAGAAATGGAACTTCAGTTCTGAAACATCTTCTTCAAAATAAGTTGCTCATAAAGGAGGATCAAGCATGGAAATCGATTGACCCCAATTGCTGTGACAAACGTGGTCGAGTATGGTTGTGTTCCTGTACCCCAGAGCGGCTGGAGGATGTGGACGGCTGTGCTACTAAACATACTAGGAGCTGTCTGATTCAACTGCAGAAGCCTAACCCTGAGTGGAGGAGAATTATCCATGATGAAGGATCAAAGGTCTGTGCTTTAGGGGTTCCTATATTCGGTTGGCAAAACCAGGTGCAATGCCAGGCACCTATGACAGGGTGGTGTGTGAACCTTACACATGGACTTTTAACAATTGTAGGAAAGCCTATAAGAGCCAAGTCAACCTGGACAACTTAACAATGGACATTGTACAGAACGACTTAGGGAACTAGGAATCCATGATTTCTCCGTTATTTAAGAAAATTCCACCACCTAAAGTTGAGTTGGATACATTATTTAAGAGGGATGATAGGAAAATTATAGAGTTAGAAACATTGGTTAAAGAAAACATTGCCAGTTCCAAAAAGATAGTGAAGGAATTTCAAGAGCCTTGGTGGAGCATCCCATATAATACCTACACTCACCCCTTATTGAGAACTATGTCCATGATGTTTCTCTGTCTTCAATTTGTATTAATTTGTGTTTTGTTTATATTATATTGCTGCTGGAGGAAACAAATCAAGAGACTGCAAGATATACAGAAATCTGTAGAGTTAGCAGCAATTATAAATCATAAATTGTACATGTGTTGTCTTGTGAATCGATTCTTGTCAGAACCGATTCAAGTGGCGGAGTGTAGGAAAATATCTATATATGTTTAATATAAATTTATACATGACCTCACATTGACCAGATGTAAAGGACATTTAAATTGTGTTTCACAGGACGACACGACAGGATGGAACAGGCAGCTACATAAACTCATTCAGTATTCCATGTAAATTAAAGAATTGCTTGTAGGATAGCTGCAAGACAATAAGATTGAATGCAGGAATCTAGATTGGGTTTAGGGTATCTGTTATGCAAAACGCCAGGCTCCTGGTGGCCCGAGAATCACCCTAGACTTGCCCCGAGAAACAATTGCTATGTTTACCTTAAGCAGGATTTTATGGTTTTACACCTTGTTGCTAAACAGGTATAAACACCGTGCCTGATGTTATCAATTCCCTGTCAATGCTTCAAAAGGAGCAGCGTCTGCACAGCTGTTACAGGTAGACAATGGATCATGAATTAACCAATCACGATTCCTGGGAACCTGATAATTTTGCTTGTCCACCAATAAGATGTCCTTTACATTTTGGTAAATGGAAAAACATGGTATAAGAATAGGGAGCAAATCTGCTATAGAGATGAATGAGTGGAGGTAAAATCTATTGGGTAATGCAGGTACACTCATTCATATCTACACCAGAGATACACCATTACTCTGTGTAACTGAGCTATTATCCATTGCGGTTTCTGGGCCTACATCTGAAAAATAAAGCTTCATCTCTGGAGAACTGGGATTGCTGTGAAGTTATTTACCTGGCGGTGGTAAATATAAAATCATACAACAACTGCTCTTACCATAAAGAATCCTCTTCTATGTTTGTGTACAACCCTTCTTTCCTCCAGACGCAGATGTCCCCTCATCACACTCACAGTCCTGGGGATAAATAGATCATGGGAAAGATCTCTATACTGACCTCTGATATATTTATACATAGTTATTAGATCTCCCCTCAGTCGTCTTTTTTCTAAAGTGAATAACCCTAATTTTGATAATCTTTCTGGGTACTGTAGTCCACCCATTCCAGTTATTACTTTAGTTGCCCTCCTCTGAACCCTCTCCAGCTCTGCTATGTCTGTCTTGTTCACATGAGCCCAGAACTGTACACAGTACTCCATGTGTGGTCTGACTAGTGATTTGTAAAGTGGCAGGACTATGTTCTCATCACGGGCATCTATGCCTCTTTTGATGCAACCCATTATTGGCCTTGGCAGCAGCTGTCTGACACTGGTTTCTGCAGCTTAGTTTGCTGTTCACTAAAATTCCTAGGTCCTTTTCCATGTCAGAGTTACGCAATATTTTACCATTTAGTATGTACTGGTGACTTGCATTATTCCTTCCCATATGCATAACTTTACATTTGTCAGTGTTAAACCTCATCTGCCACTTCTCTGCCCAAGCCTCCAGTCTATCCAGATCCATCTGTAGCAGTGTGCTGTCCTCTTCTGTGTTAATTACTTTACATAGTTTAGTGTCATCTGCAAAAATTGATATTTTACTGTGCAAGCCTTCTACAAGATCATTAATAAATATATTGAAGAGAATAGGGCCCAATACTGACCCCTGTGGTACCCCACTAGTTACAGTGACCCAATCTGAGTATGTACCATTAATAACCACCCTCTGTTTTCTATCACTGAGCCAGTTACTTACCCACATACAGACATTTTCTCCCAGGCCAAGCATTCTCATTTTATATACTAACCTTTTATGTGGTACAATGTCAAATACTTTGGAGAATTCCAGATATACCACATCCATTGATTCGCTGCGGTCCAGTCTAGAACTTACCTCCTCATAGAAACTGATTAAATTGGTTTGACATGACCGATCCCTCATGAAGCCATGCTGATATGGAGTAATTTGCTTATTTTCATTGAGGTACTCCAAGATAGCATCTCTTAGAAAACCCTCAAACAGTTTACCCACGACAGATGTTAAACTTACCGGCCTATAGTTCCCAGGCTCTGTTTTTGGACCCTTTTTGAATATTGGCACCACATTTGCTATGCGCCAATCCTGTGGAACACTCCCTGTCAGTATAGAGTCCTTAAATATCAGAAATAAGGGTCTGGCTATGACATTACTTAATTCTCTTAGGATACGGGGGTGTATGCCATCCGGTCCTGGCGATTTGTCTATTTTAATCTTTTTAAGACGCAGCTCTACTTCTTCCTGGCTCAGACAGGGCACTTTTAATGGGGAATTTACTTTTATATTCTGCATTTTATCTGACAGTTTATTTTCCTCAGTGAATACAGTGGAGAAAAAGATATTTAGTAGCTTTGCTTTCTCCTCATCGCTCTCTGCAACTCCCCCCTCATTACTCTGTAAGGGGCCGACACCTTCAGGTTTATACTTTTTACCATTTATATAATTAAAGAACATTTTAGGGTTAGTTTTACTCTCTTTGGCGATTAATCTCTCAGTCTCTAGTTTAGCTGTTTTTATTTGTCTTTTATATATTCTATTTTTTTCCTTATAGTTTTTCAATGCTTCCTCGCTTCCCTCCTGTTTTAGTGATTTAAATGCTTTCTGTTTGTCATTTATTGCTTTCTTTACAGTTCTGTTTATCCACATTGTTTTTTTCTTGTTCCTTTTTTATTTCCATAAGGTATGTACCTCTCACAATTAGATATTAGGATGCTTTTAAAAATATCCCATTTTGTGGCTGTATTTTTATTTTTGAGGAATTTGTCCCAGTTAGTTAGGCTTATGGCCTCTCTTAGTTGGCTAAATTTAGCTTTTTTGAAGTTTGGTATTTTTGTTCCTCCCTGAAGAAACACTCTTTTGAATGACAGTTGAACTACGTGGATTACACATTACCTGTTTGGATTACAATATTACCTTACGTGGATTACAATTGAATTTTGGACTATGTGTTCCAGACAGTGTTTTATCATGCTAAGGAGCCATGAGGAGAGAGTCTAACATATATCTGAGCCTTTTATGCTTGCAAATGTGAAATTGATTGCACTAAAATGTTTGCATACTTATGTCTTTGCTGTATTTTAGCTACACTGTTTTTACTGGTTCAGCACTTTAGCCCATTGTGTGTATTCTTTTTCCGGTACTGCAATGTATGTGTCCTATTATGCACTTATTGTCCAGTGTTTTTAGTAAATTATGCACTTAGCAGGATAGCTAGCAGTGAGCACCTTATTTTTCTACCTCATATGGACTGCCTCTAAAGACTGTACGCCGTGGCCTAGCCTCCTGCGTATAACGCATTCGGACGTTAATAGTACGCTAAGGATTCGTACGCACTTTTGTAAGCTAATCCTTACGTATTGTGTACTTTTAACTAAGCTGATTGTACGTTCGTAATTTGTGCAGGAATGTTCGCAAAACAACAATTGTTTTTTTGAACGTAGATTTGACCAAATAAATTTGTTTAAGTACGAATCTTGTCAGAAATTCGGCGAATATTCGGCGAAGCGAATTTTGGATAATTCGCTCATCTCTAGTTACAACTGTTATGAGGTATTTTTCCAAGTGTGCAAGGTTACACCTGTTTATAAAGTACTCTAGATATAATGATACGGTTACTGTAAATGTAACGCTTTTCTCATCTACAACTCATTCACACCATAGATATGGCTCTTAAATTGATTTCCACAAATGTCAAAGGACTAAACAGTCCTTTCAAATGCTCTCTTATGTGGCGAGAAACAAAAAGACTAAACTGCAACATTTTATTTGTTCAAGAGACCTACCTTCTTTGTTCTATTATACAATCACACCACTCTAAGAAAAAGTTCTTCTAGCCATAAAAAATAGCATAGCCTTCACCCCAATTGCATCTGCAACAGATCCCAAAGGAAGATATATCATTCAAGTTGGTTGTTTTAACGATAACATTTGCACCCTAGTAGTGGTATACGCTCCAAATGGCTGCCCCCCTTCATTTGTGTCTTCACTCTGCAAAAAGGTAGATAAGCTCAAGCAGGGAGCAGTCATTTGGGGTGGAGACTTTACTGCTGTTCCTAACCCCGAAATTGACTCCACCTCTAAATCTAGACTAAGATCCACCACTCTGGAGAAGTTAGTGAGCCAAGAGGACCTGTATGATGTGTGGCGTCTACACCACGACCCAAAAAGAGACTACTCATTCTTCTCTCCTGTTCACAATTCTTATTCTCGAATTGACCTATTTCTATTGAGCAGAGCCACGTTAAGCCTTGCTAGCTCTTCAACTATTGGAGATATAACCTGGTTTGACCACGCAGCTATCTCACTAGACATCGCTGATGTCTGCACTAGTCAATGCAATTTTCCCTGGCGCAATGATACTTACCTAATGGCAGACCCTAGATACAAAGCTGAATTGCAAACCGCACTGAAGGAATACTTCCACACCAATGTGGGCTCGATTGGAGACTCTTTCACTATCTGGAATGCCCACAAGGCATTTATAAGAGGCATTTTCATAAAACTTGGCCATAGAGCAAAAAGAGAAAGGGAACATACATTCACAGAAGTCCTTTCCAAAATAAGAATTTTGGAAACCTTGAACAAATCTTCCCCATCTCACACCCACATAGAAACTCTCCAGTCACTAAGACTTCAATTGAAGGAATGCCTGCTATATAAATATGAGAATAACCTAAAAAAACAAATCTCTCTACTATTTGCAAGATAACAAAGCTAGTAAACTTTTAGCCCAGAGAGTGAAGTCTAGAATATCCAACTCTAAAATTCTCTTCCTCCAAAATCTGATGGGTCTAAAATAAACCTCCCTAAAGATATAGGTCAAGAATTTAGACGATTCTACTCCTCATTATATGATCTGGCGCAAGCAGACACAGATGAGGAACCCTCCCAATCGACTATTAACTCCTTTCTGTCATCCCTGTTGCTTCCCTGCTTGTCCCAAGAACAGCTGTCCCACCTAGACGAACCCTTTAGCCAGGATGAAATTAACAAGATAATTAAATCCCTTCCCCTCCACAAATCCCCTGGACCTGACAATCTCTCCAATAGTCCTTTATAGATATCTTAGTTCAGCATCTCACTCCAGTATTTGATTTAGCCGCTCATACAGGTACATTCCCGAAAGAAATGCTAGAAGCGACGATTGTCACCGTTCCTAAGCCAGGCAAACCCATGGACAGGCCCATTTCACTACTTAACACATACATTAAAATCTATGCCAAAGCTCTTGCAAATAGACTGGCTACCATTCTCTCCACACTTGTATCTACGGACCAGACAGGCTTCATAAAAGGGAGACAACTCCACGACAATACTAAAACAGCAATACACATTCTGCACTATGTAGAAAGCAGGAAAACCCAAGCAGTCTTCGTTACATTAGATGCGGAAAACTGGCCTTTTGTATTTGCAGTTCTGTGAAAAATGGTATTTACAGGCAAAATCCTCTCCTCTATCCAGGCATTGTATTCCTGTCCCTTGGCTAGGGTCTTCATCAACGGGACACTGTCAGACCCCTTTTCTATCACCAACGGAACACGACGGATGCCCCCTCTCCCCGCTTGTTTTCATATTAGCAATTGAACCCCTAGCCCAATCTATCCACTCTAATCCCTCCATAACAGGTATCCGTATTGGCACCCACACTCACTGCATCTCGCTATACGCGGATGACGTAATACTTACCTTAAGTGACCCCCCTGTCCTCCCTTCCAGCTGCACTATAAACTATCCAACACAGAACAACTAGCCCTACCTAGCCAAATCCTATCTCTACACTATCTGTGCTTCCTTGCGCAAACGTTATACAGCAGATGCAGCGCAGGTACTGTGGTCTTGATTAGCGGCAGAAAAAATGACAATGGATGTCAGGTATATAGGAAACAGAAAGGATTGGAATGTACAAGCTGCAGAGGTGGTGTTAAGGTCAGGCCATCTTGCGCAATTTTTAACCCCCCCAAAAAATAAAACATGTATTGCAGCCAGATATCACAATAGCCCTTAAAAGGGCTTTTGGGTCTTTTCAACAGAAATACTAGCCCTGCCTAGCCAATTTCTATCCCTACACTATCTGTCCCTCTTTGCAGCAGCTCTCCCTGACTCGGTCTGAGCCGGGTCACATGTCACCGGGTGCTATATAGCACCCGATGATGCGTTCCCGGCCAGCCAATCACTGTAATGCCAGTAGCCAAGATGGCTACGGCATTACAGTGGATGCCAGTACCTCCCCGCACGCTAATTGGAGTGTGGGTAGGGGACTCTAGCATGGCACTCGAGCACACGCGGTCCCGAGCACCGCAATGCTCAAACGAATATCATATTCGGCCGAGCATGCTCGCTCAACACTAGTGGCAACGGATATTTACCATTGCCTCAGATATTGTGGTTAAGTCATTTCTCCATCTCCAGAACTAGCCCTCCTCCTCATACAGATAGACACTATTCTGCCACAATGTAGACTGGTAGTCACCCATCTCTTTTTAGCCACCAGATTGTCGATCATGAAAAACTGGAAGAGCGACTTGATCCCCTCCGATAGTGATATCCCCCACAAAGTCCACACCACTTACCTTTACGAAAAGACTATGGCTTATTCATCCTCTTCCGTCCCTAGATTTAAAAAGATGTGGGAAGTCTGGTATTCCTCAAAATATGCTGTGGTTTCGTAACCTTATTACATACAATGTGGCCATGCGTGCCTTATCCTAAGTGTACTCCTGACATTTTACTCACTGTAACCTTGCTGGTTTGTTTGTTCTTTATTCATGTTACTCTTTATGGCTTTTGTACTGCCAACCGTATTTTGAAAATGCCAAAAAAACCGTAATAATTAAAAAAAAAAAAAAGATGAAAGGGTGTGGTTAGGAAATCCGCCTTGGGTGAATAGGCACTAGCTTGATTGATTTTTCTAGTGTCCCTCTGAATCTTTCTTTGCCAAGAACAGGGCAGTGAGTGAGCAGGAGAGTCATGTTTCTCTAGGAAATTCCTGGATGGGAGTCTTGCAGAACAATAAGCTGAAATAGTCTCATCTGTTCCTATTTTCATTAAAAGCTCTCCAACTGATTTACCCTTTAGTCTAGCCCAGAAACTTGGAGCATGAGTATGAGAAGGGAGAACATAGTATGGAAGTAAATAAGTAGGAAGGGACAGAGGGAGTTGTGACAGCAGATTGGAGCTGTTATTGAGGTATTTAAAATTGTTATATACTCCTTTAGTTAGACCTGTTAATGTAGTCTTGGTTCTGTTAAGCACCACAGACTAGTGATTTGTTGGTCACCTAGTGCGGAACGCTCAATGTCTACCCCCAATACCTCACAACCGGTGACACAACTTTCTTTTTGTGTCACAGGTCCAGCAGTTTAAACCTTGACAACCAAAGCCACAAAAACTGAAAATATTGCACAGTCTCACAAGATGTTGCATATCAATGTTAATTAGGCGTGAGTTAGGGTTAGCTGTGACTTTTTCTTTATTTTGTATTTTTAATTACAGGCAAAATACATATAAATGAGGTGTTGGCTGAGTCTTGGGAGGCACAAAGTGAATTTTTTCCCCCATAAACCTGCCAGTTACAGGTCTTAAGAAATAAAACTGCAAAATAGCTTGCACTTGTTCTTCAACATGGCATGGCACGGACACTTATGGGGTCATTTATAAAACTGGTGTAAAGTAGAATTGGCTTAGTTGCCCATAACACCCAGTCATATTCCACCAGTTTGATAAATCACTCCCTTAGTCCATCCATCAGGTCTCGAGATGTGGTTACTGGTAACCAGTCATTACTGTATAGTGTTCACCTACTGCAGCATTTATCTACAGCCCACATATATCCCAGAAAGATGAACACTCTGATGAACACAGATGTTGATGAAGTTTACTAAGCAAAAGCAACCTGATAACGGAACATATGTCTGTACATATTTGCTTTTGTAGGTGAGGAACAAACTTTTTTTTTCTTTATGCTGGTAGACAACACAATTTCCTAGTGATTGTACAATGTTTCACACCTTTCACTATATGCTGAAGCACTATAAGAAGTACCAAATTTTCCTGCTCATTAAATAGGTTAAGTAACATTAACATTGCACAAGGAGGCAGTGAAATAAATTTACCTGCGAGCATGACAGAACCTCCAACAATCTTTGTCCACTGCCAGCATTTCACTTTCTCAGTTGGCAAAGTAAACACAAGGCATTCTTCTAATGGTATCTTGCCTTTTCTAAGTTACAGTAAATAGCCTCTAATTATAACTTCATAGTTGATCATTAGCAGCAATTAGCATACAATTAGCAGCATTTAAGTAAGAAACAGACTTAATAGTTCTGCTTTGATCGGTAAAAATTCAAACAACTCTGACAATTAAATAAGCAAGAAAATTCAGAACACGCAATAAAAGTACAATATATTTAACTTGATTAGGTTCTAATTAGTGGGAGTGTGGGCAACCTATATCACTCCAGCTGTAGCTGAACTGCATCCCCCATGATGCTTGCCAGTGTCATGGGAACAATGTAATTTGCCAACAGCTGGAGTCGCCTTTCCTTGTATTAGAGTTATGGGGAATATAGTGAAACATAATACACTCAGCATACTGAAAAATCAGATTTGATATACAACAATATACATGTTCGTGGTCTGACATTTGCTTTTTGCATACTTGGTATGGAGGGTGTGAGTGATTTAGCTGAACACTGGAAAAATAAATCCACATGGATATATACAAAATAAAACATAATGCTCGCTATTGGGGATTTTATTTGATTTCAGTTTGTTCATGTATCTCCATCTGGTCTACAAGCTGAGGGTTAGTGAAGATTAATCTGGGAATGTGGGAAAGAAACCTTAAGGAGCAAACATTGAAAAGGCATTTTTAAGGATTAACAACAGATGGGTTAGTGCATGATATATTGCAAAACCATCTGCTTTCAGAGCGAAATAATTTTGGTGTCTTTCTTAAAGGGGTTGTCCCATGTAAAATAGTCTATAGTTTTCAAACTATCAGTACCTGGATCTGAATACTTTTGTAATTGCTTATAATTAAAAAAAAAATTATATAGCCACTGAGGTATTCAATAAAATGTATCTGCACAGTGCCACCTTCTGTTTGTCTTTTTGTTATTTCTTTGATCTGCTCACTGAGATGGCTGCACATGTTCAGTTTCATTGTTCAACTGCCTCCTAAGCTGTGCCCCCTTAGCTGCAGCAGAAAAGACACTCCTCTTGAGCTGTCAGCTTGATATAAATCTAACAGAGCAAAAAATGGGTAGATCTCAGATTCCATGAGCTACAGGGCTGGTCCTAGCTTTGCTAGAAATGGATTGTCATGTGCTATATGATGTCTGATTTAGGTGATAGTCTGATATGCTGGGGTAGACAGTTCCAGAGAATAGGGGATGCATGGGAGAAATCTTGGAGGCGATTGTGGGAAAAAGTAATAAGAGAAGAGTAGAGAAAGAGGTCTTGTGAGGATCAGAGATTACCTGTGTGGATGTACCAGGAAAGCAGTTCAGAGATGTTTATGTACCACCTAGAGCAGGGATCTCAAACTTGTGGCCCTCCAGCTGTTGCAAAACTACAACTCCCAGCATGCCCCAATAGCTGTAGGCTCTCCTGGCATGATGGAAGTTGTAGTTTTACAACAGCTATAGGGCCACGAGTTTGAGATCTCTGACCTAGAGTGTATTGTAACCACTAAGCTCACTGTGCCTTGTAACTTGAATTACAACCATCAAGCATATTTTACCACACTTGTATTAAGAAAGAAAAATAAAGTCCCAACACATTCTGTGATTCTTTCCTTAAAGGAAAACCTTTGGCCACTATACAGTCATAGTTAGACTTATCTGTGTTGGATTCTGTATAATGCTTACATTAAAAATTGCCATGCTCCTTCAGATGGTCCAGTACAGAGCTAGTCTCTCCTTCTGTCTGTGATATGGTGCCAAAAAAGCGGCGTATGGCAAGACGCATGTCAATGGAGGACAAAGCTTCAGGAAGTCTATGTGCCTCCATATAGCCTCTGTGCACATGGCAGGTTGTACAAAGGGAAACTTATTAGTGGTTTAACCAAGATCTGGGCCATTTCCCCCCTTCCTGACAAGGCCTATTTTTTGCAAATCTGACATGTGTCACTTCATGTGGTAATAACTTTGGAACGCTTTTACTTATCCAAGCGATTCTGAGGTTTTCTCGTGACACACTGTACTTCAAGTTAATGGTAAATTTGAGTCGATAAGTTTTAATTTTATTTATAAAAAACCAAAAGTTAACAAAAATTTGAAAAAATTCACTGTTTTCTAAATTTCAATCTCTCTGCTTTTAAGACAGATAGTGATGCCCCATAAAATCCTTTTTAATTTACATTTCCCATATGTCTACTTTATGTTGGCATAATTTTGGTAGTGTCATTTTATTTTTTTAGGACAGTAGAAGGTTTAGAATTTTAGACACAATTTTTGCAAATTTGCAAAATCAACTTTTTTTTAAGGACCAGTTCAGTTCTGAAGTCACTTTGTGAGGCTTACATAATAGAAACCACCCATAAATGTCCCCACAAAACAAAACTTAATATTTATTACCCCGATTCTGCAGTTTGCAGAAACACCCCACATGTGGTCGTAAACTGTTATTTGGGGATACGCCAGGGCTCAGAAGGGGAGGAGCAGCATCTGCATTTTCTAACATGGAATTTCTTGTCATGGTTTGTAAGAGTGATAACTTTTTAATTTTTTTGTGGACTGAGCTGCGTGAGGTCTTATTTTTTGCGGGACAAGCTGTGCTTTTTATTGGCACCATTTTGGGGTACATCCGGCTTTCTGATCACTTTTTAATCAAATTTTTGGGAGGTTAACTAAAAAAAGCAGTTTAGGGGCATTTTTCTATATTTTTTTTTTTACACAGTTCACTTGATGGGGTAGATCATGTGATATTTTAGTAGAGCCAGTTGTTACGGACGCAACGATACCAAATATGTCTTTTTTATTTTTATGTTTTACACAATAAGAGCATTTTTAGAAAAAAAAATCATGTTTTTGTGTTGCAATTGTTTTAAGAGCCATTTTTTTTCATTTTTTGGGCTATGATCTTGTGTGGGGGCTCATTTTTTGCGGGATGAGGTGACGTTTTTATTGCTATAATTTTGGGATGCATACGACTTTTTGATTGTTTGATATTATGTTTTTTGGTAGGTGATGCGACAAAAAAAAAGCTATATATATGATTTTTTTTTTTTTTTTACTTTACACTTTGTATCCCCCATAAGGTCATACAAGACCTCAGGGGGACATTTAACTTCACTTATTTATTTATTTATTTATTTTACACTTGATTTCTCCTGTAACTGGGGCTGACATAGTAGCCCCAGTTACAGGGGAAATACATCCCCAGAGAGGCTGTACAGCATAGTATTATGTGCAGGGCTGATCAGGTCTATGAGAGACCCGGCGCTTCCTGATCTGTATACACAGCGCTTGGTGAGCTCTGTGTATACAGCGATCTACAAGGCAGGGACCTCTGGGAACGGCCCCTGCCTTCTCTTTGGGGTACCCTGCTGTCACTGACAGCAGGTACCCCACTGTGCAGCTGCACAATTAGCGGCAGCTGCTATCTCTGAATGGACGTTCAGAAACGTCCATTCAGAAGTCAGTACAGAGATCTCTCCCATGATCGATTTATCCCCAGGACTGTGACGAGGGGACATCCTCTGCGTCTAGAGGAAAAAAGGTTTGTACACAAACATAGAATAGGATTCTTTACAGTAAGAGCAGTGAGACTATGGAACTCTCTGCCTGAGGAGGTGGTGATGGTAAGTTCACTAAAAGAGTTCAAGAAGGGCCTGGATGTATTTCCGGAGTGTAATAATATTACAGATTATAGTTACTAGAGATGGGTCGTTGATCCAGGGAGTAATTCTGGATTGCCTGATTGGAGTCGGGAAGGAATTTTTTTCCCTAAAGTGGGGAAAATTGGCTTCTACCTCACAGGGTTTTTTTTGCCTTCCTCTGGATCAACTTGTAGGAAAACAGGCCGAACTGGATGGACAGATATCTTTTTTCGGCCTTATAAACTATGTTACTATGTTACTATGATTAAGTTGGTCCAAATATTAGGTCTGTATTTTTCAGTCAATCCATATCATGGTATTAAAGGGGTTTTTCAGGCTCCTGATTTTGATGACCTATCCTCAGATTAGGTCATTAATATCCATATGGTGAGAGTCTGACACCCCACATCCCCACTGATCAACCATTCACTTCAGCCTACTGCGCTCCAACTAGAACTCTGAGTACAGCTCTGTTCAAAGTGTATTGGCTGTGCTGGGTTACATCTTCATAGAAGCTGAGCTGCAGTAACCCAGCACAGACACTACACTTTGAATGGACCTGTTCTTCCTGCACCATTGAAAGTGTGAGTTCAGACGCTAGAGGCTGCAGGGAACGGCTGATCGGTGGGGATACAAGGTGTCAGATCCTCACCAATTGAATATTATAAGGGTTATCCAAAGTTTAAAATACCCCGCCCCAGTGCCCAGGCCCCTTGTATACATTATACTTACCTTTTCCCCGGAACACGCTCCGGATCCCTGCACGGCCGACGCTGCATCTCCCTGTCGCGCAGATCAAAACATCCGGCAATGGGGGGAGCAGCCAATAGCAGGCCACAACAGAGACAAGCCTCCCTAGCAGCTAGAGAGACTCGTACCCATACCTCGTACCTCACATATCAGTACACTGCTGTATATACTATATATCTGTACACATTACATCTATTATACCTCGTACCTCACATATCAGTACACTGCTGTATATACTATATACCTGTACACACTGCATCTATTATACCTCGTACCTCACATATCATTACACTGCTGTATATACTATATATCTGTACACACTACATCTATTATACCTCATACCTCACATATCAGTACACTGCTGTATATACTATATATCTGTACACACTACATCTATTATACCTCATACCTCACATATCATTACACTGCTGTATATACTATATACATTTACCCATTGCATTATTATACCTTGTACCTGACGTATCAGTACACTGCTGTATACTATGTGTCAGGTGTGAGGTATAAAAGATGCAGTATGTACAGATATATGTGGACAGTCATATATTATGGTTACTGTGAGGTACGTGAGGTATTGGGGGTTGTAGTTAAGGTTCCGGTCAGTTTTAGGGATAGGATTAGTATTAGTATATTAGGGCCAGTATTAGAGTTAGAGGTCAGTATTAGGAGGCAGTATTAGGGTTAGGGGCCAGTATTGGGGTTAGGGGCCAGTATTAGGGTTAGGGGCCAGTATTAGGGTTAGGGGCCAGTATTGGGGTTAGGGGCCAGTATTAGCATAAAGCTACATTCAGACGACCGAAAGTGTTTTGCAGTCCCCAAATTGTGGATCCGCAAAACACATTTTGCAGAACGCACAGTGCCAGCCCTATATAGAAGTGCTTTTTTTTGCGGACAAGAATAGGACACTTGCTCTATATTTTTCGTGGGGCCACGGAACGAAACTACGGATGTGAACAGTACATTGTGTGATGTCAGAATCTTTTGCGGCCCCGCTGAAATGAATGGGTCCACACCCATTCCACAAAATTGTGGAACGGATGCAGACCCAGAAATATGGTCGTCTGAATGCACCCTTAGGGCCAGTATTAGGATTAGGGTCGGTATCAGTTAGGGGCCAGTATTGGGGTCAGAGGCAACATTAGGGTACATTCACATGATCATATTTCCATTCACTTTAGTGGGCCCGCAAATCCGTAGTCCACAGCCCTGCAAAAAAGATAGAGTATGTCCTATCCTTGACCACAATCTCAGATGAGAACAGGCATTTCTATTATAGGGCTGGGCATGTGTGTGACACAAAATGTGTCCGCACACGGCCAGTATCCGTGTTTTGGGGATCCGCAATTGTGGACCGCAAAACAAATATGGTCATGTGAATGTAGCTTTAGGGTTAGTGGTCAGTAGTAGGGTTAGGGGTCAGTATGGCGTACTATTAGAGTTAGAGAAAGTATTAGGAGTCAGTACAGTATATTAGGGTTAGCGGTCAATATTAGGGTTAGGGACAGTATTAGAGGTCAGTATTAGGGTTAGGGGTCAGTACTAGGGTTAGGGACATGGCCAGTATTAGGGGGGTGAGACAGGGCCAGTATTAGAGGTCAATACTAGGGGGTCAGGGGCCAGTATCAGGGTTAGGGGTCCAAGGTTAGTGGTCAGTACCAGTATTCGGGGTCAGTAGCCAGTATTAGGGTAAGACAGGGCCAGTATTGGAGGTCAGGGGCCAGTATTAGGGTTAGGGTAAGGTAGGGCCAGTATTGAGGGTCTGTAATAGGGAGGCAGGGCCAGTATTAGGGGTCAGGGGCCAGTATAGAGGGTCTGTAATAGGGAGGCAGGGCCAGTATTGGGGGTCAGGGGCCAGTATTAGGGTTAGGGTAAGGTAGGACCAGTATAGAGGGTCTGTAATAGGGAGGCAGGGCCAGTATTAGGGGTCAGGGGCCAGTATAGAGGGTCTGTAATAGGGAGGCAGGGCCAGTATTAGGGGTCAGGGGCCAGTATAGAGGGTCTGTAATAGGGAGGCAGGGCCAGTATTGGGGGTCAGGGGCCAGTATTGAGGGTCTGTAATAGGGAGGCAGGGCCAGTATTAGGGTTAGTGCTGCATAGGGAGAGGGCAGTTTATGCTTACCTGTCCAGGCGCGGTCCCACGATGCAGACCCGGCCTCTTCTGGCGGGTCTGCTCCTGAGGAACATCGCAGGCGGCGCGATGACGTCATCGCGCCACCTACGTCACTTGAGTGCGCCGGCCAACGGGAATAGAGGAGCAGGGAACCAACGGGAATAGAGGAGCAGGGAACCAGAGGTTCCCTTGTTCCTCCGGCGCTTGCTACTGCAGGCACAATTGTATCTGCATCTAGTGGATGCAGATACAATTGAGTTCAGTAGCCACTGTAATGGCCCAGACTGGTATGTGTGCAGGTGTCGGAGGTATTTCAGTATTTCTAGCTTCCATAGTTTTCTCCAGTCTAAAGGTAAAGGTCTGCATTCTGAAACTCTCCCTCATTCTTAGTTTCCCTATATGTGAGCTCAAAACACTTCCATCTGGTGTCTAAAGTTGGTATTGCACATTATACATTATTGTCTACATTGCTATATTCTCATTGGTTCCTTTTCATGTCATTTATGTGATGGAGTGTGCTTGACCATGTGACCCCTCTGCTACCTGTCAGCTGCCAATGACAGACCAGAGGATGTAGCTAGTTCCGCCCTCCTTTTCTCTAGGGAGTGAGCTGGAATATTCCAGAGAGTTCTGGTTCTGGCACAGACCAGAGAACAGTGCACAGCTCTAATGCATATCTCATCCATCCATTCAGGCCTGAGGCCTAGTTATTCAGCCATTATCATCACCAGCACAGTACAACCAGACTGTATCCAGACAGCTTTAAGGATCATCACAGGTTCTTCCAAGTATTCAGTAGGACTACCTATATAAAGTTCCAGAACCTACTGTCTGACCTCTGAGGAGTTGAGGGTCACCCACTCAGGATCACTTCTACCCCGACTTACACGTCCGGAAGGTTCATGCGTCTTCCACCTGGTTGCCAGAGTGCGAGGGCAGCGTCATTCTCTAAGTATTTCAAGTGCTCAAAGTTCTTTAGTCACCCATGCCTTACTCAGCTGAAAAGACTAACCTATTGGATCAGGTCTGTACTTACTTATTATATTACTACTACTACTCCTATCATCTCAAGTCAGCCGACAGCTAAGCTCTTAAAGCTACAGCGCATTGTCAAGCCACTCTACCGCTGTATCCATACCATATAAACCTGGCTGTGTACCAGAGAGACTGTAACCTCTATAACATATTGGTTCCTGCATTAAAGCAAACGTTATCCTTGACCCCTGGCATTGGTTTAATTATTGGTGCCTTGTGCGAGGAGGGTAACGGGAACATTCTTGCAGCCGGGCAACCCTGGGAACAAGGACTCCATAGTAACCCTCGTGCCCATGATATCACCCTTGACAACCTTAAAGGTCCCCTGTCCCAGGATAGTACCCGTGTGCTGCAAAAGTGGCGTCACGAACACAGGATAGAGCCCCTGTGCCAATCCTCTACTCAATATATGTTTGCTGGACTGTGCTAATCTGTGTCCCAGATGTGGTCATTAACCCCTCAATGCCTGTCTGTGATTTATGTGAAGAAGGAGTCCTTTATTAAAAGAGTGGGAGGCCTGTATACTGTGCAACAAAGACTGTGTGTTTTATGCCATCGCCATTTTTGTGTGGTCCCGCCGCCGGAGCAGCTCACAAGGAGTTAATTCAGCCTCCAGAGTCTCCCGCGCGCTAAGCGCTCAAGCCACGCCCACCGGCAGTGTTGCCCGGCCTGTCTATTCTCCGCCCATCAGGAGGAACCTTCAGCGCTGCCCCTGTGTACCTGGGGGGTAGGCTTTCACCGCCGGACCCAGGAAAAGGAAGCTGCCCCAGCGCTACCACCGCTGCTCTCTGCAGTTACCGCCATCAGTGCCAGCCTGTATCCTCTGTCCCTAACCTGCACCACCAGTGCCCTGTCAGCCAGCTTGCAGGTCCAGCCAGCATCTTCAGTCTGCATCACCAGCCTGCACCATCATCCAGCTAAGTGCCATTTTATTTTCTACTGTAGTACTATACATAAAGAAGGGGAAGATTCATCTGAGACTGTTGTGCTGCACAATGATAAATTTCTTAAAGTGACAGACACACCATTTTTCTTAAAGGGACAGTGTACCTATTTTTGCAAACATGTCTAATCCTCAAATAAATGACCAAACCGGCCCCAGCAGTCCGGCCCCATCATCCGCTGATATTCCTGCACCTCAGGCTGCTGCTGCCAACATCATCCCTGCTCCTGTAATGGCTACTGGCCTGCCATTTTTCATAGGAACCTCCAGTCTCCCGAGCTATAGAGGAGAAGCCCACACTCTTGTTGGGTTTAAAGAAAAAATAATTTGCACTCTTGAACTTGTCTCGCTTTCTCCTAATCAGCAGGTTCAATTGCTTCTAGGACAACTTGAAGGTCCAGCTGCTGAAGAAGTACGTTCCTGGCCAGCTACCGAAAAATCCAGCGTGCTACAAATCCTCAACCGTCTGAACAGAGATTTCGAAGTATAGTCACCTACAGAGGTTCGTCTAAAGTTCTATGACAGACGTCAGAGACCAGGTGAGACTCTAAGAGACTATGCACTTGCACTACAGTCCACATACAAAGCTTTACAACAAGTCGACACCATAGACCCTTCTGCTGTTGAAAGCATCATCACTGACAGATTCATAGAAGGAGTGGACTCTAGGCTGATACAGAGCCAGTTACGCATGCTAGCAGCTCACAATCCCAAAATGTCATTTCTTGACTTCAAAGCCCTAGCCCTGCGAGTAATAGGAACTGATTCATCTTCTACTTCTACTCCGTATTCCCCAGACCTGGCTGGTGGAATTCCTACCATCTCACCACTACCTACTGTTTCACCTATGCAGGCTGTCCAAGCTGCACAGACCTCTACACCTGTTAGTGTTGGTACCACTGTTACTCCAGATACACTTGCTCAAGTAGTGGACTCTCTTTGCCAGGCTCTAAAGGAGTTAAAGGGACACTCTTCCACATCATCCCGTGAGTCATCTGTAAGCAGGACATTGTCTCCAGAGCCCCGCTCTAGCCGTCCAAACCCTGATAGGCCCCCGCCTAGTTTTCCATCACGTGAACGTCCTTACTACACCTATTGTCGTCGCATGGGACATTATAGGTCCCAGTGCTTTCAGTTAAACGGGATACCCCCGAGTCCTAAGGGCCGCACCTCGGGAGGTGAAACCAAAGGCCCAGAGGGACAACAGCAGTGGTTTTCGAGATTTCTCTCCAAATGCCCGTACGTAACCATATGGATAGACGGTGTTCCTCTTGAAGCCCTCGTTGACACCGGTTCCCAAGTCACTACCATCTCCAGGCACATATTTGAGGAACATTGGGATCCTAGTGTATTGAATTCAGGTGGTAAGACTAAATTGCGACTAATTACCAGTAATGGTCAGCCCATTCTCCAATTAGGCTACTGGGAGCCTACCATACGTATTGGTGATCGTGAACTACCTCGACATCTGTAGTGTTAGGCATGAATGTCATAAGTCATGTTTTCTCTGAACTGTTGAATGCCTTGCATGCCTCTTTGCCATCTGCTTCCTCCCATTATAGGCCAGCTATCCAGCAAACCATAAAAGCGCTCACCGCTTAGCAGAAGTTTGCCAACAACAAAGGGGAGATCTGTCGTGTCCGCACCAAGGATGCCCGTTCAATTACCCTCTCCGCTAACAGTGAGACCCTCATCTGGTGCAGAGTGCGTCCAGGGATTGATAACACTGACTATGAAGCTCTTCTGGATTCCATCCAAATTGATGGCCAGCCTCTTGTGAAAGCCGCTAGGAGCATTGTAACCATCTCAAATGGTCAAGTTCCGGTAAGACTTGTCAATCTCAGTGATTCACCAATTGAACTTCACAAGTTCACTACAGTTGCCATGCTATACCAGCTCGACCCAGAAGACATCGTGAGTGAAGAGACCATCGCCTACCAAAAGTCTATCAAGGCCTCTTCCAAAGACTCTAACAGACCTCATACCCACTGGTGGGATGAACTCAGCATTGGAGACCCTAATACTCCCATTGAGCATGTCAACGGTGTTCTCAAGGTTGCCAAGCGACATAGCGAAGCATTCAGTAAACATTCCTTGACTTTGGCAAGACCAACCTGATTCAGCACAAAATAAATACAGGTGATCATCCTCCTATCAAGGAGAAGCATCGGCCTATTCCTCCTGCCAACTACCAGCAAGTTAAAAAGTTGATCAAGGAAATGAAAGATACCAAAGTTATCCAAGAGAGTCAAAGTCCTTGGGCCACACCTATCGTCCTAGTAAGGAAGAAGGACGGAAATATCCATTTTTGTGTGGATTACAGGAAATTAAACAACATAACTCACAAAGACGCATACCCTCTCCCACGCATAGAGGAATCCATCGCTGCTCTGGGTTCAGCTGCCTATTTCTCAACTCTCGACCTCACCAGCGGTTACTGGGAAGTACCTATGGCTCCTGAGGATAGAGAAAAGACCGCCTTCACCACTCCGATGGGACTCTACGAGTTCACCAGTATGCCATTCGGGTTATGCAACGCCCCTGCCACGTTTCAACGTTTGATGGAGAGGTGCCTTGGTCATGTTAATTTCCAAAGTGTCTTACTATATATCAATGATGTTATTGTGTACTCACGCACCTATGAAGACCACCTAAACCATCTGGCAGAAGTGTTCCAGGTTCTTATTGACCATGGTCTGAAAATAAAGCCTTCTAAGTGCCATCTGCTCAAGCCAAAAGTTGCCTACTTGGCACATGTTGTAAGCGCTGAAGGAATCCAGCCTGACCCCGAGAAAGTCTCTGCCGTGAAGGATTGGGATACTCCAAGAACGGTAAAAGAAGTCAAAAGTTTCCTTGGTTTTGCCGGCTATTACCGCCGCTTCATACCACACTTTGCGCAAGTAGCAGAACCACTTACAGAGCTACTACGTGGTTGCCCCCGTGAGAGCTACAATAGAAGACTTCCTGTAAACTGGACTGAACGTCAAGAGACTGCATTCCAAACCCTGAAAACCTTGCTGACATCACCTCCAATTCTGGCCTACCCTGATTACAATCATCCATTCTGTCTCTACACAGATGCCAGTTTCCAGGGCCTAGGAGCTATATTGTCACAAGTGCAATATAATCGTGAAAGAGTCATCGCTTACGCCAGCCGAAGTTTGAGAGGCGCTGAGAAGAATGACAACAATTATAGTTCATTCAAGTTAGAGCTGCTAGCTCTAGTGTGGGCTGTTACAGAGAAATTCAAGGACTACCTTGCAGCAACACCTTTCACCATGTACACAGATAACAACCCACTAACTCATCTCAACACAGCACAGTTAGGTGCTCTCGAGCAACGTTGGGCCTCAAGATTGGCGAATTTCAGCTTTGACATAAAATATCGCAGTGGTAAAACCAATGTGAACGCTGACATACTGTCCCATCTGCCCAAAGGGGAAGAACCACCTGAAGATGACGATTGGGAAGACGTTGAGATGCCTCCCTTCTATCAGAAGTTTGCAATGCAGAACACTATTGCTGCGACTCAAGTTGATGGAGTTCCTCAACAGAAGTCTGATCCCTTCCAAGAACCATCTAGATGGCAGACTATCCAAGATGAGTCACGAGTTCTTGGAGAAATCTTTGACTACCTCTCTACTGGTACAATCCCTATAAGAATCCGAAGACCATACCCTGATATCGAGCTTTGACGCCTATGGAGACAAAGAAAGAGGCTGTTCCTCCACAAGGGCTTAATCCTCAGAAACTCTCTAGATCCTGTCTCAGGCGAAAGACACCATCAAATCCTCATCCCCAGACGTGATGCCAAAATAGTACTCGATGCCTATCATGATCAGTCCGGCCATTTCGGTGTCCACAAGACTGAAGCCACTATCCGCCAAAGATTCTACTGGATAGGAATGAGAGCAGACATCGAGAACTGGTGCAGTGAGTGCCCTGCTTGCAACATTTCTAAAGCCGGCAAGAAGGAAGCCAGAGCACCATTACATCCTATCAAGTCTCACAGGCCAAATCAGTTAGTCGCCTTGGATCATGTGAAATTGGCCCCTACCCGATCCAGGTACACTTATGCACTGACAATGGTAGACCACTACTCTAAGTGGGTCGTTGTGGTTCCAGTAAAGGACTTAACAGCTCGAACAACAGCCATCACTTTCTACAAAGAGTACGTCAAGCACTATGGTTGCCCTGAGTCAGTATTGACAGATTGTGGACCTGCTTTTGAGTCCCAACTTTTCCAAGAACTTTGTAATTTCCATGAATGCAAAAAACTTCGCACAACAGCCTACCACCCACAAGGGAATGGACTATGTGAAAAGATCAATCAAGTGTTCATCAACATGCTGCGAACAGCATCTGTGACCAAAAAGGCAGAATGGCCGCAACTCTTGGATGAGTTGATTGAAATATACAACAATACTACTCATTGTTCCACTGGCTACTCACCATATTATCTGATGTTCGGTCGTCAAGGTCAACTCCCTCAAGACAGAGCTCTAGGTGTCCAGGTTCCAGACACTATCAACCCCTTACCGAATACCAATTGGGTGTCAGAGCATCAGAGACTAATTCGAGAGGCAAGAGAAATTGTTGATAGGAGAATGGAAGAAGCACATAAAAGACAAGAAGAATCCTACAATCAGCGAGCTACTGCCACACCACTAGAGGTGGGAGACAAAGTATGGCTTAAGAAGTACCATCGCTCTGATAAGCTGGATTCTCTGTGGGAACTTGAACCGTACACCATCACATCTATTCCCTATCCTGAATCGGATGTCTATGAAGTCAAAAGACCTGGAATGGCTCCTCAGACGGTGCACAGAAACAGAATGAAGCTCTGTACAAAGGAGGATCTTCTACTATTATCTTCTCCTCCAACACCAGCTTTACCAGTGTATTCTCCTGTTCCTGTACCTGTTACACCAAGTCAGCCGTCTATTGAAGAAGCAGTGCGGAACTCATCGTTTATCATTCCTGGGTGCTACCAGTGGGTGCCAGTTCCAGTTCCATCCCCACTACATGTTCCTGCCCCAGTTGCTGTTCCAACATCTGTACCAGCACCGGAGTTTCATCAACATGTTCCAGCTCCAGAAGAAGATACCCAAGTGCTGAGACGGTCAGAGCGCTCTACAAAGGGAACTCTACCTGCCCGCTACCGGGAGTAAAAAGACTGTGAGAACATATATCCTTTTCTTATGCATATAATCTACCTTATTTAGCTAGTTAGTTCACCTCAGTAACGTTCAAGCCTTAGCACCTGGTCCTCGACCAAGCACCTGGTCATGTTTGTTTTTCCCATTTTACCCAGCCTATGGACTGAGAGGACTTCTATTGCTGCTTCTAAGTGCCTTATCTCAGTGTGTATATTGCCGAAAGAGACTCTACCATAATGATACTTCAACCCAGTTCACATATATATATATATATATATATATATATATATATATATATATATATGTTATTCATGTTGTTGTTCCATTGCATTGCCATATTGTTGCACATGCCACATATTTGCTTATGTTGTTTATGTTTCTTATAGTAGTCCTCCACCTGCCAAAGATCGCCGAGGATGGCTCACTTAAAGAGGGGGAGAATATAATGGCCCAGACTGGTATGTGTGCAGGTGTCGGAGGTATTTCAGTATTTCTAGCTTCCATAGTTTTCTCCAGTCTAAAGGTAAAGGTCTGCATTCTGAAACTCTCCCTCATTCTTAGTTTCCCTATATGTGAGCTCAAAACACTTCCATCTGGTGTCTAAAGTTGGTATTGCACATTATACATTATTGTCTGCATTGCCTTATATTGCTGTATTCTCATTGGTTCCTTTTCATGTCATTTATGTGATGGAGTGTGCTTGACCATGTGACCCCTCTGCTACCTGTCAGCTGCCAATGACAGACCAGAGGATGTAGCTAGTTCCGCCCTCCTTTTCTCTAGGGAGTGAGCTGGAATATTCCAGAGAGTTCTGGTTCTGGCACAGACCAGAGAACAGTGCACAGCTCTCCTGCATATCTCAGCCATCCATTCAGGCCTGAGGCCTAGTTATTCAGCCATTTTCATCACCAGCACAGTACAACCAGACTGTATCCAGACAGCTGTAAGGATCATCACAGGTTCTTTCAAGTATTCAGTAGGACTACCTATATAAAGTTCCAGAACCTACTGTCTGACCTCTGAGGAGTTGAGGGTCACCCACTCAGGATCACTTCTACCCCGGCTTACACGTCCGGAAGGTTCATGCGTCTTCCACCTGGTCGCCAGAGTGCGAGGGCAGCGTCATTCTCTAAGTATTTCAAGTGCTCAAAGTTCTTTAGTCACCCGTGCCTTACTTAGCTAAAAAGACTAACCTATTGGATCAGGTCTGTACTTACTTATTATATTACTACTACTACTCCTATCATCTCAAGTCAGCCGACAGCTAAGCTCTTAAAGCTACAGTGCATTGTCAAGCCACTCTACTCTACCGCTGTATCCATACCATATAAACCTGGCTGTGTACCAGAGAGACTGTAACCTCTATAACATATTGGTTCCTGCATTAAAGCAAACGTTATCCTTGACCCCTGGCATTGGTTTAATTATTGGTGCCTTGTGCGAGGAGGGTAACGGGAACATTCTTGCAGCCGGGCAACCCTGGGAACAAGGCCGCCATAGTAACCCTCGTGCCCATGATATCACCTGTGACAACCTTAAAGGTCCCCTGTCCCAGGATAGTACCCATGTGCTGCACCACCTCACAGCGGCCCACTTATTTAAAATATGGAGCGGCCCATCGGGCAAATGCCCGATCGGCCAGATGGCCAGTCCGGGCCTGGTCACTGGTCACATGTCATCATGTGACCAATGCAGGAGAGGCTCCCCAGTGAAGAGAACAGGAGGGGAAGAAGCTCTGCTGAGGTCTTCTATGAGGAGAGGTAAGTGAAGGGAGAGTAATGCTGGGAGTTGTACTTATTTAACTGGGACTGTATGTTAGGGCTGAAGAGAGGGATGTTATTTACATGGGACTGAATGTTCAGGGGTGATGCTATTTACATGGGACTGTGTTGGAGGGGGCTGTGTGAGGGAGTGATGTTATTTACATGGGACTGTATGTTGGAGGGACTAAAGGGAGGGAGTAATGTTATTTACATGGGACTGTATGTTGGGGGGCTGAAGGGAGGGAGTTATGTTATTTACATGAGACTGTACGTTGGAGGGGCTGAAGGGAGGGGATGATGTTATTTACATGGGACTGAATTTTGGAGGGGGCTGAGGGAGAGAGTGATGTTATTTTCATGGGACTGTATGTTGGAGGGGCTGAAGGGAGAGGAGTGATGTTATTTACATGGGACTCTACGGCGGAGGGAAAATAATTTTATTTACATGGGACTGTATGGTGGAGGGGCTGAGGAATCATCATTGCTAAGGGCCCTAAGGGGAGGAATATAACTACAGAGGGAATTATAACAGTAGGGGGCAGTATAAATTCTGGGGGCACTGTAAGGGTATTATAAATCCAGGGGACATTAGGCATTCTTAGTACTACTGGGGGCTCTATAGGACGGTCTTATAGATCTGCCTTATTTCTACTAAGAGCACTATGGGGGCCTTATTAATACTGAGGGGTCTGTAAAGAGCTTTATTACCACTGGGGGAACAAGAGGGGGGGGCGTTATTTCTTCTGGGCGCTCTGTAAGGGCATTATTAATACTGGAGGGCTCTTCTACTAATGGAGACACTCTTGGGGAGCATTATCACTGTTGGGTCCAGTAGGGGGCAGTATTACTAATGAGGGCATTCTAGAAGGGAATTAATATTGGTGGGACTATGAGGAGCACTATTAATATGGGGGGCACTATTACTATGGTGGGGCACTGATATTTCTTCAGGATAGTATTTGGGGGTATTGGGGGCACAGCGAGCCAAAGGATAACACTGTGGGGACTCCGGGTTGGGGGATGATGAAATGTGAGGAAGCTAAGATGTCAATGTGTCACACTCTGCAGAGACGAGGAGTGGCTGAGAGAAAGTGTCCAGACCGAAATTTGAAGATGATGACAGAGAAGATCTACATCGTCGGAGACGTCACCTGAAGGCCCTGGATGTGACCGGTATGTGCTGCTGCAGAAGGGGGGCAGGTGGTCGATATGGGCCATATGCATTAGGGCCCGGATCTTTTGAGACCCTAGCAACGCCCCTGCCTGTGACACTTTTTCATGAAAATTCTGAAAAACAGATTCTGAAATGGATAAAATGTATATATGTATGTAATAGGATATAAAAGAGTATGAAGTCACAAAAATTATATTCTAAATACGCAACCCTTTTATACTTCAATTTATAGCTTATTTAGTGTTTGGGCTCTGGAGCCATAACGTTTGAGGTTACTACACTGTATACATGCTCATCTTTCATGTGCAATACTGATTTATTTCTTGCTATATTGCTGGGGTTTTTTTCAAATTATTATTCCCATAGTCGAAGTATTATGGCTACAGTAGCGTATCTAGATAACTCAAGATAATTACAATGGCCACTGTGACCAATAAATATCTTGACACCACTCACATGGCTCCCGCATACAGGTGTAAACATAAAATAATGCTGTTCTTTCAATGCCTTTCCATGGCCCGAGAGAGGCAATAGTATAACATTAATGTGTCTAGAAGTGGGAAAACAGATTTAAAGCCATGCACAATGTGATAACAGGTCAGCTGCAATGTACAATTTATGAACACACATAAGGACGCTGTCATGGTGCACAGGGCACAGAAAAATAGTTTTCCTTTGGAGATAATATTTGGAAATGGACCAAGCCAAATGAAGAAATTTTCATTGCTGCAGTTGAAAAAAAAGTTGAAAAATGGTTAGCGCTGTGTCACTGCTTAAGTTCCATCCTGGCGTCTAGGAGGCTGAGTAAACAGTCCACAGATATATGCTTGTTGCGATAGGGTTGTAGACCAGAATATTTTTCATGGTGAGAACCACTCGATCTAATTGTTGAAATCATTCTAAATTTAACAACCAGAGAGAGGCGTAGACAGTCTTATGACCAAGCTTCATTTTCTAGTGTCTGTAAGTAGAAATTGGTGTTTTAAAGGGGTATTCTCATCTTAGACAATGGGGGCATATCGCTAGGATATGCCCCCATTGTCTTATAGGTGCGGGTCCCACCGCTGGGACCCGCACCTATATCCAGAACGGAGCGGGGAGCGCTGCGCCTGGAGGACCCCAGGTTTCCGGGGTCCGGCCACCACCAGGCGCAGCTCCCCGCGCCGCTCATAGAAATGAATGGGAGCCGGGCCGTGCATGCGCGGTGCGCTCCCATTCATTTCTATGGAGCCGACGGATATGCCCCCGTAGCGATATGCCCCCATTGTCTAAAATGAGAATAACCCTTTAAGGGATGCAGAGGTTGCAGCACAGTACTGTAATAGTAAAACATATACAGATGTAGCTGAGCTAAAATTGACTTCACAGTGTTATCTTGTGACAAAATCCATTGAAATCCATTGAAAAAGTCAATAAATATTTTCTTGCCATTGTTTATTTAACGTGTTAACCATCAGGTTTAGCTTGGCTACATCTGTACTAGACACTCCCTTCCCCCTGAACGTTAATCAGAAAAGACAAATTTCTGCATTCCTGCACCCCTCTTCACCCCAAGTGCTGGTAAAGACAGTATAATGAAACTGGCCCTGGCATTAGGACATTGTCTATAGCAGCACTCAGAAATCAAGTGAGGTACATGAAAAAGGTGAGTATCCGTATTTCTGGTCTGGGGTCTGTATTAGTGTTTATACCATGAGTGATGTAAAAATCAGACATCATATAGTACATAACAATCTCTTGGTATCTGAAACTAAAATAAACCTTTATTAATCCAAATTTAAAATAATTGAGCCCCACTCGTGAGATTAAAACTAGAGATGAGCGAATCTATTCGCCGCTTTGTAGATTCGTATCGAATCTTGGAAATTTTCTCCTCCGAAGCGAATCCGGATTTTTTCGGATTTGCTTCGTATTATTCGTAAATCTTCGCGAAATTTTGAACGCTAACATTACGTACGATACATATGAAACATACGAAACGTACGCATTCTGCATGAGGCGGGAAAATGACAATATGCCCCCACAAGAGCGGGAAAGTGAAGATACGCCCCCCTCAGAACTGGTAAAAACCAGCCCGGCCCACCGGGATCTAACTATTTGCACCTATAGGGAGTGAAGACTCCTCCCTCAGTACTCCACCCTCCTAGTAGCAAGCATGGCTAAAGAGCTGCATCAAAAATACACCGGCGTGGTACAAAATGTGGACAGGCAAACCTGCCCGCACACACCACTGCCCAAAATTATTAAATCAAGAAAAGGGGTAGTGCTATTATGAAAGTATATTAAAACGTAACTTTTACTAGTTATCTATTAAAATAAGTGGCCAAAAAACACACAAGCAAATAAATTGCGATACTTGTTCAAGAAACTGGAACAGTCTTACCAGTATGCTCGCACAGCGTATGATGCTTCTTTGTAGAGTGGATTAGGCGAAATGGGACCAGACGGGTACATAGGAAAGACAGGCGACGTTACACTGTCCCTGATGCCCCCTTGCCAGGACTATCACACCCTAAAGGCCTCCTAAATACGGAGTCATCGCCCTGACAAGGGCGGCCCCGTACGGAACCTGTCCCTGTTATAAATGCCCTAGTAATCCCTAATGCAGGGGAAGTATACTAGCACTACAGCAACGATAAAAAGAATGTTCCAACGCGTTTCATCTATATAATTGGCCCTAGAATCATCAGGGGACAAGGGGCCTGTTGTCTAACAATGTGGCTCAATAAACATCAATAACTTGTTGCAAAGTTGTATGGAGCGACCAATATGAATCGCAACATATAAAGAGGCAAAAGGGCTTAGTCAGCTTTGCCCTGGCCATGCTAAAGAGGACGCTAGTGAGGGACCTCTACATATCAAAACGCTAGTGGGCTTATAGTGATAAGTCAGACAGCATGTGTAAACGGACCTACCAGATTAATATAGCCACGTGGGACGCCTGTCCCTCCTGCTGTTTCCGGGAGGGGTGGCTATGTCACAAGCATGATGCTTGGAGCCGCCTCCTCACAGATCGTCACATGATGCAGGATAGGAGGGGCCAGCCTGGGAGAGCGGCGCAGCGTCTCCGCTGCTAAGCAACAGCAACGGGGACGTCCACACCCCGCTCCCTGACAAGAAGGACCAAATCCGCCTTGCATGCGTATAGATACAATGATAAACATACCACAAAATAGGGATATTAAATGGCAGAAAAGATTCTCAGTAGACTAGGATTATTTAAATACAACCAGGATGTACAAGCATCTCTGGTAACCATTGAGCAGATATAATAAAGTATAGCAGGAAGAAGGTATCAATTGAAGACATTAAGTGAAAAGAGCAAGTTATACTCAAAAGCACATAGAATTATAGGAAACAACTAAAATTCAGTTGCTCATTTAAACCAAGAGGACTCGAGGTCTGTAAAGTGAAGATCCACTAGGTTTCTCTCTGGAGGATCCTCTTGTCCCAATTCCCCCCTCTTAGTGAACAAGGGACTTTCTCAATACCAATAAACTTCAGTTTTTTTCCAATCACCACTATGGGTCTCAATCACGTGTCTCGCCACAGGGATGTCTTTCTTATTGTGTACGTCTCTAAGATGTTCATCCATGCGGCGATGCAGCTCCCTGCGGGTTTTCCAGCATTCACTGGAAATAAGATAGATCACCCCCCTTGAACAGCAGTTTATAAAATTACGGATTGAGAATGTCTTATTAGTTACATTTCCTTTAAATGTTTTGATGGTAGATAGATAGCCACAAAAACTACAGTGGCCGCACCTGAAACACCCCACAGTCTTGTTTTCTAGCCATGTTCGAGGGGTACTTTCCGGGACGAAGTGGCTGTGTACCAGAGAATCCCTGAGGCTTCTACCCCATCTGAATGTAATAGACGGTTTTGGCCAATGACTTTACAGAGATCAGGATCCATAAGGAGAATATCCCAATGTTGTGAGATAATCTCCCTGACCTTTGAAGATCTAGTGTCATAGGATCCAATCAATCTGATGATCGTCTGTTGGTCATCGGCACTGTTGGTAGGTGCAAGTAGGGTGTTGCGGGTCCGGGTCCGTGCTTTTTGATAAGCTGTTCTCAAAACCGAATCCGGGTATCCCCATTCACGAAGCCGTTGTCTCAGATCCTTAGCTTGACTGATAAACTCCTCTAAGGTAGAACAGTTCCATCTTAATCTGAGATATTTTCCCGTGGGGATACCCCGCTTCAGTGGGACAGGATGATTGCTCTCCCATCTCAGAAGGGAATTTGTGACTGTTGGCTTACGAAAGATAATAGTATCCAAAAACGGTAATTGATCCCTTTCTAGTATTCTATTCTATTATATGTGAACTTAAGATTGATGGTGTTCACATTCAATTGCTTTACCAAGTCACAAAACTCCCTGGTCCCGCTCCATATGACAAAAATATCATCAATGAAGCGGGACCAGAGGACAACATCCGCCACATCTTGGAGTGGGGCATCACCAAAGACCATAGTTTTCTCCCACCAGCCCAGGAGCAAATTTGTGTAAGATGGGGCACAACTGCCCATGGCAGTGCCCCTGAGCTGGTGGTAGAAATGGCCGTCAAATAAAAAATAGTTCCTCGTTAGAACAAACTGGAGGAGCTCGAGGACCAGTTGGTTATGTTTCACAAGATGTTGACTCCTGGCCTGCAAAAAATGTTGGACCGCACTCAAGTCCACCTGATGTGGGATTGAGGAGTACAGGGCCTCCACATCTATAGAGGCCAGCCTCAATTGTGATACCCTCCAGACGTAGGAGTAGGTCGCTCATGTTGCGAATGTATGAAGGTAGGCATTGCACAAAAGGTCTTAAAATTGCATCAGTACACATTCTGACATGTTGTGATAGGTTACTCACTCCAGATACAATCGGGTGGCCCCTGAGAGGGGAGACCCCCTTATGTATCTTAGGAAGACAGTAGAAAGTAGAGGTCACGGGATGGGAAGGCTAAAGATAGTCAAACTCCTCTTGACCGATTAATTTATTAGACTTAGCCTTAGCCAGAATCTCTCCAAGTTCCACACGGTACTGCACAGTAGGATCTCCATCAAGAAGTTCATAGCTCTCTCTATCGTCCAATATCGTGTGGCACAACTTTTTATATTGGGATGCGTCCATCACCATCACATTCCCCCCTTTGTCAGAGGGCTTGATGGTGATGGACCGGTCCTTCCCCAAGCTTTGAATGGCAAGACGTTCAGACCTACTACAGTTCTGATATTGAGGAGAGGAGTCAAGAGAGTTGCCTCCCTGTGTTCTTCAAAAACACATCGATGCAGGATATGTCACCTTGGGGAGGCATTTTGCTACTCTTATTTTTGAAAGCAGTGAATGGACCTTCCCCTTTAAGATTAGTAGGTTCACTACTTAAGTCAAACAGTAATTTGACGTCCTCCAAAATTTCAACCGGAATACCAAGGACTCGGCACTCCCTCTGTTTTTGTATTTGGAAGTGCTTGTGCCAACGTACTTTCCTTCGAACAAATTAAGATCCTTGACCCAGGCAAACAGGTTGAAATTAGTGGTAGGCACAAAAGATAGTCCACGCTTTAAAACCGAAATCTCTGAACCTGTTAATATACGAGAAGACAAATTGACAACTTGTGTTCCCTGGTTGTTGGGATTCTCAGTTAAGGTTGAGGAGGTATGGTTTTGCTGCGAAGTGGATATGTGTTCTCCTGATCTAAAAAACGTGGTTGGGAGTTGGTCCTATCTGTCTGGTATGAGCCTCTCCCTCTAGATCGAGTCCTTCCACCACAACCCCTACTCCTGCCTTTGGTAGATCTATCCTTCTCAGTGTCAGAGATTTCGGTTTCAGTGGAAGATGCCTCCTGCTCCCGGTCACGTCTCGTTTCAATGTGGGTCAAAAAAATCATAGGCCTTATTCTCCCTAAATTCTTGGAGGTCACTCGCAAACTGATGATGCTTCCTCTCTTTCAAGTGAAATTGAAATCGTTCAATGGTGTTCTGTAACTGTTTCTCTTTATTATTGAACTCAGGTTCCTGACTGAATTTTTTCGTAGTCTTGATTTGTTCTTGTAGTCTATGTTCTAAGTGTTCCAAAGTTGATTTCTCTTCCTCAAGGAGGAGTTGCATAAATTTAATAGAAGAACTAGTAGCCTCCTTCTCCCATTTGCTCATCAGGGTGGGGATTCTACATCTCTTGGCTGGGGCTAGTGAAATACGTAAACCCCTGGGAACTATCCCTTGTTTGATGTAGTTTGTCAAACTCTGTACCTCCCTCCAAGATGTAATATGGTCTATGGTCTCATATCAAAACGCGATTCATATTGGTCGCTCCATACATCTTTGCAACAAGTTATTGATGTTTATTGAGCCACATTGTTAGACAACAGGCCCCTTGTCCCCTGATGATTCTAGGGCCAATTTTATAGATGAAACGCGTTGGAATGTTCTTTTTTATTATTGCTGTAGTGCTAGTATACTTCCCCTGCATTAGGGATTACTAGGACATTTATAACAGGTTCAGGTTCCGGACGGGGCCGCCCTTGTCAAGGCGATGACTCCGTATTTAGGAGGCCTTTAAGGTGTGATAGTCCTGGCAAGGGTGCATCAGGGACAGTGTAACATCGCCTGCCTTTCCTATGTACCCATCCGGTCTCATTTCGCCTAATCCACTCTACAACTGCGCATTGTCAGGCGGTTCTTTGTCGTCAGGCGGCTGGTATGTCTGCTGTGGCTGGGGCGGCTGGAGCGTCTGCTGTGGCTGGTGCAGTGGAAGCGGCTGGAGCGTGCACTTCACCGACCAGGAGAAGATCCACGACAATACCTTCCATAAGGCAGAACCTGATTATGCCACCATCGGTGACGGCTCATGAGCAGACCCTCTGGGACTACAAAAATGCCGTGGAGGACTGGGTCATCCAGGTACTGGACCACCCTAGGCCGGGATATCGTGCATTGGATCGCCAATGGGGAATGGTCCTGTGGTTTTCCGTTGAGAGAGGGTCTGGCTTCCTATCAGACACCGAGGACGGAAAGGAGTATTTTGTGGACCGCAGGTCGGTGAAACGGCTGTACCTGCCACAACCTCGTCGCAGCCTGTACATGGGGGATCAGGTGGAGTACACCCCCATGGCGTCCGTGAAAGGCCCCTTTGCGACCGGTGTTACCCTCCTTTCAAAGCCGCTGGTACCTACAACAGAACCTGAAGTGTGGCCGGATGAACCACCTAGTCCAGGACCCTTGCGCTGCCTACAGGAGTCCCCAGATGGCATCCTCCGGTTCAGGCAAAAGCTACAGCCACAGCCGGAGCCTCTGATTCCTGGACTGCCAGCACCACCACCACCACAGTCCTTTCAGGTGGGTCAGCTGACGACAACATCGTTTACGTTCCAATCCACGGTCATCCACCAATACCAGCTGCCATGGAAGATGAAGCCAGCAGCAGCCAGGGAAGCTGGGACTACTTCCCTGGATGCAACCTTGCCAGAACCGCTGCAGCCGGAAGTTCTCACCCCTGCTTTCCCGGCAGGAGGATCTGGAAAAGCGCAAATGGCTGCAGTGCTCACCAGTGTCACCACCACCCAGACCCGGTCAAGTCCGAATTCCGGAAGAAGAGGGCACTGGAGTTCTACTATGGCAGCAAGCGTGGCCTACAAAAGGCAGGAGCATCCTCTGATGTCGTTTAGCAGCAGTTCCAGCCAGGAGGACTTCAGGTCTCTCATCTGAGGAACCATTCTACTGGCTGGGTGAGAAAATGGACACCTCAGGAGGACCTATGGGAACCACACCATGGACTGCACCTGATGGGTGAGAGCAAGTTGGCACTTTTTATGTTTGGTTGTTTGTATTGCCACCGTTTGACTCTCGCCCAGATGGGCATGGCTGTCAGGACTCCCCCTATTCTGCAGAAAAGTCCCAGTTGCGCCTAAGCGCACCTGTTTTTCTTTTCCCCCCTTCTCAAGTTATTTGTGAGTCCCCTTTGCAAAAAGGGTTCTCTATTTGCTGTTATTTTCTATTATTCATGTGGATTACACGTTACCTGTTTGGATTACAATATTACCTCACGTGGATTACAATTGAATTTTGGACTATGTGTTCCAGACAGTGTTTTATCATGCTAAGGAGCCACGAGGAGAGACTCTAACGTATATCTGAGCCTTTTATGCTTGCAAATGTGAAATTGATTGCACTAAAATGTTTGCATACTTATGTCTTTGCTGTATTTTAGCTACACTGTTTTTACTGGTTCAGCAACGTTCAAGCACTTTAGCCCATTGTGTGTATTCTTTTTCCGGTACTGCAATGTATGTGTCCTAATATGCACTTATTGTCCAGTGTTTTTAGTAAATTATGCACTTAGCTGGATAGCTAGCAGTGAGCACCTTATTTTTCTACCTCATATGGACTGCCTCTAAAGACTGTACCGCTGCGGCCTAGCCTCGTGCGTATGACGCATTCGCATGTTAATAGTACGCTAAGGATTCGTACGCACTTTTGTACGCTAATCCTTACGTATTGCGTACTTTTAACTACGCTGACTGTACGTTCATAATTTGTGCAGGAATGTTCACAAAACAAAGATTGTTTTTTTTTAACGTAGATTCGACCGAATAAATTCGTTTAACTACGAATCTTGTCAGAAATTCGGCGAATATTCGGTGTAGCGAATTTTGGATGATTCGCTCATCTCTAATTAAAACTATCATATCCACACGGTGATTCTATACATAGTGCTGCCTGAAGATGTCTGGCTAGTGTCCTATTTGCTACCACTGATTATGTAATGCTATTTTGCCAATATTTTCTTCCTGGCAATATTTAGTATATAGAATAGTTCAGTGTGCAGTACTATGTGAAGCAGGAACCGGCCTCAAATTGCTTACTTGTAATAGTTATTATGTAGCCAAATGTCGCAACAATTAACTCACTAGGGAGATCAGAGTGTACGATTCACTGAGATCAATGCTAGATTATATAGCTCCCAATTATGGCTACATATGACTTCATGCAGAGGCCTACAGATGGTAGTGCTCACTATACATATATACAGTTAGGGCCAGAAATATTTGGACAGTGACACAAGTTTTGTTATTTTAGCTGTTTACTAAAACATGTTCAGAAATACAATTATATATATAATATAGGCTGAAAGTGCACACTCCCAGCTGCAATATGAGAGTTTCCACATCCAAATCGGAGAAAGGGTTTAGGAATCATAGCTCTGTAATGCATAGCCTCCTCTTTTTCAAGGGACCAAAAGTAATTGGACAATGGACTCTAAGGGCTGCAATTAACTCTGAAGGCGTCTCCCTCGTAAACCTATAATCAATGAAGTAGTTAAAAGGTCTGGGGTTGATTCCAGGTGTGTGGTTTTGCATTTGGAAGCTGTTGCTGTGACCAGACAACATGCGGTCAAAGGAACTCTCAATTGAGGTGAAGCAGAACATTCTGAGGCTGAAAAAAAAAGAAAAAATCCATCAGAGAGATAGCAGACATGCTTGGAGTAGCAAAATCAACAGTCGGGTACATTCTGAGAAAAAAGGAATTGACTGGTGAGCTTGGGAACTCAAAAAGGCCTGGGCGTCCACGGATGACAACAGTGGTGGATGATCGCCGCATACTTTCTTTGGTGAAGAAGAACCCGTTCACAACATCAACTGAAGTCCAGAACACTCTCAGTGAAGTAGGTGTATCTGTCTCTAAGTCAACAGTAAAGAGAAGACTCCATGAAAGTAAATACAAAGGGTTCACATCTAGATGCAAACCATTCATCAATTCCAAAAATAGACAGGCCAGAGTTAAATTTGCTGAAAAACACCTCAAGAAGCCAGCTCAGTTCTGGAAAAGTATTCTATGGACAGATGAGACAAAGATCAACCTGTACCAGAATGATGGGAAGAAAAAAGTTTGGAGAAGAAAGGGAACGGCATATGATCCAAGGCACACCACATCCTCTGTAAAACATGGTGGAGGCAACGTGATGGCATGGGCATGCATGGCTTTCAATGGCACTGGGTCACTTGTGTTTATTGTGCAAGTAACGGTCAGCTCCTTACCCAAGTATAGCGCTGCAACGGGAAGGAGAATCACTCCACAACATATAACGAAAAAATCCCGGCAGACGCTGGTATTCAATCAGTGCTTCATTTATTGTTCAGCGCATAAAAGAACGCGTTTCGGCTAACAAGCCTTCATCAACTCATATGAAAATAGCAGATACAAGTAAGTCTTTAAAAAGTCACGGAAGTACACTCCCATCTGACGTCAAACGCCCAAAACGGGCGGGAAATAACAATAGACAAGAAACAACAATACATTCACTTAAATAAACCGAAAATCAATAACATATATTCACCAAGGAGTAACACCATTAATTGTAGAAGATAGATATCATATGTCCATAGGTAAATAGAAATACAAATTATTCTGACCGTACTTAAGCAGCTAACGGGAGGAGGCCGTCTATAGAGGGGAAGAAAAAAGACATATCAATTCACATGTGCATAATCTCATACTCCCTATTGAGACCTCTAGGGTGCATAGTGTCAAGAGTATGGATCCAGTATGCCTCCCTCCGCAATAACAGTCTTGCAATATCACCACCACGTCTAGGTTTCCTTATTTGTTCCACCACCTGGAATTTTAGTTGTGAAATAGAATGTTTAAATCTTTCAAAATAGTGTGGTAAAGAAAGAAGCAGATTTTTTGTTCTAATGGTGGACTTATGCTTGCAAATCCTGTCTCGGACAGTTTGCATAGTTTCACCTACATACAGCAGTCCACATGGACACTTCACTATATAGACTACATTAGTGGTCTCACATGTGAAGAAACCATTAATTGGAAAAGATTTACCAGTATGAGGATGGTAAAAGACAGAACCCTTGGTAACATGAGAACATTGGGAGCAATGAAGACATGGGAATGTTCCCTTTTTTTTGTGTAGCCAGTCTGCTTTGTTTCAACTCTCTCTTCACGCTCCCAATGTCCGCACGCACCAACATGTCCCTGTAACTAGAATTACGTTTATTACAAATGAGGGGTGGTATACTAAATTCTTTAACTGTCGGATAAGCTTTAGTGAGAATACCCCAATGTTTCCTGACCACTTGATCAAATTTTGTATTAAATGGATGGTATTTATGTACGAATGTCAGTCTATCATTTTTGTTCTCAGTGACTCGTGTTGTTATAGTACTCTCATTACTGGCTTTATCAAGGATGGATTTAGGATATCCTCTACTAATAAATCTAGTTGTCATCTCATTCAGTCTGGACGATTGCGTCTCAGACTCAGAAACTATCCTCCTCACCCGTTGGTATTGGGACTTAGGAATAGGCTTTTTGAGAGATAAAGGATGAAAACTCTCAAAATGCAGAATACTGTTTTTATCAGTTTCTTTACGATATAAATCAGTAGTGAGAAATCCTGACTCATCTTTTAATATCGTAGTGTCCAAAAAATGAACTCTGTCAAGGTCCATGGTGATGGTGAACTGCAAGCCCGTGCATGCTTGATTAAGATGATCGAAGAAAGTGCATAAAGTATCTTGGGGCCCCGCCCATACGCAAAAAATATCGTCTATAAACCTCTTCCAAACCAAAACATTCTCTTGGAATAGGTTAGTATTATATACATGAGTATCTTCAAAAGAGGACATGAATATATTTGCGTAGGGCGGGGCCACATTCGAACCCATCGCGGTTCCACGCTTCTGAAGGTAAAAGTCATCTTCATATAAAAAGTAATTCTCAAAGAGAACAAGATGGAGCATTTCAAGAAAAAATCTCTGTTGTACTGGAGTATATTCACTTTTTTGTAAAAAAGAGGCAACTGCTTCAATACCTTGACAATGATCAATTGACGTATACAGACTTACTACATCTATGGTCACCAACCAACTTTGTGCAGGGACTTGTTTTAACTCCTTAATAATCTTTAAAAAATGGTTTGTATCAAGCAGGAAGGAAATAGTGTTCTTGACCAGGGGGGTAAGGACTTTCTCAAGAACGATCGACAGGGGCGACAGAATAGAATTAACTGAAGCCACAATCGGTCGTCCAGGAGGATCTATCAAGGTTTTATGCACCTTAGGAAGTATATAAAACACAGGGGTAATTGGTGTATGATTGACTAGAAAAGTACACAGGCGTTCATCAATAACATCTAGATTTTTATACTGTTCTACCAAAATCATTATCTTCCTCTTAATCTGAAAAATTGGATCATTAGGTAGTTTACAATAGGTCTCCATGTCAGACAATTGACGTAATACTTCATGTGTATATTTCGTTCTGTCCATTATCACCAATGAACCCCCCTTATCAGCTGGTTTTATTATCAGTGTCTTATCCTCCATAAGTAATTTGATAGCCTGTTTGTCCGTGGTCGTCACATTGTGAGGCATCAACAATTCCCCTCTATTTATGGAATCCATTATCAAACGGGTCTCTCTCGAGACAAGCTGTACAAAAGTCTCAACCGGATGATAAGTCTTGGGGGGCATAAATGTGCTCTGTATTCTCAAACCCAATGTGGACAAACATAATTTCCGATCATCATTAACATCTTTAGTCCTCAATGATTCCTCCCCTGGTACCGCAAAATGTGCTTTCAGCCTTATTTTGCGAAAAAACTGTTGCAAGTCCACATCAAATTGGAAAACTATCAAAGCAAGTTGTAGGGCTAAATGACAGGCCCCTCTGTAAAGCTCCCATTTGGTTAATGCTCAAAGTCTTAGATGATAGATTAATAATAAGTGAAGGGTTCATACCTGTGAGCGTGTCCGCGAAAGCTGGGTCGATCCTGTTATCGCGGTGTGCGCGATATCTACTGTGTTTGCGGCCCGCCCGGTGTCCCCTCCGGGAGGATGGCGGCCGCCTCGCCGAAAAAAAGGAGGGCGCCTAGACTCCTGCGAACCCATGGTGTCACTATCGGAACTGGAAGTATAACGTCCCGGTCTTGATGGTCTCCTGAATCCAGTACGTTGACGAAACAAAGGATCCTGCCACTTATAGACCTTATTAGAGAGGAAATTCTCATTATCTCGGAGGAACTTCGATCTCTTTTTTCCTTCAGTTTCTTTCTTGTAATGATCAATCTGTATTTCAACAGATTCTTTTAATTTGGTGAAATCCTCCAAGTTTAAAGAATCCTTTAATTGTTGTTCCGTGGATTCAATATCACTTCCTATGTCAACTATCGCCTTATGAAGACGGTCCACCGTTAGCAACATAAGATCCAATGAACATTTGTTGATAATCTTTTCAAAATCTTTACAATAATCAGTGTCCTCCATGAAGAAAGTCGGGCGCAGGTGCACCCGTAAGCCCCGTGGGATCCGATTCAATTTACAATATTCCGCTAAAGTGGCGGCATGCAGTTCATAGGAGGTCAGTCTCCGTAGTTCTCTTTCCCAATTTCTTTTCTTATATTCACTCGTTGGAATATTCAGGAACTCCGTAGGAGACGTCACTTGTGCGAGTATCCGCGATATATCAGCATCATTAAAACTCAGTGTATTTGCTGAGGAAGTCATCTGCGGGCTAGGTGCACGTACCGAGGATAATGGAAATGTACAAGTAACGGTCAGCTCCTTACCCAAGTATTACTTATGGAGGATAAGACACTGATAATAAAACCAGCTGATAAGGGGGGTTCATTGGTGATAATGGACAGAACGAAATATACACATGAAGTATTACGTCAATTGTCTGACATGGAGACCTATTGTAAACTACCTAACGATCCAATTTTTCAGATTAAGAGGAAGATAATGATTTTGGTAGAACAGTACAAAAATCTAGATGTTATTGATGAACGCCTGTGTACTTTTCTAGTCAATCATACATCAATTACCCCCGTGTTTTATATACTTCCTAAGGTGCATAAAACCTTGATAGATCCTCCTGGACGACCGATTGTGGATTCAGTTAATTCTATTCTGTCGCCCCTGTCGATCGTTCTTGAGAAAGTCCTTACCCCCTGGTCAAGAACACTATTTCCTTCTTGCTTGATACAAACCATTTTAAAGATTATTAAGGAGTTAAAACAAGTCCCTGCACAAAGTTGGTTGGTGACATAGATGTTGTAAGTCTGTATACGTCAATTGATCATTGTCAAGGTATTGAAGCAGTTGCCTCCTTTTTACAAAAAAAGTGAATATACTCCAGTACAACAGAGATTTTTTCTTGAAATGCTCCATCTTGTTCTCTTTGAGAATTACTTTTTATATGAAGATGACTTTTACCTCAGAAGCGTGGAACCGCGATGGGTTCGAATGTGCCCCGCCCTACGCAAATATATTCATGTCCTCTTTTGAAGATACTCATGTATATAATACTAACCTATTCCAGGAGAATGTTTTTGGTTTGAAGAGTTTATAACGATATTTTTTGCGTATGGCAGGGCCCAGGATGCTTTATGCACCTTCTTCGATCATCTTAATCAAGCATGCATGGGCTTGCAGTTCACCATACCATGGACCTTGACAGAGTTCATTTTTTGGACACTACGATATTAAAGATGAGTCAGGATTTCTCACCACTGATTTATATCGTAAGAAACTGATAAAACAGTATTTTGCATTTTGAGAGTTTTTCATCCTTTATCTCTCAAAAAGGCTATTCCTAAG
>ONZH01003483.1:0-41866 GCA_900303285.1 Rhinella marina | reverse complement strand
AATTTGTTTATATTAAGAGCGTTTGTTTCACCCCGCATTTTTAACAAGTCATAACTAATAAAAGTTTTTTTGTTTTGATTTTAGCGCCCTCCTTTTCACTGTGATACGTTATCATTTATTGGACGCTTACCTGTTTATTATTTATCGTAGTTATCTGAAATTTCAAAATGTCACTTTTTTGATAGATTATTCATGTTAATTTTTTTCTTGCAACACAGCAAGGGTTAACAGCAAACTAAACCTCAATATACATTGCTCCGATTCTGCAGTTTACAGAAATACCCCATATCTGGTGGTAAACGTCTCTATGGGTTTGAGGCAGTGGTCAGAAGGAAAGGAGCGCCATACGGATTTTGGAGGCAGATTTTGCTAGAATGGTTTTTAGGCACCATTTTGTAATTGAGAGACCCTGACGTACCCCTACAGTGGAAACCCTCAAAGTGACCCCATTTTGGAAACTACACCCTTCAACGAATATATTAAGGAGGGTACTGGCCACTTTGACCCCCTAAGCGTTTTACGGAATTTGGAAACACTTGGCTGTGAAAATGAAAAGTTTCATTTTTTCCAATAAAATGTTGCTTTAGCCCCATATTTTTCATTTTCACAAGGAGTAACAGGAGAAAAGCACCCCATAATTTGTTCCCCATTTTCTCCTGAATACGGCAACACCCCATATGTGGTGGAAAACTGATGTGGGGGCACATGGCAGAACTCAGAACAGGAGTGCCATATGGATTTTGCAGCACAGATTTTGATGGATTGGTTTGCGGGAGCCATTGGTTTTTATTTTTTTGAGTTATTGTCTTATGTGGGGGCTCATTTTTTGCAGGATGAGGTGACGTTTTCATTGGTACCATTTTGGGGTACATAAGAATTTTTGATCGCTTATTATTACACTTTTTGTGAGTCAAGGTGAAAAAAATAGCTGTTTTGCCAGTTTTTTTTTTTTTTTTTTACAGCATTCACTTGAGGGGGCAAATCATGTGATATTTTTATAGAGCAGGTTGTTATGGACGCGGTGATACCCAATATGTCTAACATTTTTATTTTTGTTAAATTTTACACATTAGATTTATTTTTGAACAGAATAAAATCTGTTTTTTGTGTTGCCATTTTCTGAGAGCCATTTTTTTTATTTTTCTGGCGATTGTCTTCGGTAGGGTCTCATTTTTTGTGGGATGAGATGACGGTTTGATTGGTACCATTTTGGGGTACATACGCTTTTTTGATCGCCTGCTATTACACTTTTTGTAAGGGAAGGTGACCAAAAAATGGCTGTTTTGGCACTTTTTTTTTTTTTTTACTGTGTTCACCTGGCGGGGTGGATCATGTGATATGATTAATATGTCTATTTTTCTTTTTTCCCCTATTTTTTACTTTATTTTGTGAAAAGGACGCTTTTTTTTTTTTAACTTGAAACTTTTTTTTTGTAAAACGATTTTTTTTCACACTTTTTTAACTTCTGATCCCCTTTACAATGCATTACAATACTTCTGTATTGTAATGCATTGTCTGTAAGTGTATTACTCAATGTAATACACTTACAGCCTTCTGCCTGTGAGATCCAGGGAGCTGGATCTCACAGGCTTCCGTAGATGGCAGCCGGATGCCTAAGGAAGGCATCCGGCTGCCATCTAAGCCATCAGGTCCCCGTCACAGCAGCGCGGGGACCCGATGGACACCCCTTCCCACCGCCCGCATCGCATGTGCCGCGGTCAGCCGGTGCATACAGCAGGGGTCCGGCTACTGGGCACGGCTGGACCCCCGCCGCTGATCAGGCAGGTGCAGATCCTGCACCCACCCGATCAGCGAAGTCACTTCCCACAGCGTCGTACGGCGATCACGTAAGATCACGGTATCAAATAGCGCTAAAACCCGGAAGCGCGCGCTTCCGGGTGTTGTGCAGACGCCCCATGTGGTCAATCGGGGTGTCTGCACTCGATCTGAAAGCTGTAAACTTCGCTGATGAGGTTTACAGCTTTCAATCTGCAATTCTTATTTTGGCCACCAGATGGCAGGACAGGATAAGAAATGAGCAATAGAGACTTAAAATGGAGTTTTAAAAATTCCTGATTGTTCAAAATGAAAAATTAAAAAAAACACTGTCTAAATGCTCATACATGAGCCTTAAAATAATGACAAAAAAAATGTAAGTTTCAATCACCCCCCTTTCCGTATAATTTGAAAATAAAATAAATATAAACATCATGGGTATCACCGCGACCGAAAACGCCCTTATTTTTAAAATATAAAAATAAAAAATTCCAATATGGCAAATTGCATAACGGAAAAAAGGGTCAAAATGGCCGATTTGACATTTTTTTTACTACTTATTTACTTATTTACATTTTTTTACTACTATTTACATAAAACCGTGGAGGAATTGCGTTTTTTTTTCCCAATTCCCCCCAATTTGGAATTTTTTTTTACCGCTTCCCACTACATTTTATGCCATAATTAATGGTGGCACTTGAAACTACAACTTGTCCCGCAAAAAATAAGCCCTCATACAGCTATGTGAACGAAAATATAAAAAAGTTATGGCTCATGGAAAATGGGGTCGAAAATTGAAAACGCAAAACCAAAAATGCTATGTATATACATATAATGAAGCACATTGTACAGAGTTTCTGCTTGCAATATAATGAAGCACATTGTACAGAGTTTCTGCTTGCAATATAATGAAGCACATTGTACAGAGGTTCTGCTTGCAATATAATGAAGCACATTGTACAGAGGTTCTGCTTGCAATATAATGAAGCACATTGTACAGAGGTTCTGCTTGCAATATAATGAAGCACATTGTACAGAGGTTCTGCTTGCAATATAATGAAGCACATTGTACAGAGGTTCTGCTTGCAATATAATGAAGCACATTGTACAGAGGTTCTGCTTGCAATATAATGAAGCACATTGTACAGAGATTCTGCTTGCAATATAATGAAGCACATTGTACAGAGGTTCTGCTTGCAATATAATGAAGCACATTGTACAGAGGTTCTGCTTGCAATATAATGAAGCACATTGTACAGAGGTTCTGCTTGCAATATAATGAAGCACATTGTACAGAGGTTCTGCTTGCAAATATAATGAAGCACATTGTACAGAGGTTCTGCTTGCAATATAATGAAGCAATTGTACAGAGTTCTGCTTGCAATTATGAAGCACATTGTACAGAGGTTCTGCTTGCAATATAATGAAGCACATTGTACAGAGGTTCTGCTTGCAATATAATGAAGCACATTGTACAGAGGTTCTGCTTGCAATATAATGAAGCACATTGTACAGAGGTTCTGCTTGCAATATAATGAAGCACATTGTACAGAGGTTCTGCTTGCAATATAATGAAGCACATTGTACAGAGGTTCTGCTTGCAATATAATGAAGCACATTGTACAGAGGTTCTGCTTGCAATATAATGAAGCACATTGTACAGAGGTTCTGCTTGCAATATAATGAAGCACATTGTACAGAGGTTCTGCTTGCAATATAATGAAGCACATTGTACAGAGGTTCTGCTTGCAATATAATGAAGCACATTGTACAGAGGTTCTGCTGCAATATAATGAAGCACATTGTACAGAGGTTTCTGCTTGCAATATAATGAAGCACATTGTACAGAGGTTCTGCTTGCAATATAATGAAGCACATTGTACAGAGTTCTGCTTGCAATATAATGAAGCACATTGTACAGAGGTTCTGCTTGCAATATAATGAAGCACATTGTACAGAGGTTCTGCTTGCAATATAATGAAGCACATTGTACAGGGTTCTGCTTGCAATATAATGAAGCACATTGTACAGAGGTTCTGCTTGCAATATGCAATTTGATAATGAGCACATTGTACAGAGGTTCTGCTTGCAATATAATGAAGCACATTGTACAGAGGTTCTGCTTGCAATATAATGAAGCACTTGTACAGAGGTATCTGCTTTGCATATAATGAAGCACATTGTACAGAGGTTCTGCTGCATATAAATGAAGCACATTGTACAGAGGTTCTGCTTTGCCAATATAATGAGGCACATTGGTACAGAGGTTCTGCTTGCAATATAATTGAATGCACATTGTACAGAGTTCTGCTTGCCAATATAATGAAGGCACATTGTACAGAGGTTCTGCTTGCAATATAATGAAGCACATTGTACAGAGGTTCTGCTTGCAATATAATGAAGCACATTGTACAGAGGTTCTGCTTGCAATATAATGAAGCACATTGTACAGAGGTTCTGCTTGCAATATAATGAAGCACATTGTACAGAGGTTCTGCTTGCAATATAATGAAGCACATTGTACAGAGGTTCTGCTTGCAATATAATGAAGCACATTGTACAGTGGTTCTGCTTGCAATATAATGAAGCACATTGTACAGAGGTTCTGCTTGCAATATAATGAAGCACATTATACAGAGGTTCTGCTTGCAATATATCTCATGAAGCACATTGTACAGTGGTTCTGCTTGCAATATAATGAAGTACATTGTACAGAGGTTCTGCTTGCAATATAATGAAGCACATTATACAGAGGTTCTGCTTGCGATATATCTCATGAAGCACATTGTACAGAGGTTCTGCTTGCAATATAATGAAGCACATTATACAGAGGTTCTGCTTGCGATATATAATTAAGCACGTTATGCAGACGTTCTGCTTGCTATGAAGCACATTGTACATGCTTGATATATATACAGGGGCGGACTGGGAACTTAAAGTGGCCCTGGAAAAAATACTAAAAGTGGCCCCATTTTGTATTCGGGGCCAAATTGATGGAAGGCAGGGCCAACATTAGCATATTGTGGCACATTATACCGCCCCAACAGAGCCAAATACCACAGTCTATCACAAAATACAGCCCCAAAAACTTCCACTGGCCGGCCATAAGAAAGGCTTGGGCGGCCCCCTGGGCAGTGGCCCACAGGGAAATTTCCCTGTAAGGTCTATGGCCAATCCGCCCCTGTATATATATATATATATATATATATATATATATATATATATATATATATATATACATATACACACAATGAAGCACGTTGTAGAGGTTCTGCTTGAGATATATATCTATGATAAAGCACGTTGTATAGAGGCTTCCACTGGATTTACAATGTCACAGCGTTTGAAAACAGCCTGACCTTTGCAATGAACTCCCCTTTCTCTTTGTCAGTCCAGCTGATGTCGATGGCCGTCTCTCTAACACGTGATTCGGACATGTTCACACAACCTAGACGGGGCAACATGTAAAACAATGTATTATTTTCCACCCCATCAAAACTAGAAATCTTTGAAATCCCGTTGCATAGAAATCTTGACTCACTGCGAAGGGGATACTAGCTTCTTTTTTTTTTTTTTTTTTTCGACCATTCCAACGAAATACAAAGCGTGGTCTCCAGCTAGTCAAGGCGCACCAGACTCAGAACTGCCACAGAAACGGCAACTCATATGGGCGGAGCCATCAGTCAACTTCCGGGTTAAGTAAGACTGAGGTAATGGCTAAATGGTATGCTTGGTAAGGACCTCATGACCTCACAATACCACGTGGTATTCCTAGGTCACGTGGGTCGGAAGCCGGCGCACTCTGCTATCATAGGAACTGGCCTATTCAGCAGCCTCTGTAGCACTGAGAGGGGAGCGAGTGTCAGTGCTGGAGATGAGAGGTAGATGTGACTACTGTGGAGGGCTGAGAATTGTCTGCAGGGGGGCTGTGTGAGATTGTATGGAGGGGGGGCCTGCTGTGTGAGATTGTATGGAGGGGGGGCCTGCTGTGTGAGATTGTATGGAGGGGGGGCGGCGCCTGCTGTGTGAGATTGTCACAGATGTCTCCAATGACCTAATAGACCTCCACACTTCACCCCCCCCCTCCCCCTCGCTGACCAACAGGACTCCCTGTATTGTACAGTGCTTTAACCCCTTCCTAACTACCCAGTGTAATTATACGGCAGCAGTTGGGTATTTAGAGATGGCACCATATCCCTGGGTGCCTGGTGATTTAAATGGCAGGCACCTAAGACTAATGTATGCTGTTGACAATAACGTTGATTGCACATATTTAACCCCTTAGGTGCTTTGGTCATATGTGACCACGGCACCTGGGAGCTCAAAAACCATGAACACGTGCTCCCTGCCATGTATTGGCTCCCCCTAGCAAGGATCAGGGGAGCAAGATTGTGGGTGGGACAACCTTATTCCTGCTGAATGATCTAGGGCTGCCACAGCTATGTTCCTATGAAGACCCTGCCAGAGCATTGGAGACTATGAGACACGCAACCTAATGACTGCTTGTTCAAGTTACCTGGGGGAACTATTAAAAGGACCTCAGCAGTATGAATTCTCCCTTATACATAATAGAAAGAAAAGGTCCTTTTGGAGTACAGGAAACAGCCACTTCAGTGTAAGTCGGCTAAATCCTATCCTTGTAAAAGACCTCAGCAGTATGAATCCTTCCTAGTACATAAAAGAGGGAAAAGGTCCTTTTGGGGTATGGGAAATAGTCACTTCAGTGTGAGTCGGCTAAATCCTATCCTTGAAAATGACATCAGGGGTATGAATCCTCCCTAGTACATAATAGATAGAAAAGGTCCTTTTGAGGTACAAGAAATTTCTAATTTTCTTTTAAAAAAATAATGTTAAAGGGGTTATCCAATATCTGAAATATCCCCCCCAATGTCTGGGCCCCTTGTATGGATTATAATTACCTGCTCCTCAGCACCCACGTCCCTCCAGATCCCTGCATGACCTCTGCTGCATCTCCCCGTTGCTCAGACCAAAATATCCATCGATGGGGAAAGCAGACAATAGCAGGCCACGACTGGGACGAGCCCCCTTAGGACTGGTCACCGTTGTGGCCTGTTATTGGCTGCTTTCTCCTTCACCAGATGCCCCCGTCACTGGATGTTTTGGTCCAAGCAACAGGGAGATGCCGCGGCAGCCATGCAGGGATCTGAATTGACATCGGTGCCGAGGAGCAGGTAAGTATAATCCATACAAGGGGCCCAGACACTGGGGGGGATATTTCAGATATCGGATAGCCCCTTTAACTTCTACAAAAGTACAGAGATCACATGACCAGTCTGCAACAGAGGACAAGTATAGGCATTTTCAATGGGGCTCCCGGCCATGTGTTCCGCACATTGCGGAACACGCCGGGCAGCACCCATAGTATTGCACCCATGTGAAGTGGCCCTGAGTCGGCTATTTCCTATCACTGGTAAGAACCAGGTCCTTACGGAGTATAGTATTTAGTCACAACCGTAAGACTGAGGTGACTAACCCGCATGGTAGGATTGTTGTTTTCCTTTAAAAGTCGTCTTGTGCGAAAGACGAAGAAGCTAAAAGGGAATGAAATTAGCTGCTGAAAAAAAGCACTACATAGTGTGAGAAGGAATTAGGAGGATCACATTGTCCCCTGGTGGTCAAAATCTGACCTGTTCGAATTTCCTGCTTTTTCCATGTACCAAACAAGTTCTACTCCCCTCCTAATTTGTGTAGTGGGGTGCTGTAGCATACCTCATAACTTCTGAAAAGAAGGAGGAGGGACAGTATGTGCGCGTTGCAACTTTTTTCAGCATTAAGCCACACCTTTAGCTCTGCCAAAAACATAACTAAACACCTAATCCCACCGAGTCCCCTGAATGTCCACACATAGTTATTATTCCCAGTTTATGCCACAACACAGTAGTGTTGCCCAGATATGTGTCCCCTAACAGTAGCAATGCCCAGATATGTGCCCCCTCACAGTAATATGCCCAGTTCTCTGCCCCCTCACATATATATGCCCAGTTCTCTGCCCCCTCACAGTAATATGCCCAGTTATTTGCCCTTTCACAGTAATATGCCCATTTCTGTGCCCCCTCACAGTAATATGCCCAGTCGTGCCTGCTCACAGGAAAATAATATGCCCCATTGTTCCCCTCACAGTAATAGTAATATACCCAACTGTGCCCCTGTACAGTAAATTAATATGCCCAGCTGTGCCCTCTCACAGTAAAGTAATATGCTCAGCTGTGCTCCCTCACAGTAAAGTAATATGCCCAGCTGTGCCCCCTTCACAGGCAGTAAGAAAAAAAAAACTCCACATACTCACCTCGCTCCCCAGCAGCAGCAGGATGATACACGGAGCTCCCGGCTGGCCTCGCCCCCTTCCCAGACCTGCAGTGTGGAGTGCAGACAGCGGACGGACGGCTCTCTGCTTCATCATTATAGGCAGCTGTCTCTGGTTCCTATGGAAACAGGGACAGCTGCCAGAAAGTGAGACATACCTCCCCCATACCAGGATCGCAGGACACCCAATGAAATCCGGGACTGTCCCACAGGATCTGGGACGGTTGGGAGGTATGTTGTAGGGTTGTGGTCACATGAAGTTTTTGTCCCAAGTTTAATTTATACACATGACATATATGTTAAAGGGGTTATCCAACCCCTATAATGCCCCCCCTAATGCCTGGGCCCCTCATACGGGTCATACTTACCCTGTTCCCCGGAACCCACAATGCTAGGGAGGCTCATTCCCATTGTGGCCTACCATAGGCTGCCCTTCTGTCTGTGTGACGGGGAGATGTGGCAGCTGTGCCGGCACCCGAAGCGACGCGGGTGTCTGAAATTCTCCTATTTATTCTCCTACGACTTATCCCCACTCAGGCCAGGTCTAAAAAAGCGGTTGTGGAAGAGGAGGGGCCTGCAGGCCCATCTCATTTACTATTTTCTACACCTGTTTCAGGCATAGAAAAAGGTCTAAATGTAAGACAGCTAAAAAGTTGTCTTACATTTAGAACTGGTGGATGATCCGCCGAAGTTATGAAGAGGCCTGCGCCTCAACCTAACTGCGGCGGATCCACCGCCAGTGCAGGGCTTTATTAAGACCGGCGTCTAAAGCGCTGGTCTTAATAAATGTGCCCCATAGTTTATAAAGCTAAAAAAAGACATCTGTCCATCTAATTCAGCCTCTTATCCTGAAGGTTGATCCAGAGGAAGACAAAAAACCCTGTGAGGTAGAAGCCAATTTTCCTAATTTTAGATAGAAAAAAATTCCTTCCCGACTTCAATCAGGCAATCAGAATAACCTTTCTCTAGAAATCTAACAACTATAACCTGTAATATTATTACACTCCAGAAATACATCCAGGCCCCTATTCAACTCTTGGATGGACAGATATTTTCCTACAAGTTGATCCAGAGGAGGGCAAAAAAAACCCCTGTGAGGTAGAAGCCAATTTTCCTCACTTTAGGGGGAAAAATTCCTTCCCGACTCCAATCAGGCAATCAGAATAACTCCCTGGATCAACGACCCCTCTCTAGTAACTATAACCTATAATACACTCTAGAAATACATCCAGGCCCTTCTTGAACTCTTTTAGTGAATTCACCATCACCACCTCCTCAGGCAGAGAGTTCCATAGTCTCACTGCTCTTACCTTAAAGAAACCTCTTCTATGTTTGTGCACAAGCCTTCTTTCCACTAGATGCAGAGGATGTCCCCTCGTCACAGTACTGGGTATAAGTAAGATCATAGGAGAGATTTCTGTAGTGACCCCTGATATAGTTATACATATGGATGAGCGGACCGGTGAATGTCCGGTTTCAAGGGGTTCAACTGAATTTGGTTTCCGAACCTGACCCCCACTTAACCCCGAAAAACAAACCTCATTGAAGTCAATGGGGACCCAAACTTTGGGACACTAAAATGGCTGTAAAAAAGTCATAGAAAGGGCTGCAAAAGGCTCCAAAGTGTTCAAAGCAGTACAGTTGCCCTGCAAACAAATGGGTATAGGAAAATGACTTAAAATAACATATACTTAAAAATAAAAAAAATAACAATCTTGAACCAAGAGGTGGAGGTCCAAGTGGAGTAGGAAGTTGAGGAGGCTGTGGTGTAGGTGTAAGAAGTAGAGGAAAAACACTCTCTGTTTTTTTTTTTTTTTTTTAAATGTGTCTGTCAATTCTGTGTGTGACCTTTAGCCATTTTTGGGGGTGTGACCACTATATTTCTCTACTCTGCCAATAGATATATGAGGAGGTGGAGATCCTTTGTCTTAGTTTTAGATCTCATAAGTCCCCTATCTGGGGACTATATATTAAGAGAATTTTTCTCCTACTACAGTAAGATAGATGCCAAAGGGGCGTTCTAAATTTTTAAAAATTGCCAGAGTGTAAAAGGCACACTCCACAAGAAGAATTTCTTCTCCTACATCAGTTAGAAGCAAAAGTGGGTGGGGAGAGAGGCTGTCCCAGATGGGCCAGCATAGACAGCATGCTTCGGCAACAGGACATATGTGTGAGCAAAAGGCGTGGCCAAAAGTGGACGTGCACCAGGCGGGTGGTGTTATGCAGATTAGGAACCTGAAGAGGAGCATTTTGGTGAGGGCAGAGCGGCAGATGAATGATCTCCCTGTTCATGCCTCCTGGAATGGGGCTGGGCCCTGGAGACTGTCGCTTTAAGAAGTGTTCTGCAACGGTGAATAGTGGCGAATAGAGATGAGCGAGCATGCTCGTCCAAGCATGGTGCTCGTTCGAGTATTACGGTACTCGTAAGTGCTCGTTGCTCGGACGAGTATCTCGCCATGCTCGAGGAAATGGCATCTCCTGCATTTTGAATTTTTGGCGCCTATAAACTCAGCCAATCATAAGCCAGGAGACTCTGCGGTACACCCAGCATCACGTGGGGCCCTTACATGTCGATAGCAGGGGTTGACTGGCCTGATCAGGTGACCCTGGAATATACTAGTGACTGCCCGCGGTGCTTGGCTCAGATGCTGTCTGGATGTCGTTAGGGACAGAGCTGCTGCGTTTCAGGGAGAGTGTTAGGGCCTGGATTTAGTTCTCTGTTAGGCAGGAGTGATCTGAAAAGAACCCAACAGCCCTTCTAAGGGCTACAAGACATTTTTTTTTGTCTCCTGGCTGGGCTGGCTGGCACTAGTAGTGCAGCTATCACCATATATAACCCTTTTTTTTATTGTTTTATCTCAGTGATACAAATCCATTTCATACAGCAGTGTGGAACCATTCTGTGTGTCACAGTTCAGCTGTCCACTCACCACAAACCACAATCCGTATTTTCTGTCCAGGTGACCCATACTGTACGTCACGTAATCAAATACGGTCTTTTGCTTTCACTGATACAGCTACATTAGAAAAATCTCTGTGCGACATTTGTCTGGGTTGCAATTAAGCAGACCAAGTCTGCCTAATCTAATAGTTTCAGTGTAATTGCTCCATGCTGCACGGTACGTAATAACATACGTAATTTAGCTCTAACTTATCCACCTATATACAAAGCACAATCCGTATTTTCTGTCCAGGTGACCCATTCTGTACGTCACGTCAGTAAAAAAAGGTCTTTTGCTCTCACTGATACAGCTACATTACAAAAATCTCTGTGCGAAATTTGTCTGGGTTGCAATTAAGCAGACCAAGTCTGCCTTATCTAATAGTTTCAGTGTAATTGCTCCATACTGCACGGTACGTAATAACATACGTAATTTTGCTCTAACTTATCCACCTATATACAAAGCACAATCCGTATTTTCTGTCCAGGTGACCCATTCTGTATGTCACGTTAAAAAAAATATATATATATATATTAAAAAATATTAAAAAAAAAAGTTTTTTTTGTTGTTTTATCTCAGTGATAGAAATCCATTTCATACAGCTGTGTGGAACCATTCTGTGTGTCACAGTTCAGCTGTCCAGTCACCACAATCCGTATTTTCTGTCCAGGTGACCCATTCTGTACGTCACGTCAGTAAAAAAGGTCTTTTGCTCTCACTGATACAGCTACATTACAAAAATCTCTGTGCGACATTTGTCTGGGTTGCAATTAAGCAGACCAAGTCTGCCTAATCTAATAGTTTCAGTGTAATTGCTCCATACTGCACGGTACGTAATAACATACGTAATTTTGCTCTAACTTATCCACCTATATACAAAGCACAATCCATATTTTCTGCCCAGGTGACCCATTCTGTACATCACATCAGTAAAAAAGGTCTTTTGCACTCACTGATACAGCTACTTTACAAAAATCTCTGTGCGACATTTGTCTGGGTTGCAGTCAAAATAGCCACAGTCAGCAGCGGCTAAGTTTGCTCTCTGATAGTTTCTGCACGTCATGTTAAAAAAATATATATATAAAAATAAAAAAAATATATAAAAACATAGTTTTATTGTTGTTTTATCTCAGTGATACAAATCCATGTCATACAGCTGTGTGGAACCATTCTGTGTGTCACAGTTCAGCTGTCCAGTCACCACAATCCGTATTTTCTGTCTAGGTGACCCATTCTGTATGTCACGTCAGTAAAAAAGGTCTTTTGCTCTCACTGATACAGCTACATTACAAAAATCTCTGTGCGACATTTGTCTGGGTTGCAATTAAGCAGACCAAGTCTGCCTAATCTAATAGTTTCCGTGTAATTGCGCCATACTGCACGGTACGTAATAACATACGTAATTTAGCTCTAACTTATCCACCTATATACAAAGCACAATCCGTATTTTCTGTCCACGTGACCCATTCTGTACGTCACGTCAGTGAAAAAGGTCTTTTGCTCTCACTGTTACAGCTACATTACAAAAATCACTGTGCAACATTTGTCTGGGTTGCAGTCAAAATAGCCACCGATAGCAGGGGCTGAGTTTGCTCTCTGATAGTTTCTGCACGTCACGTTAAAAAAAAAAAAAAAATATATATATATATATATATATATATATATATATATATATATAAAATAAAAATATAAAAAAAAATATAGAAAAAAATAGTTTTTGTTGTATTATCTCAGTGATACAAATCCATTTCACACAGCTGTGTGGAACCATTCTGTGTGTCACAGTTCAGCTGTTCAGTCACCACAATCCGTATTTTCTGTCCAGATTACCCATTCTGTACGTCAAGTCAGTAAAAAAGGTCTTTTGCTCTCACTGTTACAGCTACATTACAAAAATCTCTGCGACATTTGTCTGGGTTGCAATTAAGCAGACCAAGTCTGCCTAATCTAATAGTTTCAGTGTAATTGCTCCATACTGCATGGTAAGTAATAACATACGTAATTTAGCTCTAACTTATCCACCTATATACAAAGCACAATCCGTATTTTCTGTCCAGGTGACCCATTCTGTACGTCACGTCAGTAAAAAAGGTCTTTTGCTCTCACTGATACAGCTACATTACAGAAATCTCTGTGCGACATTTGTCTGGGTTGCAATTAAGCAGACCAAGTCTGCCTAATCTAATAGTTTCAGTGTAATTGCTCCGTACTGCATGGCACGTAATAACTGTGAAGACAGTGCTTCTGAGGCGGAGGCGAGTGCTGCACCAGAACAGGTTGGAAGAGGCAGTGGTGTGGCCAGAGGGAGAAGCTGGTGCATCAGCAGCAACTGTTTCACATAGTGAAGCTCCCGTGGCAAGGCCTAGATGTTCACAAGTCTGGAGGTTCATTAAAGAAAGTGAGGATGACCGACGGACTGTGGTGTGCAACCTGTGCCACACCAGGATCAGCAGGGGTGTCACCACTACTAGCCTAACCACCACCAGCATGCGTAGGCATATGAGTGCTAAACACCCCACTCAATGGAACCAAGGCCGTTCACCTCCTGCGGGTCACACCACTGCTCCTTCCCCTGTGTCACTCGCTGCCTCTGCGAGTCAACCCCCTGCCCAGGACCCCGGCACGAGCGCCTCCCGCCGGAAAACCACACCTTCGCCTCCACGATCCTCCACAGCGTCCACCAATGTGTCCCTGCGCAGCGTTTAGCTGTCTTTACAGCGCAAGAGGAAATACAGTTCCACCCACCCACATGCCCAAGCCCTCAACGTCCACATCTCCAAATTGCTGAGCCTGGAGATGCTGCCCTGTAGGCTGATAGAGACCGAGGCCTTTCGCAATCTCATGGCGGTGGTTGCCCCTCAGTATTCAGTCCCCAGCCGCCACTATTTTTCCCGATGTGCCGTCCCATCCCTACACCAGCACGTGTCACAGAACATCATCCGTGCCCTGACCAATGCTATTTCTGAGAAGGTCCACCTAACCATGGACATGTGGACAAGTGCTGCCGGGCAGGGACACTATATATCACTGACGGCACATTGGGTTAACTTGGTGGAGGCCGGGACAGAGTCTGACCCTGGGGCCGCTCATGTACTGCCCACACCAAGGATTGCGGGGCCTACCTTGGTCATGGTCTCTCAGATGTACTAGAACTCCTCCTCCGACCCCTCCTCCTCCTCCGAATTACCATCCGTGGGCACGGCGCCTTCAGTCGGTAGCTCTAGGCGCAGCAGCAGTGGCGTGGGTAAGCGTCAGCAGGCGGTGCTCAAACTGCTGAGCTTAGGTGACAAAAGGCACACCGCCCAAGAGCTGTTACAGGGCATCACGGCGCAGACCGATCTGTGGCTGGCACCGCTGGTTGTGTGTGACAATGGGCGTAACCTGGTGGCGGCTCTGCAACTCGGCAGACTGACACATGTGCCATGCCTGGCCCACGTGTTCAATCTCATAGTTCAGCGGTTCCTCAAGACATACCCCAATCTGTCTGATTTGCTCACCAAGGTGCGCCGCATCTGTGCGCATTTAGGCAAGTCGACCACAGATGCTGCCACTCTGAGCGCAGCGCCGCGTACAACTGCCCGCTCACCGACTGTTGTGCGACGTGCCCACAAGATGGAATTCGACATTAAACATGTTATCCAGAGTTTACCAGCAGCGCAGAGCGATTGTAGACTGCCAGATGTCAACTTCCACCAGAACTGGTAGTCAGGTCACTCAGATTCCTCAAGTCTACAATGAGGAGTGGATGTGGATGTCTGATATCTGCCAGGTGTTGAGCAACTTTGAGGAGTCAACACAGATGGTCAGCGGCGATGCCGCCATTATCAGCCTCACCATCCCGCTGCTTTGCCTGTTGAAAAACTCACTGCTCAGCATGAAGTCGGATGCTTTGTGCTTGTCACAAGAGACGGTGGAGGAAGATATGTCGCTTGATAGCCAGAGCACCCTCTGGTCTGTTTCTCAGCGCGTATCGTATCGGGATGAGGAGGAGAATGTCGGCAAGACAGTAGAGGGTACCAGTGCTCAGTCCTTAACTCTTGAGCGTGTATGGGCTGAAGAGGATGAGGAAATGGAGAGCCAGTGAGGAGAGGGAATTCTTGCGTGTTGGGACTCTGGCGCACATGGCAGACTTCATGTTAGGCTGCCTATCCCATGACCCTCGCGTTAGAAGCATTTTTTCAAACACCGATTACTGGGTGTTCACTCTCCTCGACCCACGGTACAAGCAGAACCTTTCCTCTCTCATCCCTGTAGAGGAAAGGAGTATGAGAGTGAATCAATATCAACAGGCCCTGGTGCACAAGCTGAAACAATCCTTCCCATCTGACGCCGCTAGAGGCAGAGGGCACGGTTCTGTGGGCCAAGTAGCGGGGGAGAGGAGGCGAGTAGGCAGCTTGTCCAGCACTGGCAGGGGAACGCTCTCCAAGGCCTTTGCCAGTTTTATGTCACCCCAGCAAGACACTGTCACCTGTCCCCAGTCTAGGCAGAGTAGGGGGGAGCTGTACAGAAAGATGGTGAGGGAGTACCTAGCTGACCATACCAACGTCCGGACCGATCACTCTGCTCCATACAACTACTGGATTTCAAAGGTGAACTGGCGCTGTATGCCTTGGAGGTGCTGGCCTGCCCTGCCGCTAGCGTGTTGTCAGAGCGGGTATTCAGTGCAGCTGGTGGCATCATCACCGATAAGCGTACACGCCTGTCAACTGACAGGCTGACACTTATTAAAATGAATAAAGCCTGGATTTCACCGGAATTCAAATCTCCTCTGGGGGAAAGCAGCTAAAGATTAACATTACTTATGTATCCGATTCCTCTTCTCTACTCCTCGTACTCCTCCTCCTCCTTGTCGTCTTTGCCTAACGCTGACCCAAAAAACGCCATTTTTTAGAGGTCCAACTGGCACTCTTTTACCATAGTTTTTCAGGAGGGCCCCCTACAGGCCCTCTCTTCAAACAATTTTTCCGGAGGTCCACCTACAGGCCCTCTCTCTAAACAATTTTTCCAGAGGGCCACCTATAGGCCCTCTCTCCAAACAATTTTTCTGCAGTGTCAACCATAGACAGTGTAAAACAATGTTTCAGGAGCATCAAACAGACAGTCCAAAACAATTTTTCAGGAGGTGAAGTACCGACATTTAAAAAAAAATTTTTTTTTTGCTGAGGGTAGACTTTATGTACTCCGAAAAGAAAAAAATTTTTGGAGGCTCAACAAAAGCCATTTCACTGCATTCTCAGTCGGACAAAGTCATTGGTGGTGTAACCGCCATGCTGTGTCAGGCTAAATTTTTGGGTGCTTCACCAGCTACCGCATACTAACGCAGTCACTCTGTTGTCACCACCACCATACAGGGCCAAAAAAAAAGGTTATGTGGTTCGCCTGCTCCCGCAGTGTCACTCGCTCACTCTGTTGTCACCACCATAGTGGTTTGCACTATAGCAGCCCATGTCTGCACATTCCCCTTTTTGTCTCCAAGTGATCTATACTGCAAGTCACTTAAAAAAATAGGTTCTTTTGCTCTCAGTGATACAAATCCATTTCATAAAATCCTTTCTTTCTCTTTAACTGATCTATACTGAACGTCACTTTTAAAAATACGTCTTTTTCCTCTCTTTCTCTCTCTCCAAACTATTTTTCCGGATAGGTGCCATATACGGTATTAAACTGAGAAGAATACATACAACACATGCCCCACTTGATCAGTTTCATAGTTGACAACCGTACCGGTTGATGCTAAATTTTTAAGTTGGGGTCCTGCGTCGTCATTCGAACTCCATCCGGCTGTTGTCACCACCACACACGCTAGCCAAGGGGGCACTCCTCCAGCTCAACCTCCTTCCCCCCAGCCTGCCCCCCACCTATAGGCCCTCTTTCCAAACAATTTACCCGGATAGGGGACGTATTAGATTTTGAACTGATTTTTTTTTGGTTGTTCTCTTAATTGGCTCCTGACCTGTGATAGGCAGAGCATGGACACGTCCTCTTAGCTGCAGTAGAAAAGACACTACCCTGGCCAGAGCAAGCTCTTTTTCCTTTTCCGTGTTCGAAAAATACATGAAATATATGGCCCCAAAATAGGGGACGCATACGATTTTAAACTGAGAAGAATCGATACCACACATGCCCCACTAGTTCAAGCTCAATGTTGACAGCCATACCAGTTGATGCCAAATTTTTAAGTGGGGGTTCCACCACTACCAGCTTAACCACCACCAGCATGCGCAGGTATACGAGTGCTAAACACTATGGAACCAAGGCCGTCCGTTCCCCTCCTGCGGGTCCCACCACTGCTCCTTCCCCTGTGTCACTCGCTGCCTCTGTGAGTCAACCCCCAGCCCAGGACCCCGGCACGAGCGCCTCCCGCCGGAAAACCACCCCTTCGCCTCCATTATCCTCCACACTGTCCACCAATGTGTCCCTGCGCAACGTTCAGCTGTCATTACAGCAGACGTTGGAGCACAAGCAGAAAAAAAGTTCAGCCCAGCTACATGCACAAGCCCTCAACGTCCACATACTGGGCCACGCTAAATTTTTAATGTGCTCTACCTGCTACTGTCGTGTAGCTCGGTCACTCTGACCGAGTCTGACCCTGGGGCCGCTCATGTACTGCCCACTTGGAGGATTGCGGGGTACTGTTAGGCTGGGAAGAGACATATTTTCAGTTGTTTCACACTTTCTTGTTAAGTATATAATTCCACATGTGTTAATTCATAGTTTTGATGCCTTCAGTGTGAATCTACAATTTTCATAGTCATGAAAATATAGAAAACTCTTTGAATGAGAAGGTGTGTCCAAACTTTTGGTCTGTACCGTATAAATGCTAAAAAACCAAGGTCTGAGCAGGTTGGTCCCTAAAAATGGAAAAGGGGGGTTAGGCACTAAAATTAAGGAAAAGGCAGAGTTACTAAATGGGATTTTTAGCTCTGTATATACAAGAGAAGAGAAAGGAAAAAAAGTGTGAAACAACTGAAAATATGTCTTATATTCTAGGTTCTTCAAAGTAGCCACCTTTTGCTTTGATTACTGCTTTTCACACTCTTGGCATTCTCTTGATGAGCTTCAAGAGGTAGTCACCTGAAATGGTTTTCACTTCATAGGTGTGCCCTGTCAGGTTTAATAAGTGGGATTTCTTGCCTTATAAATGGGGTTGGGACCATGAGTTGTGTTGGGCAGAAGTCAGGTGGATACACAGCTGATAGTCCTACTGAATAGACTGTTAAAATTTGTATTATGGCAAGAAAAAAGCAGCTAAGTAAAGAAAAACCAGTGGCCATCATTACTTTAAGAAATGAAGGTCAGTCAGTCCGAAAAATTGGGAAAACTTTGAAAGTATCCCCAAGTGCAGTCGCAAAAACCATCAAACGCTACAAAGAAACTGGCTCACTTGAGGACCGCCCCAGGAAAGGAAGACCAAGAGTCACCTCTGCTGCGGAGGATAAGTTCATCCAAGTCACCAGCCTCAGAAATCGCAGGTTAACAGCAGCTCAGATTAGAGACCAGGTCAATGCCACACAGAGTTCTAGCAGCAGACACATCTCTACAACAACTGTTAAGAGGAGACTTCATGGTAAAATAGCTGCTAGGAAACCACTGCTAAGGACAGGCAACAAGCAGAAGAGACTTTTTTGGGGCTAAAGAACACAAGGAATGGACATTAGACCAGTGGAAATCTGTGCTTTGGTCTGATGAGTCCAAATTTGAGATCTTTGCTTCCAACCACCGTGTCTTTGTGCAACACAGAAAAGGTGAACGGATGAACTCTACATGCCTGGTTCCCACCGTGAAGCATGGAGGAGGAGGTGTGATGGTGTGGGGGTGCTTTACTGGTGACACTGTTGGGGATTTATTCAAAATTGAAGGCATACTGAACCAGCATGGCTACCACAGCATCTTGCAGCGGCATGCTATTCCATCCGGTTTGCGTTTAGTTGGACCATCATTTATTTATCAACAGGACAATGACACCAAACACACCTCCAGGATGTGTAAGGGCTATTTGACCAAGAAGGAGAGTGATGGGGTGCTACGCCAGATGACCTGGCCTCCACAGTCACCAGACCTGAACCCAATCGAGATGGTTTGGGGTGAGCTGGACCGCAGAGTGAGGGCAAAAGGGCCAACAAGTGCTAAGCATCTCTGGGAACTCCTTCAAGACTGTTGGAATACCATTTCAAGTGGCTACCTCTTAAAGCTCATCAAGAGAATGCCAAGAGTGTGCAAAGCAGTAATCAAAGCAAAAGGTGGCTACTTTGAAGAACCTAGAATATAAGACATATTTTCAGTTGTTTCACACTTTTTTGTTAAGTATATAATTCCACATGTGTTAATTCATAGTTTTGATGCCTTCAGTTTGAATCTACAATTTTCATAGTCATGAAAATACAGAAAACTCTTTGAATGAGAAGGTGTGTCCAAACTTTTGGTCTGTACTGTATATTTAAATAATTTTTGGGGATTTGTTTTGCTCTATTTCGGCACCTGCTGTTCATTTTGTATTTTTGCAAATTTTATCTCCTTTTGACAGATTTAATTAAGCTCTTTGTAAACTTCAAATGCTACTGCTGACCCCTCAGATTTGTATTTTTAAATGCCCTTTTTTGTCATTTAATTTATTGCCCTTTTTACAATAGCTGTAAGCCATGTGGGTTTAATTTTAATATCTTATGTTGTTAGGAGAAGACATATGAATAAATGACAAAGTCCTAAGACATGCGCACTGGAAGAAAGAGGCGGCATAAATTACTAAGTCCAAAGACATGCATACTACTTGTAAGAAAAAAGCAATCTCATAGACTATGTTGGTTGCGCAGGCACAAGAAAGAGAAAAAGACAGGAGGTTACATAATACTTACCTGGACTCCTAGCCTGCGATACAACTTGGGAGCACGCTGATAGGTGAGAATTTCTGTCCAGGAGACAGGGACATCTGGAGTGGCTGGTGAATGGAGAGGCGGCACTTCTCTCTTTGTAAATGCCAGACACAGGAGACGCTCTGGTTAACAGCTCCTTAATCCCTGAGGATGCCATGTACACAGCAAAACATGTCGGGGGAGTCTGTTGAACTATTTTAATAAGCAGAAAGCACTTAGAAATTAGGATCTGCGGGACACACTGCAGGCGTCCGGAAAATACTGTTCCAGGTAGGGCTGTAACAATAAAAGTTTAGTTTTAGGCTGGAGGTTGAAGAGTCGCAGCATTCAAAGTGCAAACCGATCGAGTAATAGGGACTGTAGAAACAGTTGAAACAAAACATAGATATACAAAAAACACAACTAAGTGCAATGTGTACCTTTTTTAAAAACACAAAGGGCACTTTTTTTCTTTATTTTTAAAAGATGAAACAATAGTCCTGCCACTTTACAAATCACTAGTCAGACCACACATGGAGTACTGTGTACAGTTCTGGGCTCCTGTGAACAAGGCAGACATAGCAGAGCTGGAGAGGGTTCAGAGGAGGGCAACTAAAGTAATAACTGGAATGGGTGGACTACAGTACCCAGAAAGATTATCAAAATTAGGGTTATTCACTTTAGAAAAAAGACGACTGAGGGGAGATCTAATAACTATGTATAAATATATCAGGGGTCAGTACAGAGATCTCTCCCATGATCTCTTTATCCCAAGGACAGTGACCATGACGAGGGGACATCCTCTGTGCCTGGAGGAAAGAAGGTTTGTTCACAAAAATAGAAGAGGATTCTTTATGGTAAGAGCAGTGAGACTATGGAACTCTCTGCCTGAGGAGGTGGTGATGGTAAGTTCACTAAAAGAGTTCAAGAGGGGCCTGGATGTATTTCTGGAGGGTAATAATATTATAGGTTATAGTTACTAGATATGGGTTGTTGTTGATCCAGGGAGTAATTCTGATTGCCTGATTGGAGTCGGGAAGGAATTTTTTCCCCTAAAGTGAGGAAAATTGGCTTCTACCGCACAGGGGTTTTTTGCCTTCCTCTGGATCAACTTGTAGGAAAACAGGTCGAACTGGATGGACAGATGTCTTTCTTTTGGCCTTATAAACTATGTTATGTTACTATGTTAATAAAAGTCGTATTTTATAAGTAAATAGGCCAGAAACAGAATTATTATAGCCTTTGGCTATTGAAACTAAAGTTCTAGAATTTAATATGGAGGTCGCTCATATTATGGACAGTTGCCAAGCTCATGTCAATCACCTATACTCCCTGGTGAAGAACCAGGAGAATCGCAGGCTCAGGAATAATTTGAGGCTTAAATGCATACCTGAATCTGTCGCCCCAGACGCATTGATTCCTGTTCTGACCTCCATCTTCTCTAATCTGCTGGGCCAAGAAGCTGATGACCTTGATATGGATAGGGCATACAGAGTGCTGTGACCCACCCTAAACAGTACAAGGCACCTAGAGATGTAATCTGCCGCATGGTAAGTTACCAGACTAAAGAAAAAATATTGGCAGCTTCCTGGGAGTCTGGCTCCATAGAATATGACGGCTCCGCTATAACCATATATCAGGACTTATCCTTAATGACTCTGCGCAAACAGAACCACCTGTTGCCACTTTTAGACATTCTGAGGAGCAGGAAAATAACATTGTTGGCTGTACTCATTTGGGTTGTTGATCAATTCACCTGGTCGCAAAGTGGTGATAAGGGCCTGCGCTGATCTGTAGCGTATCTATGAGGTCCTAGATATAGAAGCTTTGGACATTGCTGACTGGAGCTTAGCTCAAAATATTGCTTCCTTGCCTCCACTTCCACTGGTCATCCCATGGACCCCGTAAACCTCAGCTAAACAACAACGCTTGAGGACTGCCGCCTGAAAGATGACCTCAAGGAACCATCGTCCGGTCCTGTAAGGATCCCTTGAGAATATTTGAAGATATACTTTTCTTCATGTTCTGCATTGGTGGAGCTGTTGCCAGGTCAAAGCACACACCAGAGTTTACCTTATTTGAACTGCCTATGCTGTGGTCTTAACATTCCTGTTGTAGTCCACTTTTGATCCAGTCATGGAAGAAGAAGTCTCCAGGCTCCTCTCCTCTACTCGTCCTGACCCCATTCCCTCACACCTCTGACCCCATTCCCTCACACCTACTCCAGTCTCTCTCTGTGGCTGTCACCACTCACCTAACAAAAGTCTTCAACCTCTCCCTCTCTTCTGGTATCTTCCCCTCATCTTTCAAACACTCTATCGTTACCCCATTAATAAAAAAAAAACATCTCTCAACCCGTCCTGCTCAACTAACTACAGACCAGTCTCCAATTTCATCTATAAACTCCTGGAGTGTCTGGTCTACTCTCGCCTCATCCGCTATCTCTCTGATCACTCTCTCCTTGATCCACTACAATCTGGTTTCCGTCCCCTACATTCGACAGAAACTGCCCTCACCAAAGTGACAAATGACCTCCTGACAGCAAAACCAAGCGGTGACTACTCTCAGCTCATTCTCCTCGACCTCTCTGCCGCTTTTGACACTGTAGACCACCATCTCCTACTCACCATGCTCTAGTCTATCGGCCTAAAGGACACTGCTCCCTCCTGGTTCTCTTCCTATCTCTCTGGCCGCTCCTTTAGTGTATCATTCGCTGGATCCACTTCTTCTCCTCTCCCTCTCACTGTTGGGGTTCCTCAGGGTTCAGTCCTAGGCCCTCTCCTCCTCTCTCTATACACATCCCCAATTGACAGACCATCAGCAGATTTGGTTTCCAGTACCATCTCTATGTTGATGACACACAACTGTACACTTTATACCCTGACATCACCACTGCTGTATTACAGAACACCAGTGACTATCTGTCTGCTGTCTCTAATATCATGTCCTCTATATCTGAAACTAAATCTTTCAAAAACTGAACTTCTTGTGTTCTCTCTGTCTACTAACCTACCCAAACCTGATATCTCCCTCTGTGTGTGACCCATCATCACTCCCAGGCAGCACGCCCGCTGTCTCGGGGTGACGTTTGACACTGATCTTTCTTTCACCCCCTATATTCAATCTCTCGCCCGCTCATGTTGCCTGCACCTCAAAAACATCTCTAGAATCCGTCCCTTTCTCACTATGGAAACAACAAAAACTCTCATTGTTGCCCTGATCCATTCCCGTCTTGATTACTGTAACTCACTATTAATTGGCTTCCCCCTCGCCAGACTCTCCCCACTCCAATCTATCCTTAATGCATCAGCCAAGGTCGCCTATCTGTCCAACCGCTACTCTGATGCCTCTGTCCTGTGCCAGTCACTGCACTGGTTGCCCATTCAGTATAGAATTCAATTTAATCTGCTTGTCCTCACCCACAAAGCTCTCCACAGTGCTGCACCCGCCCTACATCTCCTCCCTTATCTCTGTCTACCACCCCACCCGTGCTCTCCGTTCAGCCAATGACTTACGACTGACTTCCACAAAAATCCAAACCTCTCTCTCTTGGCTCCGAGATTTCTCCCGAGATGCACCGGTTCTCTGGAATGCCCTACCCCAAGAAATCAGACTAAATCACAACTTGCACAGCTTTAGGTGCTCCCTCAAAACACATCTTTTTAGGTTGGCCTATCACATCCCCTGATCTAACTCTTCTCCATACATAGCCCATTTATCATTCCCTGAACCTGATCCTCCACCAAACTCTCCACCGCACCCAGAAGCAGTTTATATATTAGCTGGTGACTGGCTCATACAGCTCTATATCTGCTCCCCTGTTTTCCAAAGATGGCTGGACCATTGTATAAAACAAGCACTTCTACCTTCTGTGTCACCCCTATCTCCTCATAGATTGTAAGCTCTTGCGAGCAGGGCCCTCATTCCTCTTGTAATACATCTGTTGCTATGTTATTTATAACTGTTTGTACATGAACCCCTGAATTGTAAAGCGATGCGGAATATGTTGGCACAATATAAATAAAGATTATTATCCCTATCTCATTAATGGCCCGGAGAGGAGGCCATAGGCCGTGTGGATGGAAAGTTCCTCCCCTCACGACCTAAGGGCCTGGTTTAAGGTTTTTCTTTCCTTATGCTTATGTCAACTCATTAAGCATACTCTTAGATCTCTTAAATGTTTTTCTTTTTGTTTTGTATAGCACTTAAAGTAATTAACACAGAGGAGGACAGTGCACTGCTACAGCAGGATCTGGATAGACTGGAGGCTTGGTCAGAAAAGTGGCAGATGAGGTTTAACACTGACAAATGTAAGGTTATGCATATGGGAAGGAATAATGCAAGTCACCAGTACATACTAAATGGTAAAGCACTGGGTAACTCTGACATGGAAAAGGACCTAGGAATTTTAGTGAACAGCAAACTAAGCTGTAGAAGCCAGTGCCAGACAGCTGCTGCCAAGGCCAATAAGATAATGGGTTGCATCAAAAGAGGCATAGATGCCCATGATGAGAACATAGTCCTGCCACTTTACAAATCACTAGTCAGACCACACATGGAGTACTGTGTACAGTTCTGGGCTCCTGTGAACAAGGCAGACATAGCAGAGCTGGAGAGGGTTCAGAGGAGGGCAACTAAAGTAATAACTGGAATGGGTGGACTACAGTACCCAGAAAGATTATCAAAATTAGGGTTATTCACTTTAGAAAAAAGACGACTGAGGGGAGATCTAATAACTATGTATAAATATATCAGGGGTCAGTACAGAGATCTCTCCCATCATCTATTTATCCCAAGGACTGTGACTGTGACGAGGGGACATCCTCTGCGTCTGGAGGAAAGAAGGTTTGTACATAAACATAGAAGAGGATTCTTTATGGTAAGAGCAGTGAGATTATGGACATCTCTGCCTGAGGAGGTGGTGATGGTAAGTTCACTAAAAGAGTTCAAGAAGGGCCTGGATGTATTTCTAGAGTGTATTATAGGTTATAGTTACTAGAGAGGGGTCGTTGATCCAGGGAGTTATTCTGATTGCCTGATTGGAGTCGGGAAGGAATTTTTCCCCCTAAAGTGAGGAAAATTGGCTTCTACCTCACAGGGGTTTTTTTTGCCTTCCTCTGGATCAACTTGTAGGAAAATATCTGTCCATCCAGTTCAGCCTGTCTTTTTTTGGCCTTACAAACTATGTTACTATGTTACTTATGGCTAAGACTAATATTTATTCCTTTAATGTGAAGGGGTTGAACACACCGGCAATGAGGAGCCAAATATGTAAGTTCCTGAACAAACATCAGGTGGGAATAGCTTTACTACAAGAAACACACTTTAGAGCGAACCATATACTCAGCCTGTCGCATCTTAGTTATAATCAGTGGCATACCGCCAATGGCGGCAGACCACACCATGGCTATAGGGCCTGTGAGGTTGGGGGGCCTGGCAGGGCTGAATGGCCACGCCCCCCCACTTTCTAGTCTTCGGTATCCCCACTTCTCCTGTCCGTCTCCTCACCCCTGCAGTTCAGTGTAGGTCTCGTCGTCCCTGCAGTCCAGTGTAGGTCTCACCCCTACAGTCAAGAGATAGGTCTCCCTCTTCTTCTTTAGGTCTCACCCCTGCAGTCCATGGTACTGTGGGCTAAAGGACCTTCCTGACGTCATCCGCCCATGTGACCAGTGGGGGAGGAGCAGAGAGCTATGTTCCTGTACGGAGAGGAGCTGGAGTTTGGTGAGGCCTAGCTGTGTGTGTGTCTGTCCCTATGTGTGTGTGTGTCTGTCCCCCTGTGTGTGTGTGTGTGTCTGTCCCCCTGTCATACCTCCCAACTTTTGAAAAAAGGAAAGAGGGACACCTAATGCAAATTTTCTTGTACTAGGCCACGCCTCTAAAGCCACATCAAAATAACGAAACACCTAATCCCACTACATGTCCTACTTTCTAACAGCTGCTATTCTTTGGCTGTTACAGAAACAGCCATATGACTGGCCTCAAAGACTTTAACTGGTTATAAAAATGGCGTCTAACGACTGTTAGGGCTCTTTCACACGAGCGGATTCAGTCTGAGAAATCCGTGGCATGTAGGAGAGCCAAGCCCCAATCTGGATAGAAGAGGCACGGAGCATTAACATGATTGATAATGCTCCGTGTCTCTTTGTGATCTTTTTACTACAAAATCACAGTGAGATAAAGCGGTCACTGTGATTTTGTAGTAAAAAGATTACAGAGAGGCACGGAGCATTATTAATCATGTTAATGCTCCGTGTCTCTGCTATCCTGAACGGGGCTTGGCTTTCCTACACGCAGCGGAATTATATGACTGCATCCGCTCGTGTGAGCCCCTACTTAAACTGCCATCACACCGCCAATTTTCGCTTCCATTTGCATATAGGTAGTGATGAGTGAACTTCTGTTTTTAAGTTTGGTGTCCAAGGTTCAGGTTATCAGAGAATCCCGCTATGGATTCCGCTACCATGGACCTTAACGGAATTCTATGACGGCATGGACTATGGCCAGCATAGACTTCTATTATGACAGAATGCAGTATGGAATGCCTCTTATTGGCTTCCATGGGGCATGGCGTCATAGAATTCCATTATGGTTCGGGTTCCGATAACCCAAACCCTGGATGCCAAACTGTTAAATATGATGTGACAATGTATTAATTTAAATGGTATAGATTGTGAAGGTTACATATCATACTGATATATCTGTATAGTATCTATCTATATATACACTGAAAGAAGGACCATACGATGCATATGGTACTGGTAATCAGTCCTTGGACAAAGTTATAAGGCGTATAACAATCTCATGAGTATTATATCATTCTGCTATGGAGGGTCTGGGGTCTCACCATATGGGAAAAGGCATTGGAATATCACCATATATGGAAGTAGTAGTAGTTTTAGGAAAGTGGGACAAAGGTGAAAGGATATAGGAGGATGTAAGGGGGGAATGGAAACAGGAGAACTAAAAGCTGAAGTTATAACTGAGTTGGGGGCATTCAAGGATGAGACCACAAGACGTTAACATCTAACGTCAAGCACAATTCTGAACTCTAAATTCTGCTACAAACTTCAATAAGATGTATCTTCAATAAATATGCAATATTTTTATAAGAAATCTGAGTCCTCCCGCTATATTTGATGTGAAGAGAAATTACAAAGATTCATGGATATTCTACATTTGGCGAGCCATCCATTCCACAACTCCCTTCAGCTTGAAGAGGGGGATGAAGAACCCAAAAAGAAAGTTCCAGCTTCAGGAAGTCGGAGAATCTAGAATCTGGAGGACTATAGGTGACAGATGTGCTGATGACAGGACCCTGCATTGTGAAGATACAAGCTGGAGTCTTCTAAGGTAATAAATATGAATAACGTTATAAATAGTATTGTTAGTAAGAGTAGTTTAAAGTTTAAGTTTGTGCCCAGTGTAGAGTCAGATATAGAAAGTACATGCAGAATGTGAAAAAGAAAATAAGAAACTAGATTGTAAACGGTTTTCAGTCAGTAAGGAGAAGGTAATACTGAGAAATATTGCACATTTGGTGAAAGTGTTCAATAATTATGTGTTAGCCAGGTCAGAAGATAATTGTAGGAGTCCTATAAGTAATATAGACACTGGGGTCAGTAAGGAAGCAGTTCTGGACTCTAGTAACTGTAACGATATAGTAAGGAATGTTGATAAAGAAAACAGGGAAGCTAGTGAACCTCAGCAGGAAGATCGAAGACAGATTTCCATGGTCTCTGTTGAAGAAGAGTCTGTGTCTATAGACCAGGAGAGGTCAAATCAAAGACAGATGCTGCACATGAAAGAGTCGAGTCTTAAGTTAAAACTTCAGACCCAATTAATGAATATAAGCAAAGAAATTCCCAGATATGATGCAAAAATTCATGTGTGCAGGAATTCAGAGATTTTTGAAAGTTATGTGGGTAAATTTAATTTAACAGATCAACAGACAAATCAAGTATTTAGAATGTGGCTTCCTGTGAATTTCTCTAGGAGTCTTGCACTGAAACAGGTTAATGATAATAAGTCAAATGAGTGTCTTTTTTATAATGACGTTAAAAGATTAAAGGAGCTGATGTGGTATACTAGAAGTGACAGCATGCCCACATATGAAATTCTAAAAGAATTAAAAATTAGCAGAAAAGAATCCACATTTGATTTTATGTCCATGTTTGAACGGACATACAATGCAGTTATTGAAAATGTCAATACTACACATATGATTAAAATGTTTGTCAGAAAGTTCACATTTTTAGAGCCTTCTATATTAGTCTTGACATCAGAGAAGCCATCGTTATTTGAGGCTACAAAGTTTTTGGACCTTGCTAGGAAACATATGAAACAAAATGTGTCCCCATCAACAATAAGAAAGGTTGAGAGAACGCAGGCAGGAAATATATATGAAGATCGAAGACGCCAATTCCACGTGAATTATACTCCCTATCAAATGGTTATAAAACCAGAGACACACACTAAAACATAGTTTCCAAGTGTAAGTCAGAAATCTAAGTCTATGGAGAATCTACTTCAAGTACAGGATGTTCTGAGGTCACCAGATGAAAACCCTAAGGTAGATATGAGTTTAGTGATCAAACATAAAGAAATTCAGAAGCAGGTGAGTTCTAAATATAACTTTCCTTTCATTTTTGATAAGAAAATTAAGGACACACAGGCAATGGACTTCTTAAATGAATTAAATGACTTTGAAATTCTTAAGAAAGGTGCAGTGAGCAGGTTATTCAGCAATCTCATCAACAGAGAATTTACAAGACGAGGTTTACAAATTGGCTAGAAATTATCTATTGCCAATGGCTGATTTGGTAATGGGTGTGGCCTGGATAAGAATAAGATTTTGTGTTTTCCACTAGAGTTATGATATAAGGTTTCTGATTTATTATAAGGCAATATATGGAAGATGGTAATTATGTTTATCAGATAGTTGTAACTGGGTTAAATAATGTGTATACTATAAGACAGTGAGATTTGAACAATGGCCAAGCCCTTCCTGTTTTCTGAAGGATGAGTAGTTTGCCCATAATTGATAATGATATTATAAACCCTAATACAGTTATTAAGCTTGTTTTATGACTGGTAACATATAGAATAGTAAAGTCAACGGATGTGTCGTGTATTCCTATTCAGATATTGTCTTTGGAATATGTTTTGTCTAATGATATTTATTTTATTTCTCTAGCAGAAATTTCCTTTGAGAAGCAGAATTTGATCAAGACATCTTGAATGACATCTTGAAATGTTTACTTCCTTAATTAGTTTGATAATTGCATGTAAATGTGTGGTTATATAATATTAATCTCTACTAACAATGTGTAACTAACATCATAACTCTGACTTATCTAATAAGGTTTCTTCAGTGATGTTCACAATGCATGAGTTCTCTTTAATACTGAGAGTCCATGGTCAGTGATTGTTAGGAGCACATGGTGACATTTATGGTGTATGATTTAACGTATGAATGTTTGGATGGAGAGTGCAAATATCTGTATGTTTCATGTTCATAGGAAGGCCTAATTATCAATCATCAAGTCAATTTATTTTAAGTGTTCACGTGAAAAACATATGCATATGATGATGGATCCAAAATTGAAGTACTTCAGATTTTTTTTCCTCTTTCCCCATTTTTTATATATAAATTCAATATTATTTTTCAATGCGCATTATACATTAGAAAGTTGTTAGATAAAATTAGCAATTATAAAAATTAAGAGATTGTATACATTCATTGGAATGGTGATAAATGAGTGAAAGAATCTGTATATGTGAGGAAATCTGAAAGACTCTGTCTAACAGCAGCTGTTTTGGGTCAGATTTCACTTCTAAGTGTTAAGAAGAAATACTTTAGTATTTGAACCTACCATCCAGTAGTATGGGTTATATGTGCTGCAAAGAGATATTTTGTACCAGTGGAAAGAATAATTTAACAGATAATGGTGAACAAGGTGTAAGTATATGTTCTAAGTATAAGTATATAATTTGAGTGATCAATTAGTTATTTAATATCACATTAAAGTCAGTCTGATAAAAGGAAACAAGGTTAGAGTGTGGACAATGTATAGGACGTCTACTACTAGTATATTATACACAGACACCAACACACAGGGTCTGATTTTTCTTATAAGTGAAGATTAAATAAATGTGAAGGTTCTTAGGAAAAATGTCAAAGGTTTGATAAAATGATGAGCTATGCGGAGAACATAGGTATTCTATTTATATGAATATACATGATTCTAATCAAGTTGTTGGTCACAAAATGTTTTCCAAAAATTTCTTCAAATGGGTTCTATTCTATACAGAAGTGATGTATACCGGGATATAACCAAAGGGTTTCAATGATTTACAAGAGTCTTAGACTACTTTAAACATTTTCTGTAATGAAAACCAGATGGTCGGTGTACCCACACACACATGTCTTCTAACAGTCTATTGGGAAGTTTGAATACTGATTAGAAAACAATGGTATAATTATTGTCTACAATAAAAACAAAGTGTTATAAAGTCATATTTTACACAAGATCAACAGAGATCTTTAGGAGCCAATCATCTCATTAGTACTTAAGAAATGTGTTAAAAATCAAGGTGTGGTAATAAGAATCAATCTGCTTGTCTGTGACAGGAAAAGGAACGTGGTAATGATCATGAAAAGGTTTCGCTCTAAGAGTTAAATTATTAATACAAATCTATTGACTACAGAAAGGTTACATTAATGCATAATACAACATATTAGGGGCTTGGTTTTACTTACAATAAATGCATTGTATTTGGTGTGATCAAGAATTAGGCATTTATTTTAGATGATATTACGTTTTTTGATATTCCAAGGTGTTCAATTAATAAAGTTTATGGTTCTTAATGAAATACATGAGGGAAGACATGGAAGATATCCACATACAGATATATGGCTATTTTCTCAATGATCATTTGATTGATCATGTGTGGGATGTGGGAAGGGGGGCAGTTACTACTTACATGGGGATGTGGGAAGGGGGGCAGTTACTACTTACATGGGGATGTGGGAAGGGGTGGGGGGCAGTTACTACTTACATGGGGATGTGGGAAGGGGGGCAGTTACTACTTACATGGGGATTTGGGAAGGGTGGGGGGCAGTTACTATTTACATGGGGGATTTGGGAAGGGGTGAGGGGCAGTTACTACTTACATGGGGGATGTGGGAAGGGGTGGGGGCAGTTACTACTTATATGGGGGATGTGAGATGGGGTGAGGGCAGTTACTACTTACGTGGGGATGAGGGAAGGGGTGGGGGCAGTTACTACTTACATGGGGATATGGGAGGAGAAGGCAGTTACACTTATAGCCAGCAGCCATCTCATAGCTCCACACTGCACATGAGACTGGTGGGCGGGGCCTCTGCTGGGAGCAGAAGAGCAGGCTGAAGAGGATCATAGCAAACAGGAGTAAGTGGGGGTTGGGCTCCGTTCTAGCCCCACTTGCTAGAAGAGGAGAGGAGTCCATACATACACAGCATCCAGCTAGCCCCTGCTCTCTGCCCTTCTCCTGCACCCCACTATCCAGGATCATAGGTCAGCACTATGGAGAAGGGCAGAGAGCAGGAACTAAGAAGCCTGCCCTGCCGCCTGTGGAGCGTGGAGGCAGGGACAGCATAGGCAAGGAACTGAATAGGCAGTTCAGGGCAGAGCCACCCGCCGCTCCTCAGAGCAGCGGCTCCCGGCACACCTGTACAAACTGAACGTGGCCTATCCGAAAACAACAGTGTTAATCCTCCATTGCCATCAGCTATCTCTGCCTCCCATGGAAGCAGAGACAGCTAAAAGCGGGACATACCTCTACCACCTAGGACAGCGGGACAGCCACTGCAATCCCGGACTGTCCCGCTGGATCTGGGATGGTTGGCATGTATGCCCTGTGTGTGTGTCTGTCCCCCTGTGTGTGTGTGTCTGCCCCCCTGTGTGTGTTTGTCTGTCCCCCTATGTGTGTGTGTCTGTCCCCCGTGTGCGTGTCTGTCCCTTTATGTGTGTGTCTGTCCCCCTATGTGTGTGTCTGTCCCCCTGTGTGTATGCGTCTGTCCCCCTGTGTGTGTCTGTCCTCCTGTTTGTGTTTGCCCCCCTTTTTGTGTCTGTCCCCCTGTGTGTGTTTCTGTCCCTATGTCCTTGTCTCTGTGTGTGTCACCGTCACCATGCCCACAGTGTTCCTATGTCTTGACATAGCTGCTTCAGGACGTTCTGTGGGGGCAAGAAGAAGAAGACGGAAGAGGAGACAGCGCCGCCAGCATGGAGTACCGTGGGAGAGGCACAGGGAGGCACACTAAGGACGCAGGTAAAACTATCACATGATCTACACTAGTGTTATCTGTGGTTTTACATAGAACTGTAGATAACACTACGACATGATCTACACTAGTGTTATCTGTGGTTTTACATAGGACTGCAGGTATACACACACATATACAACTGTCTGTTGTATATGATAGATAGATATATATATATATATATATACACAGACACACACGCATTTGTGTCTATGGTGGGACATTCTGTGTCTGTAGGAGGGTTGCTGCTATTAGATATATATATACATATATATACACACACAATATACAGTTACAATAATTGTACTTTATATTTGGGTGGGGGCCCAGTTCTGAGATTCGCTATGGGGCCCCTCAATTTCTATGTACACCCCTGGATTTAATCCATGATTCCATAGCACCTCTCCCCGCCCTGCTTTGCGTGGGGCTAGTATAGCTATACATGAGAGGATCCTCTTTGCTGTGCATTTGTCCCAAGTGGACCCAGATGGGAGCTATATTTTTCTCAAAGGCATGATAGGCTCTCAGATCTTTGCCCCTAACGTTCTCCAAGTAAATTGGTTGCAAAAGATTTGTCCTTGGAAGTGATCTGAATGTAGCATCAGATCTAGCTGTTGACTCATCCAACTCCTTTACGTCTATATCCCGGGCTGCCCTAGACAGGATAAGGACCTCCCTGGTGGTTACTGCCTTAGTTGATATCTGGCTAGCAATGGATCCAGGAGTCAGGGATTACTCCGTCTTCTCCCATTTCCATAATTCCTACCATCGTGTGGATTACATATTTGTCCCGACTAACCAACTACAACTCTGTCAGACTTCTAAGTTTGCCAATATCCCGTACAATCACGCCCCTGTCTTCCTGAATTACAGCTTGCAGGATCTCCCCAACACAGCCTATAGGTGGTGCTTAAACTGTACCTTACAGAACTCTGATAAACATGTGAAACAAACAGAAGGAGCATTATCCAAATATTTTCGCTTGAATGATTCCTCTAAGATGTCCAAGGGTCTGATCTGGGAGGCCCATAAACCTGTTAATAGGGGACCTTTATAGGTTTAGGCTCCGATGTCAATAAAGTTAGAAAGCAGGCCATATTGGACCTGATGAAGGTTTGACCAGATGAAGATTGAGCAGCTGGAGGCTATTCATAAACATCAATTATCTCCAGATGTACTTAAGAAATTAGTCCAGGCACATAGGCCCCTTTCACACGGGCGTGATTTCCGCGCGGGTGCAATGCGTGATGTGAACGCATTGCACCCGCACTGAATCCGGACCCATTCATTTCAATGGGGCTGTGCACATGAGCGTGGTTTTCCACGCATCACTCCAGCGTTGCGTGCAAAACGCAGCATGCTCTATATTCTGCGTTTTGCACGCAACGCAGGGCCCCATTGAAGTGAATGGGTGTGCGTGAAAATCGCATTGCATCCGCACACAAGTGCGGGTGCAATGCGTTTTTCACGCAATGGTTTCTGCACCCGGACCCTACTTCTATTTATTATTTTCCGTTCTAACGTTGTTAGAACGGAAAATAATAGCATTCTGAATATCAGAATGCAAAGTAAAATGAGTGTAAAGTGTTTAAAAATAATAAAATAAACTTACCTTATCCATTTGATCGCGTAGTCGGCATCTTCTTCTTCTTTCTCGATCAAGGACCTGCCGAAGGACCTTTGGTGATGTCATCACGCTGGTCACTTATTTTCATTGAGGTACTCCAAGATAGCATCTCTCAGAAAACCTTCAAACAGTTTACCCACAACAGAAGTTAAACTTACCGGCCTATAGTTTCCAGGCTCTGTTTTTGGACCCTTTTTGAATATTGGCACCACATTTGCTATGTGCCAATCCTGTGGAACACTCCCCGTCAGTATAGAGTCCTTAAATATCAGAAATAAGGGTCTGTCGATTACATTACTTAATTCTCTTAGGATACGGGGGTGTATGCCATCCGGTCCTGGTGATTTGTCTATTTTAATATTTTTAAGACGTTGCTGCACCTCTTCCTGGGTCAGAGAGGACACTTTTAAAGGGGAATTTACTTTTATACTCTGCATTTCATCTGACATTTTATTTTCCTCAGTGAATACAGTGGAGAAAAAGTTATTTAGTAGCTTCGCTTTCTCCTCATCGCTCTCTGCTACTCCCCCCTCATTACTCTGTAAGGGGCCAACACCTTCAGGTTTATACTTTTTAGTATTTATATAATTGAAGAACATTTTAGGGTTAGTTTTACTCTCTTTGGTGATTAATCTCTCGGTGTCACGACAGGGAAACAAGTGATAGTGTGCCCTGTCTGAACCCTGCCTACTTCCCTGCCTACTTACAGTAGATGCCCTAGGCGACAAAACCTTAACTTGGAGACGGTCCCTATGCTGAGTACGTGCACAGGGTAGGGAAGGGAACACAGGGAAAGACGAACACAGACAGAACAAACACAATAGCAGAATCGTCAGCAAGCCAAGTCAAGAACAGGAGGTCACGTCAAATACCGAGGGGAATCGCAAAAGTGTAGTCTAAGTCCAAAGCCAAAATCCAATATACCAATAATCCAACAGCAAGGTCCAACACACAGCACTGATCTCAGAAGACTAATCACAGGCATCTGAGTGAGGCAGTTGCCATCTTTAAATAGCCCGCCCAGGATCATGTGATGTGGCCAGCATCACATGACCTGAGGCGGAGCAAGCTGTCCAAACAATATGTAAAGTAGCCATGTGGTGTGATCAGCACCACATGGCTAAACCCAAACAGAGAATTAACTCATGAAGTGCTGGCTGACAAGACCAGCACTTCAATTCCCTATTGCTCGTCTCCAGGGGGGGTGTAGAGGTCCGGCAACGTCGTGCAGAGGGAGCGAGACACCGACCTCGCGTGACACTCGGTCTCTAGTTTGGCTGTTTTTATGTGTCTTTTACATATTCTATTTTTTCCTTATAGTTTTTCAATGTTTCCTCACTCCCCTCCTGTTTTAGTGATTTAAATGCTTTCTTTTTGTCATTTATTGCTTTCTTTACAGTTCTATTTATCCACATTGGTTTTTTCTTGTTTCTTTTTATTTTATTCCTATATGGTATGTACCTCTCACAATTAGATATTAGGATGATTTTAAAAATATCCCATTTTGTGGCTGTATTTTTATTTTTGAGGACTTTGTCCCAGTTAGTTAGGCCTATGGCCTCTCTTAGTTGGCTAAATTTAGCTTTTTTGAAGTTTGGTATTTTTGTTCCTCCCTGAAGAAACGCTCTTTTGAATGACAATTGGAAGGTTATTATGTTATGGTCACTGTTTCCCAGGTATCCCCCAACCTGCACACCTGTTGTTCTGTCAGGTCTATTGGTTAATACTAAGTCCAGTATGGCCGTCCTTCTAGTGGGGTCCTGAACCAGTTGGGAAAGGTAATTGTCTTTGGTTATTTCCAAGAACCTGTTTCCTTTATGAGATGTACAGGTTTCAGTTTCCCAGTCTATATCTGGGTAGTTAAAGTCCCCCATAATAACGACCTCATTATGATTTGCCGCCTCGTCTATTTCATTTAGAAGTAGATTTTCTGTGGTCTCTGATATATTGGGTGGTTTATAATAAACCCCTATTAGTATTTTATTATTGTTTTTGGCTCCATTTATTTCTACCCACAGTGACTCCACATCTTTATGTCCCTCACTTATATCTTTCCGGAGTGTGGGCTTTAGGCACGACTTTACATAAAGGCAGACCCCTCCCCCTCTCCGGTTTTGACGATCCTTTCTAAAAAGATTGTAACCCTGTACATTAACTGCCCAGTCATAGCTATCACCCAGCCATGTCTCAGTTACTCCCACTATGTCATAGTCCTCCTCACACATCACTAATTCCAGTTCACCAGTTTTATTAGCTAGGCTTCTGGCATTAGTGTACATACAATTAAGAGGTTGATGTATATTTCTTACCCTACACCTTTCCTTCTGATCTGTTCTAGTTCCTCCTTCCATTCCTCCCCCAGTTCCATTACCTTGCCCCAGGTCTCTATCTGCACTATCTTCCCCTCCTATAATGTAGTTACCCTCCCCCGCAGTCCCTAGTTTAAACACTCCTCCAGCCTTCTAGCCATCTTCTCCCCCAAAACAGCTGCCCCTTCCCCATTGAGGTGCAGCCCATCCCTATGGTAGAGCCTGTAGCCGACAGAGAAGTCGGCCCAGTTCTCCAGGAACCCAAACCCCTCCTTCCTACACCAGTTCTTGAGCCACTTGTTTACCTCCCTAATCTCCTGCTGCCTTTCTTGTGTGGCTCGTGGTACAGGCAGTATTTCGGAAAACACTACCTTGGAGGTCCTTGCCCTAAGCTTATGCCCTAGATCCCTAAAATCATTTTTAAGGACACTCCCCCTACCTCTATGTATTTAATCTATTTCATTTAATGTTTCTGTGAGTCGTTGCAGAAAGAAAGTCAACCTCCCACCCATCCCTGCAGCTGACAGAAGTTGATTTTTACCTTTATTTTTTCTATCCCTGTTGGCTGCGGAGTGGGAGGGGGCGTGGCCTTACAGAGTCGGGGCGTGGCTTAGCAAAGCGCTTCGCATAGGTGCTTTTAATCTATTTCATTTAATGTTTCTGTGTGTTGTTGCAGAATGGCTGCGGAGTGAGAGGGGGCGTGGCCAGACAGAGACGGGGCTTGGCTTAGCAAAAGGCTTCGAACGGTTGTAGTCTATAATTAGTCTATTTCATCTAAAATTTTTGTGTGTCATTGCAGAGAGAAATTCACCCTCCCACCCCTGCAGCAAACAGAAGTTTATTTTTACCTTCATTTTTTCAATTCCCATTGGCTACGGAGTGGGAGGGGGCTAGACCTGACAGAGTCGGGGGCGTGGATTAGCAAGACGCTTCGCATGGGTGTATTTAATCTATTTTATTTAATGTTTCTGTGTGTTGTTGCAGAAAGAAAGTCAACCTCCCACCCATCCCTGCAGCTGACAGAAGTTGATTTTTACCTTTATTTTTTCAATCTCTGTTGGCTGCGGAGTGAAAGGGGGTGTGGCCTGACAGAGTTGGGGGTGTGGCTTAGTGAGACCTGGGGCGGGGGTTTTAAGTACTTCTTTTAGGGTGGCCTGAATTAAAGGTCAATACCATGCTTATCTTATTTATGAGCCCACGCAATAGGCAGCAGTGGAGGAAAACATCTTTTATTACTACTGAACTGTAGTAATAGAAAAAAACATAAGTTATATTTATGGTAACCGGAATACCTTTAACAGTGTCAGTGAATAGAAATGGATGAGATCCTCAGCTGCTGATAATTACCTGGTTGTTATGGAAACCTGCCCTCCCTGTGTGTGCCTTTGCAGAGAATGGCAGTTGGAGTTTAAAACCAAAGTTCCCAGTTGTAATGTTGGCTAATGGAGATCATATTTTGGGAATATCTTAGGAACGGTATGTCCTAGAGAGATGAGACCTGGTCTAAAACCTTCCCGGACACCTGAGGTACCTGTGTGCCGAATTTGGTGAAAATCGGTCCAGTAGTTTGGTCGCACATAGAGAACAGACAGACAGAAACTCATTTTTATATTATTAAGATATATATATATATATATATATATATATCAGAAAAAAATTTTTATAACATGTTTTATTAAAAATAATACATATGTATAGATTGATAATTAAAAATTGTTTTTATATCTTTTCATAGTATGGAAAAAAAATATCGGAGGAGAGAACATGCCGTCTTGTATAATAAAAGGATGTTCTCATACATGGAAGGAGAAAGAAAAAAGTTATTATGCATGTTTTCCCCAAAGATCCACAAATTGTTCATAAATGGCTTCAGCAGGCTCCAGAGCATTTCCCCAACCTGGAAGAATGGGTTGCGAGAATAGTGGAATCAAGAACGACCAATGATAATTATAGATTATGCTCAAGGCACTTAGATTTTTTTGCCTATGAAGAGGGTGGCTTACGCAAGAAATTGCGTCATGACGCTGTACCCACCATTTTTCAAAAAAAAAAATGCACAGTAGAATCTTCGAATTCCACTGCAGGGACAGCAGAAGAAAGTGTGGATTCACTATCAGCTACCCCTTCCTCACTAATTTCAGAAAATTTAGTCGGTGGACAAAATTTGGGTGCTGCTGCAATAGTGCCTAATTTACAAGCTACTACAGCTATGAAAAGAAATCAAAGAAAAGAAAAATTGGAAATATGGAAAGTACCACAGTAAGTTCGGATCCAGTTTATTCTACCGGAAACGTAATTTTAATGGGCGAAATGAATGTGATGGGCAGCACTATTCAGTTACAACTGTCCATGACAGCTACCATTACAGAAATGGATGTAGCAAGTCCGAGTATGACAACAAAAGTGGATAAAGCGACCAATACGGACTTGTATTGGTCGAAAGACCACAACAAATTTGTACTCGATACAAGTTTTATAAAAAAAAAAAAAAATTTGGAATTCAAACAAAAAAAATTAGGTCTCGACAACGTGGCACACAGTGCCATTTATTGGTAGACCCAGCGAAAAAAGTCAAAAGATCTCGTCCAAGACCTAAAAAACAACCAAGGTCACTGATTGAAGCGCCAGCTAAGGAAACTAAAACATCACACTCCGATGAAAATGAGAGTTCTGGTTACCACATCGAAATCTCATTCGAAGAACAGAGTGAAAATTCAGATAACATTATTGATCCGATTGATGAAGAAATTGAAGACCTACATCGGACACAGACAAATTATTTCTCAACACCATTGAATACATCAAAAATAGCAACCCACATGGAAATTCCAAACATATCTCCAGTTAAACAAACTCCAAATCGAGTTTGCCAAAAAATACAACTAGCTGGAATACAAGCAGCATACGAAGATAAACAATACCCCGAAGAAGACCCAATTTTCATTCCTGCGGACATTGTTGAATCAGAGGACGAGGAGGATGAGGATTTATCTCAATTCATCGATGACTTGGACGATGATATAGAACCTCTGGAGGAAATATGTTCAAACCCAAATGAAATGCATATTTTAGGTGGGAATAACAAAGACCCAGTTATGGAAAAAAAATTCATTGTATTTCAAAGTTCTCTTGAAAGTCTGATATCATTGATTCCATGTCAATACAGGAAGACATGCCATGCAACAATAACCCACTTTAAAATACGAGAAATTGGATCAGCAATAAACGTAGATGTGAAATGTGTCCATGGACACCTTCAACAATTATGGACTAGCCAACCAAGAATAAATCTAAAAGCGGCAGGCAACCTTCTGTTATCAAGTGCTATTGTTCTAAGTGGAAGCCATTTTTTGAAAATTCAAAATTTCTTTCATCTCCTAAATGTCTCCATGATATCAAGAGCAACCCATTACCGGAACCAGCCAAAATATATATTCCTCATGATTCATGAAGAATGGAAAAAAGAACAAGGTAAAATATTGTGTATACACAATGATGGAGACAGACCTGGGCAAAATTCTAGACTTCACTGTACAGCAGATTGTGCCACCAGCTCATTCCGTAAGCCTTGAAAAAATTGGATTCAAACAATTGACAGAATAATAAATAACTGTCAATGTCCGAATTGTGGCTATGGATAGGCATGTAGGCATTCGCAAAATGATAAGAGAAGACTACCGACGAATAAAGCATCAGTTTGATGTCTGGCATCTGGCCAAGTCAGTGGGACAGAAGGTGCTCACTGTGTCCAAAACAAAAAATTGCGGATCTTTGTCACCGTGGGTATCTTCTTTAAAAAAAACATCTTTGGTGGTGTTCTTGAAACTGCGACACAGATCCTGTAGCTTTAATAGACAGATGGAAATCGATCCTAAAACATGTGATAAATGTGCATGAGTGGGAAACCGACAGTGATTATTCACGATGCCATCATGACATAATTCTGGCTGATACTAAATGGCTCACATCAGACTCCATGGCCTACGACAAATTAAAAAGTATAGTGACCAATCAATCACTTTTAAAGGACATCGAACACCTTTGTTTTTTTTGTCATACAGGAGAATTAGAAGTGTTTCATTCCGGTGTACTGAAATATCGCCCGAAACGTGTACACTTCTATTTTGACGCGATTATTGCTCGAACAACACTTGCTGTGTTAGATCATAATGCAAATGTGGGGAGAGTGCAGGCAGTTTTAAAAGTAAATCAGGACACTGATTTGGAGGAGCCAGAAAAAAGGTACCGTTTTGAGTACAGCAAAGCACGTAAGGCCTGGGTGGTGAAACTCCTCTATGAGCCACGTTCCCAAGAATTTCTTTTTCCTCTTCTGACTCAAATTATGGAATTTGCAGATAGTAACATAGAGTCATCCTGGCAAACGGCCATGACAGATTTATCTCCAAATATTGCACCCATTGAACGGCCACCAAAAGAGGACTTAGTGCGTCGGCATTTATTCAGAAAATAATAACTTTGTAATGATAATAATTTAAAGTAGTTGAATAATAGAGTTTTTTTGCTTGTAAAATTATTTATATTTACATGTATAGGTTTATAATGTTCAAACGTTTTATTAATTTAAAAAAAAATTGATTAAAAAAGGGTTTGCAATTTTTGTGATTTGATATTTTTAGATTGTCCATGATGGTTTCTACATGTGTGAAAAGCAGTGTCAATAGAGAGATGAAAATATATTAATTATTGGTATAGATGGCATCATTTAGTTGCAGGGATATTACAATTGCCGACACTGGTGGCATATCAGTTGTATATATCTTAACAGAATGATAGTTGTGGGTAGAGCACCTATGGGAACAATCAGCCATATGTAAAAGGGGTATTCACATCTCAATGTGGGCATATCGCTAGAATATGCCATTGTCTGATAGGTGCCGAGTGTGGAGGGCAGCACCAAGAGGACCCTGGGTTTTAGGGGGTCCAGCCACTACTAGACGCAGCTACCCGCTGCTCCCTCACAAATTAATGGAGGTTGGCTACGCACGCGCGGTGGACCATCTGTTATTTTCACCACTCCGTTCACGATATAGGTGTGGGTCCCAGACGTTGCACTACAGGGGCATATAGCTAGTATATGCCCCCATTGTCTGAGATGGGAATAACCCTTTAAACGAATCCAGTAAAGTACTTTAAGGGCAGACGGTGCTTTTGGAGTAGTACATTAGTTTAGATATAAACATAGAAAATTTCTTGTAATTTAATAATTAAAAAGAATGCTTTCAAATAAGTAGTGATTTATTGAGAATTATAAAAAAATATATAACATACAAAAAATATATATAGATATATATCTATAAAATAAAGTATTCTATGAGGAAGAATAAATACAATTTTCGCATTGTAACAAAACGTTTAAACATGAACATAATAACTCACAACTTAAAAATAGGCAACAAAACATAGCAAATGTAACATTTGGTCTAAAAATTAAAATCAAAATCAGCCGAGGCAAGTGGAACGTCCTGATAGTATCTAAAACCAGTGTATCGCCCTTCAGGGTCTGGAAATCTCTTATTGCTTGTGTTACACATGATGGGATAGGTATCCGTTAGAGATGAGCGAGCACTAAAATGCTTGGGTGCTCGTTATTCGAATTGAATTTTTCCCGATGCTCGGGTGCTCGTTTTGAATAACGAACCCCATTGAAGTCAATGGGAGACTCAAGCATTTTTTGCAGGGGTCCGGGGCTCTGCCTAGGGAAGGTTGCGTGAAAACCT
>ONZH01003482.1:0-184913 GCA_900303285.1 Rhinella marina | reverse complement strand
CAGAAACGCCCTCCAGAACCTAGACACAAACTGTACTCCCCTATCAGAACGATATTCTCAGGAACACCATGTAGTTTGACAATATTATCAATGAACACGGACGCCAAGACCTTCGCAGAGGGTAATTTACACAAAGGAATAAAATGACACATTTTGCTGAATCTGTCAACCACCACAAATATCACGGTTTTACCCTCAGAGCACGGCAAGTCCGTGATAAAGTCCATGGACAGATGTGACCAAGGTCTACTAGGTATGGGTAAAGGATGTAACTCACCCATAGGTCGTGTCTTGGAATTCTTGGACCTGGCACAAGTGTTACACGCAGTTACAAAAGCCTGAACATCTCTGGAGATTGACGGCCACCAATACTGCCTAGAGACCAACTCCTTGGTGGCATTGATGCCAGGATGTCCACACAAAACAGAATTATGGCACTCACCCAGCAGTCGCAACCGCAAATGAGCCGGCACAAACAATTTGTCATTGGGGGTACCAATGGGAGCAAGATGTTGTCCTGCCGAGATTTCAGAAGCGAGGTCAGATGAGGTAGTGGCCACAATGATATCAGCTGGCAGGATGGGCTCAGGAGGGATGTCAGGAGGCTGATACGCCTGGAAACTTCGGGATAAGGCATCGGCCTTAACGTTCTTGCTCCCGGGTCTGAAGGTAACACAAAAATCAAAACGAGTAAAGAACAAAGCCCACCTCGCCTGGCTAGGATTCAATCGCTTAGCCGATTCTAGAAACATTAAATTCTTATGATCCGTGAGGACCGTAATGCGGTGAAATGCCCCTTCTAAAAAATGACGCCATTCCTCAAATGCTCACTTGATTGCAAGTAACTCCCTATTCCAAATATCATAATTCCTCTTGGCAGGAGAGAACTTGCGGGAGAAGAAGGCGCATGGCATAAGATTAGTTAAGATGGAAGACCCCTGGGACAGTACAGCCCCCACACCATCCTCAGACGCATCCACCTCAACTACAAAAGGCTTACTTTGATCAGGCTGGACCAACACAGGAGCATTAATAAAACACTGCTTTAACCTTTCAAAGGCCTCAATTGCTGCAGGGGGCCAATTGACCAGATCAGCCCCCTTGCGAGTCAAATCCGTAATGGGTTTGGCTACCACTGAAAAATTTTTGACAAATTTACGATAAAATTAGCAAACCCCAGAAATCGCTGGAGCGCCTTCAAAGAGGAAGGTCGCACCCAATCCACAATGGCCTGTACTTTAACTGGGTCCATTTGAAAGAAAAAGGGGTGAGAATGTATCCCAAAAAGGCCACTTCCTGAACACCAAAGGTACACTTTTCCCCTTTAACAAACAACTTGTTTTCACGCAACACCTCCAGCACTTGCCTGGTGTGAGATACGTGACTCTCCCAGTCTGCAGAAAAAATCAGGATGTCATCAATATAGACAATTACAAATTTCCCAATAAATGGTCTAAAAATGTCATTGACAAAGTTTTGGAAAATTGCCGGAGCGTTACTTAACCCAAAAGGCATTACCAAGTACTCATAATGACCCTCCGGGGTATTAAACGCAGTTTTCCATTCGTCCCCCTCACAAATCCTGATTAGGTTGTATGCCCCCTTCAAATCCAGCTTGGTGAACCAACAGGCCCCTGGACCTGATTCAGCAAGTCAGGAATAAGGGGCAACGGGTATCTGTTTTTAACAGTGATTTTATTGAGCTCCCTGTAATCGATACAGGGCCTCAATCCTCCATCCTTTTTACCAACAAAGAAAAAACCTGCCCCCATGGGAGAAACTGAAGGCCGGATGTGACCCTTGGCCAGACTCTCTTTGAGATAATCCCTCATGGACTGACGTTCAGGAGTAGAGAGATTATAAATGCGACCTTTGGGATATTTGGATCCCTCAATAAGGTCGATGGCGCAATCATATTGCCGGTGAGGAGGGAGGAACTCAGTCTCGGACATGGAAAACACGTCCGAAAAATCGCCAATATACTTGGGCAAGGAAAGAGACTCAGTGGTACCTCCAAACAGCAATACTGATCTACAACATTTGTCACAATTCATTCCCCATTTTTCCAATTCACCTACCGACCAGTTGATCACAGGGTTGTGGTCCTGTAACCAAGGCAGACCTAAAACAAGGTCGGCAGGTAAATCCTTTAATACAAGGAAGGAGCAAGTCTCAGTATGGGTAATTCCTACAGTTAATACAACCTCAGGAGTACAAAACTCCACTCTCCCATTATTCAATGGAGTGGAATCCAGTGCGATAATTTGAATTACCTCCCTTAAAGGAATTATAGGCACACCCACAGATTGCACAAAATCATAATCAATAAAATTAGCAGCAGAACCTGAATCCACAAATGCTTCACCGGATCTCTTGAGTTGGTTATAAGAAATGGAAATAGGTAACAAGATTTTCTTTCTTACCACCGCAGGGGGTACCTTACTTCCAGGAACAGACCTTTTTGAGAGCAGAAGTCTCGGACACTGCTGGAGCCAGTGGTTCATCTCACCGCAGTAAAAACAGGCCCCTCTCAGGTGTCTCTGATCCCTCATAGTAACTCCCAACTGCATAGGCTCCTCCTGGACCTTGATAGGAGACGGGCTCTGAAGAGGAACTTCGGACAACACGGCAACTTGAGGGGCAACAGAACGTTCCTTTTGTCTCTCCCTAAACCGTCGGTCAAGTTTGATAACTAAGGTCATAGTCGCCTCTAAGGTGTCAGGAGTAGGATAACTAACTAGTAAATCCTTCAGATGGTCAGACAGTCCCACCCTAAACTGGCTTCTCAAAGCAGGGTCATTCCATTTAGAGGACACACACCATTTTCTGAACTCAGCACAGTAATCCTCAACTGGACGGTTACCCTGCCGAATGTCTCTGAGCTGAGTTTCAGCTACAGCGGCCAAGTCAGGTTCTTCATATAAAAGACCTAGGGCCCGGAAAAAAGCCTCCACAGACAATAGACAAGGGGAGTCAGGTGGCAATGAGAAAGCCCACTCCTGCGGATCACCTTGCAGCAAGGAAATAATTATTCCTACCCGCTGCTGCTCAGAACCCGAGGAGTGTGAGCGTAAACGGAAATATAATTTACAACTTTCCTTAAAGGAACGGAAAGTCCTTCGGTCCCCAGAAAACCGATCGGGCAATTTTACATGGGGTTCAATATTGGGGTTTGGCATGGAGGGAACGACTGCGGGTGCAGTCCGCAGCTGCTCCTGATGTTGGAGTCTCCCGGCCAAATCCTGGATCATCTGAGCCATGTTACTCATCTGGTCCGTGAGTACTCGCAACGGCTCCATTAGGTATGGCCTGTGATTCTGTCACGACAGGGAAACAAGGGATAGTGTGCCCTGTCTGAACCCCACCTCTTTCCCTGCCTACTTACAGTAGATGCCTAGGCGACAAAACCGTAACTTGGAGACGGTCCCTATGCTGAGTACGTGCACAGGGTAGGGAAGGGAACACAGGGAAAGACGAACACAGACAGAAACAAACACAATAGCAGAATCGTCAGCAAGCCAAGTCAAGAACAGGAGGTCACGTCAAATACCGAGGGGAATCACAAAAGCGTAGTCTAAGTCCAAAGCCAAAATCCAATATACCAATAATCCAAAAGCAAGGTCCAACACACAGCACTGATCTCAGAAGACTAATCACAGGCATCTGAGTGAGGCAGTTGCCATCTTTAAATAGCCCGCCCAGGATCATGTGATGTGGCCAGCATCACATGACCTGAGGCGGAGCAAGCTGTCCAAACAATATGTAAAGTAGCCATGTGGTGTGATCAGCACCACATGGCTAAACCCAAACAGAGAATTAACTCATGAAGTGCTGGCAGACAAGACCAGCACTTCAATTCCCTATTGCTCGTCTCTAGGGGGGCGGAGAGGTCCGGCGACGTTGTGCAGAGGGAGCGTGACGCCGACCTCGCGTGACATTTGACCTCCTGATTACATAGACCAGCACTCTGCACATACCTCAAGTAATTACCACAAACTATAGTCTATAAAACACAGAATAAATTTAAATTTTTTTCAACATTGGAAGACCTCTTGGTAGATTGAGACCTAAGGTGTGGCAAGGTCTTCATGATAGTCAGAGAGGCCTCTAGATACAGAAGTAATAAAAGCTGGTCAACCTTCAGGCTGTCAGGCTGAATCTTTTCATATCTTGGCAGAATTGAGTGCCCTTGACACCCAAGATCTGCACTGGTGAAAATCTACATTCTAAACAAATCTGAATTTCCTCGTGCTTCGTGTTAACGCTACAGTTTTCCTAAAATGGCGGCTGGCGACTAGAGAAGGCAAGCCTGGGATCATGAAATCACCCATAATGCCCTGCAGCCAGCCAATCTGCAGGTAGCCCCCCCCCCCCGTGATGTCACAGCTAGGCAGAGCCCTATAAAACCCTGATCTCACACAGTCGCCACCATTTTCCTTTCTATTAGGGAGAGACATGACAAGATGCTTATGCGCTAGGGATAGTGTTGCTGCAAACTCTTAACAGAGAGGGAAGGGAGAGTGGAGGGAGAGCGTAGGAGACTGTCGTGACCCTAGGAAGACGATGCATTAATGAAAAATGTATACCAATAAGGAACAAAATACATATAAAATTATACAACCACGTATAAAGTGCTCTCAAAGAAGCAGTGCAGCCTAATGTTCAGTCTAGGCAGTATTAACAGGAGCTAGAGTAGTAAAACTTCACCTATAACATGCCCACCAAACTGACTGATTCCCAGGCATTTTTAACAAAACAGACATTAATCCTATCAGGAATACTTATCTGAGGGATGCTAAGTCAGCTGCCTTGAAAAGGAGGAAAATAAAGTGCATATGTCAACACCCCTCATCTTTCCTTCTCATCACCTAGTATATCTGCATTGAACCTAACTGCTGCACCTAACTTTTCCAGAGTCTGATATTATCCACACCCCTCATCTATCCTTCTCATCCCCTGGTATGTCTGCATTGAAAGTAACTGCTGCACTCAACTTTTCCAGAGTCTGATATTGTCCACACTCCTCATCCCCTGGTATGTCTGCATTGAACCTAACTGCTGCACCCAACTTTTCCAGAGTCTGATATTGTCTGCACCAGTCATCTTTCCTTCTCATCCCCTGGTATGTCAGCATTGAACCTAACTGCTGCACCTAACTTTTCCAGAGTCTGATATTGTCTGCACCCCTTATCTTTCCTTCTCATCTCCTGGTATGTCTGCATTGAACCTAACTGCTGCATCCAACTTTTCCAGAGTCTGATATTGTCTGCACCCCTCATCTTTCCTTCTCATCCCCTGATCTATCTATTATGATCAATAGCTGCACACTCTCCCCGGTTAAACAAGTCTGCTGCCTTGGAGTGACCTTGGATTCTGCCCTCTCCTTCAGATGGCACATCCAAGCCCTTTCCACCACCTTCCTCCTCCAACTCAAATATATCTCCTGCATCCCTCAACTATGAGTCTGTGAAAATGCTAGTATATGCCCTCATCATCTTATGCCTAGACTACTGCAACATTTTCCTCTGTGACCTTCCATCTAGCACTCTCCCACCCCTTCAATCTATCCTCAACTCTGCTGCCTGACTAATCCACCTCTCACCCTGTTACTCCTCTGCCTATCCCTTCACTGGTTCCCCATTGCCCAGTGGATTCAGTTCAAAATACTAACAAATACATAAAAGGCTGTCCACAACCTGTCCCCTCAGTAAATCTCTGAGCTACTTTCCTGATACATCCCCCCACATGAAACCGATCCTCACCTTCTTCTCTCCTCACCTCTTCCCACAATCTCCGCCAAGATTTCTCCCATGCAGCCCCCATACTCTAGAACTGGCTACCCCAACATATCAGACTCTCACCTAACAGTGGAATCCTTCACAAGAAAACTAAAAACGCACCTCTTCAGACAAGCTTACAACCAGTGACCTTGCTGCTGCTATACCACCACGACCAGCTCTACCCTCTCCTACTGTGTCCTTCCCCCATACCTTACAGATTGTAAGCCTCACTGGCAAGGCCTTCTCTCCTTGTGTACCAGTCTGTAACTCGTCTTGTTCATGCTTAGTGCTATTGATTGTATGTATGTATACCCCTTTCATATGTACAGTGCTATGGAATGAATGGCGCTTTAATCATAAATAATAATAATAATTAGTACAAAACATCCAAAACTAGGAGGGGGTAGGTATCCTTATATAGGCTAAGGGCTCTCTAATTAATTAGTAATTAATTTGATTACATTAAAAATTCAATCGTTCCAACTAGTACACAGGGGCGGAAACACCCCATTATTGTGCTGGTGAGGACGTAAGGGAATTCTCTATTACCTGCTCATAAGGAAACACAACCTGGAGCCTGACTCCTCCAAAACATGGTCACATGGTCATGACATCATCACAGGTCCTTTACCTCCTTCAGCAGCACAGTCTGGAACCTGACTCCTCCCGCACATAACAGTACCGCATGGAGTTTGAGTCCTCCCACACATGATCACAAGGTCATGACATCATGAAAGGTCCTTTAGCTTGCTAGTCTCTTCCCCTCCCCATACAGGTAGTGCCCAGTGGTGCAGGTGGAGGTATGTGTACAGTCACCGCTATTGTCTGTCAGGATTACTGGGGCAGAAGGGTCATTAACGCCTACCACTACTACCAGCTCTATCAAGCGGATCCATGCTGCTCTCTGCTTCACTATTCACTGTATGAAATGATACAACCATGAACCGTCTGGGAATGATGCGCTCTGATCAAGGGGAGCGGGCTTTGGAGAAGTGCTTTTTAATATTATTTAAAATAATATTGTGAAGGGGCACTATGGGGGCAGCACTACTGTGAAGGGGAACTATGGGGGCAGCACTACTGTAAAGGGAAACTATGGGAGCAGCACTATTGTGAAGGGGAACTGTGGGAGAAGCACTACTGTGAGGGTGTATTATGGGGCAGCACTACTGTGAAGGGGCACTAAGGGGGCAGTACTACTGTGAAGGGGTACTATGGAGGCAGTACTACTGTGAAGTGGCACTAAGAGAGCAGTAGGGGCAGCACTACTATGAAGAGGGACTATGGAGGCAGCACCACTGTGAAGGGACACTATGGGGAGAGCACTACTGTGAAGGGACACTAAGGTTGAAGGGGTAGTAAGTTTTTGCTGTGTGTTATTTGATTTTTTACCTTTGCTGGTAGAAAACGCTCCATGAAGGCAAGTTTATTGTTTCATAAACTGTGTGCCTTTTTCTTATGCATTTTTTTCTGCACCATATTTGCAATCCAATCCATATCCAATCTGCAAAAACTGTATTTTACAAGCGATTATGTCATTGTTTTCATATTCTCTCCATTCAGGTTCCTACAATATATGATCCGCGCTCAGTGGAGATCTTCTATTTAAGATCCTTCTCCTGATTGACCCATCAAGGATGGATAAGGACAGGGACAAGATGGCGGAGAGTATAATAAATCTCACCCTAGAGATCCTCTTCCGGCTTACTGGAGAGGTGAGAGATTCTGATGATGTCACATTACATCATCTTATCTATGTTACTAACAGATGGACATGACTGGAGAGGTGAGGGACTCTGGAGATGTATGGGGTGATATGTATTACTGTGTCTCTCCATAACCAGGACTACACAGTAGTGAAGAAGACCTCTAGTGAGCGCTGTCAGGACCCTGTGTCTGAAGGATGGGGAAGAACCCTGAGCCCAATCACAGGGCCTCCACCTCACTCCCTGATACATGAGGAAATCAATAGAGAGAAGATCCTAGAACTCACCAACAAGATGATTGAGCTGCTGACTGGAGAGGTGACACTGCTGGGAATGCTGGGACATTATACAGGAACGCTATGAAGGGATCTGGGTGATGACTGTATCATTGTGTTGTCAGGTTCCTATAAGGTGTCACGATGTCACCATCTATTTCTCCATGGAGGAGTGGGAGTATTTAGAAGGACACAAAGATCTGTACAAGGACGTCATGATGGAGGATCACCGGCCCCTCACATCACCAGGTAATAGACATGACTAAATCCACACGTCCTCTCATTATCTGTATGTAAGGAATGAATTCAGTCACTGGATGTGTTTCCTACAGTTAAGGAAGAGAGAAGAACACCGGAGAGATGTCCCAGTCCTCTTCTTCCACAGGATGGTTCAGAAGAACATCACAATGTCCCACAGGATGATCAGGTAGATGGAGATAAGGTCTCATGAAATGTCCCCTATGATGTGTAGAAGGCTGTGAAGATCTTGTGTTCAGTCTTGTTTTATCCACCAGTATTATATGTTTTATCCTTGTATAATGAGAAAGGTGGAGATGTCAGGATTACAGCTGACCATAGACATTACATGTCGTCTGGATCTTCTCACAATTTTCTGGCTATGAAGACTGCTGGTCAGAATAAGGAACTGACAGGTTAGATTTATACAGGAGACCTGCAGATATTTGGGTCAGATATCTCCTGCTATCATTTCATCACTGGTTGTCATGAAAGTTACAGATGTTTTCTGGTTCTATAAAACATTCCACACTCCTTCTTCAACCATCTGATGACTTTTACAATACCGTATTTGTTTCACAGCTTGTGAATCCGGGTGAAGATCTGAAAAATGTTTCTGTTACAGAGACAGATGTGAGGGGTGATGAGCAGAGTATAGAGGACATTCCTACAGATAACCGCCCAGGTGAGTAGTGACCACTAAATAAAGCAGAGGAGCAGATTCTACTACCGATTTCTTATTCCACGGTCAGGTACTGGTGGCAGTTTGGGGGGCACATACTTTCTGACAAGTTCCCTTTACTAGGACACAATTGTTACCACTACATGTGGTCCCACAATACTGATCAGAAGTTTTTAACTTCTATGAACCCTTTTCTGTAGGCTTTACTTACACTTCAGAATTTTTGGGAATCAGTATGAGCCTTATGGCAGAGCCATCACCGGAGAAGGATAAACAGTTGAAATAAAAAGATCCACCACTGATCATTAGCAGCTGTCTGTCTGTCAGTTAAGATCTCACATTGTCCTGGAGTAAGGAAGTAATCTCAGGAAACAACCTCCAGTGGTCAGTGACACTTGCTGTGCTGTTCTGCTAACCCCCTCCCGAGTCCTGACCAATCTCACTATATGGGCTCCCAAAATATCTTATGGCAACTGTCTAATGGTATCTGATGACACCTCGGGGAGTACATTGAAGCTAGTCAGGGTGTGACATGACAGCATATAGAATTAGTGTATGTACAGAGTGGTTTTATAGGTCAGCAGTTCTATATTTGCAAGACACTCTTCTCTAAGGTCTATTTGACACGAATCTGATCGGCCCAGGAAACACTGTATGATAGTAATTTACAATGTTCAGTTCTTACCTGATCATAGCTCTAATGTACCGCGCTCACATCATCATTATAGAAGTACAATACAATAGATCTGCCATCAGATACGAAATGACTGTATCATAAATTACTATAATACGCTCAGTTCAGGTCTGGGAAGCCTTGGTTGGTCCAGGAGATGCGGCTGACACACTGCTTGTGTTGCCCAGGCTTATCACATTCGTTTGCATGACTTGCATGAAATCTTAAAGGGGTATTCCCATCTCACAAATGTAGTTTGTATAGTTAGATATAGCCATACCAATATTATTACTAATAGAAAGTATTTATATAAAATGTACCGTTTAGAAGATTTCCCTATTTGTATATCCATTGTCCCACACACATCAGTCAGGCCGTTGCCCCTAGTTACAACCACCGCGGCCGTGTAGTAGTGGTGGTCGGCTTGCTCCTTTTCAAACCCGCTCTGAGGTAACTGTTGTATTCTGTACGCACATTGCATGAGCATGTGGAGACACATCTTAGGGTACTTTCACATCTGCATTTTGGACCCTACCAGTCCAAAACGCAATGGTCAGAATCCGTCCAAAACGCAGACTTTATAAACAGATCCTGCTCTATAGAGATGAATTGATCTGGGAACAGGATCCGTTTCTCTGCGTTTTGGAAGCGCAGACAAAAATGCTACAACCCTAAGATGTGTCTCCTCATGTTCATGTAATGTGTGTTCACAATACAGCAGTTACATCAGAGCGGGTTTAAACAGAAGCAAGCCGGCCACCACTACTACATGGCCGCGGTGGCCGTAACTAGGGGCAACGGCCTGACTGATGTGTGTGGGACGATGGATATACAAATAGGAAAATCTTCTAAACGGTACATTTTATATAAATACATTCTATTAGTAATAATATTGGTATGGCTATATCTAACTATACAAACTACATTTGTGAGATGGGAATACCCCTTTAACTTTTATTATTCCAATAAAAATGTTTTTTTTTTTTTAACTGTTTCACTCACATCATATCAGTCCCTGAATATGTTCCAAACTTTTAAAAAAATTACTTTAAAAGAAAATCCTGAAATGGTAATTCGAGAAATCACAAGTATTTGTGTGCGGGGAAATCAAGTGTTTCAAGAATTGTGGGACTACATAAAGAGCCAAGTACAACAGAAGCTTTCCTGAAAGGACGCTATGAGATGATGCTCTACCGTGAGAGATGGCATCAGGTGTCTATGTCCATGTCTTGTACGCTGGAATGTGGCCCACAAAAAAATAGTTTGCCTCCAATAAGCAAATAACTCCATATCAGCATGGCTTCATGAGGGATCGGTCGTGTCAAACCAATTTAATCAGTTTCTATGATGAGGTAAGTTCTAGACTTGACCGCGGCGTCTCAATGGATGTCGTATATCTGGACTTCTCCAAAGCATTTGACACTGTACCACATAAAAGGTTAGTATATAAAATGAGAATGCTTGGCCTTGGAGAAAATGTCTGTATGTGGGTAAGTAACTGGCTCAGTGATAGAAAACAGAGGGTGGTTATTAATGGTACATACTCAGATTGGGTCACTGTAACTAGTGGGGTACCACAGGGGTCTGTATTGGGCCCTATTCTCTTCAATATATTTATTAATGATCTTGTAGAAGGCTTGTACAGTAAAATATCAATTTTTGCAGATGACACTAAACTGTGTAAAGTAATTAACACAGAAGAGGACAGTACACTGCTACAGATGGATCTGGATAGACTGGAGGCTTGGGCAGAGAAGTGGCAGATGAGGTTTAACACTGACAAATGTAAGGTTATGCATATGGGAAGGAATAATGCAAGTCACCAGTACATACTAAATGGTAAAACACTGGGTAACACTGACATGGAAAAGGACCTAGAAATTTTAGTGAACAGCAAACTAAGCTGCAGAAACCAGTGTCAGACAGCTGCTGCCAAGGCCAATAAGATAATGGGCTGTATCAAAAGGGGCATAGATGCCCGTGATGAGAACATAGTCCTGCCACTTTACAAATCACTAGTCAGACCACACATGGAGGACTGTGTACAGTTCTGGGCTCCTGTGAACAAGGCAGACATAGCAGAGCTGGAGAGGGTTCAGAGGAGGGCAACTAAAGTAATAACTGGAATGGGTGGACTACAGGACCCAGAAAGATTATCAAAATTAGGGTTATTCACTTTAGAAAAAAGACGACTGAGGGGAGATGTAATAACTATGTATAAATATATCAGAGGTCAGTACAGAGATCTCTCCCATCATCTATTTATCCCCAGGACTGTGACTGTGACGAGGGGACATCGTCTGTGTCTGGAGGAAAGAAGGTTTGTACACAAACATAGAAGAGGATTCTTTACGGTAAGAGCAGTGAGACTATGGAACTCTCTGCCTGAGGAGGTGGTGATGGTAAGTTCACTAAAAGAGTTCAAGAAGGGCCTGGATGTATTTCTGGAGGTAATAATATTACAGGTTATAGTTACTAGAGAGGGGTCGTTGATCCAGGGAGTTATTCTGATGTCTGATTGGAGTCGGGAAGGAATTTTTTCCCCTAAAGTGAGGAAAATTGGCTTCTACCGCACAGGGGTTTTTTGCCTTCCTCTGGATCAACTTGTAGGAAAACAGGTCGAACTGGATGGACAGATGTCTTTTTTTCGGCCTTATAAACTATGTTACTATGTTACTAATATCTCCAAATCAAACTGCCTAATAGTTTCCTGATCTGTAAATTTTCAAGATAAACTAAAAATCCTGGAGAACACATTTCCACTACCCCAGACTCCAGGGTCGAAGTGCTTTACACAACTTCAGTTATTTTTTAAGTTAAAGATGCAAGTAGATTATACACTATGAAGTAGTTCTCCTCAAGATATACATCAAAATTTTAAACTGATACTGAATTTTTATTCTTGTTCCAAAGCCATAAATTCTTTGTACGTGACCGTACTGCTCCTCCTTTCTGCCCTGCTCTGTGTGCCAAAATGATTGTAGTCTTCAGTTTGTGAGATGGACACCACCTAATAGTACTGACTCACAGGTCCCTTCGTGATTCTCCACTGAGCATTTCACAGTGGTGGTAGGCACATAGGAACGTGAAACTATGAAAATGCTGGCTTCACCACAAGAGTGGAAAATACAAGAGAACAGCCCGGTGACCTAACATCAGGACCTTCTGGTTCTGGCTGCTGTTAGATTGTGAACCGTTTTCCCACTACGACAGTCAGTTGAAAATTGCATTTTGCTCAATGCCTTGTAATGGGTATGGATTTTTATATAGAATTGTTCAATATATCAATATACTGTTAAAGGGGTTATCCCATCTTGCACAATGGGAGCATATTGCTAGGATATGCCCCCATTGTCTTATAGGTGCGGGTCCCACACCTATATCGAGAACGGGGCCCCAAAAGAGGAGGAGGGCGCACTGGAGGCTGCGCATGCGCAGCTGCCCTCCATTCATTTCTATGAAGCCGCCGAAAATAGCCAAGCGATGGCTCGGCTATTTCCGTATGCTCCATAGAAATGAATGGGAGCCGGCCCGCGCTTGCGCAGTGCGCTCCCATTCATTTCTATGAGCGAAGCAGAGAGCTGCGCCTGGTGGTGGTCGGAGTCCTCCAGGCTCAGAGCTCCCCCGCTTCGTTCTCAATAAAGGTGCGGGTCCCAGCACCTATAAGACAATGGGGGCATATCCTAACGATATGCCCCCATTGTCCAAGATGGGAATACCCCTTTAAGGTTATATTATTTAAAAATAATAAAAATATATTTTATTCTTGGCAGATGACTGCACTGGGAACTCAAAGGAACATCTGACATCTTCAGACTTTAAAGCAGATGACAATGGTGTTACAGAAGATACACATAAAGAGCATGCATTTATCCAAGATGTAAACTTAGCCTTACACAGCAAAGATCCATCATCTAATTCATCACAGACTGTTAAGCAAAATAAAAGTCACACAAGCGGTGAACATCAAAAAACGTATGCAGAGAAGATGGCTTTTGCATGTTCACAGCGTGACAAATATAATAGTGTTAAATCAGCTCTTTTTACACGTCAGAGAATTCACACAGGGCAAAAGCCATTTTTTTGTTTAGAATGTGGGAAATATTTTAATTATAAATCAGATCTTTTTACACATCAGAGAATTCACACAGGGGAGAAGCCATTTTCTTGTTCAGAATGTGGAAAATGTTTTAACCGGAAATCAAATCTTGTTAAGCACGAGAAAATTCACAGAGGGGAGAAGCCATTTTCCTGTTCAGAATGTGGGAAATGTTTTAGCGAGAAATCCGTTCTTGTTATACATCAGAGAAGTCACACAGGGGAGAGGCCATATTCATGTTCAGAATGTGGGAAATCTTTCAAACAGAAAGCAAGTCTTGTTACACATCACAGAAGTCACACAGGAGAGAAGCCGTATTCCTGCTCAGAATGTGGGAAAAGTTTTATCCAGAAATTGCATCTTGTTATACATATGAGAACCCACACAGGGGAGAAGCCATTTTCATGTTCAGAATGTGGGAAATATTTTAACCAGAAATCAGATCTTGTTAAACATCAGAGAATTCACACAGGGGAGAAACCATTTTCTTGTTTAGAATGTGGGAAATGTTTTAGCCAGAAATTCATTCTTGTTAAGCATGAGAGAATTCACACAGGGTAGAAGCCATTTTAACGTTCCAAATGTGGGAAACGTTATTTTGTTAATTGCTATCACTCCTTAGAATTCACACAAGGGGAGAAGCCATTTCCATGTTCAGAATGTGACATAAAAAAAATTAAACGTAAAGAAAAATTTTCCACGCATCACATCTTCTTTTCCACGCATCACATCTTCTTAAAGGGTAACTACATGGTGTGGATTACTCCCATTTTTTAAAAGGATTTTTACACGTAAAAAAAAACATAATGTAATACAGTAACAGCAAAATGAATGAGATTTGATAAATCTGATGTAGACTTTGCTTTTTCTGACCAGCCTTGCTGATAAAAAGGAAATTCACTGGTAAACCAGGCACACTGCCTTGTAGGACTAACTCAGATGAATGTGATGATGCCTATCACTTAGGGATTGGTTGCTTCATTTACTCTGACCACCTGTGGCCCTGCTACTCAAGAAGAGGGAGAGGTAAGAATGCACAGAGTAAATTGGGCCCGCCCTCAGTGCCCTTAACTGCTCATTTGCATACGGATTTCAAATGCTTCTCCAGAATAAAGCAAAAGACTGCTAAATGAAAGGTATCATTATATTCAGCTGAGCTAGACCCACAAGGAATTGTGCCTGGTGTGACCATGAATTTGCTAGTGACAGACTTTTTGAGTTTTTATTTTTAAAATTTGAAACATAGTACAAGAAAAAAGGGAAATCGGGATAAAGTAAAGAAGAACTCACATAAAATGTTTTATTCTCTGACCTTTTAGAAAGGTGTGCGATGTAATCTATAGTGAATGCAATCTTCTTATCAGAGACTGTATTTGTGAGTTATCCCCTCTCTTCTTATTGTAGCTGGGTCATGTGACCAACTCCCTGACCTCCAACCGACCCAGGACAGGAAGCCAGTTACTGCTCTATTCATTCCTATGAGACTGAAAGTGAGGCTCCCATAGGAATGCATAGAGAAATAGACTTCCTGTCCACACATAAGATGCTGTGTGAGTTGGTGAGTCTAATTGCTGGTCACATGACACAGATGAGAAACATCAGGGAGATATAACTCACAAATACAGCCACTGGTAAGAAAATGACATTCACTACAGATTACATCATGTACATTTCTAGCAAGACATGGAATAATTTTTTTTTACGGGAGTTCTTCTTTAAGAGCATTAAGGCTGTACACAATACATCCCTGGCAGTAGGATCTCCATACAGCTCACCGCTAATTGCCAGGATGACCCAGGTACATTCCTTGCACAAGGGCCCTCTGCTGTCTTTGTCCGAACCCTGGTGAGCCACATGCGGATCCATCTGCCAAGGCTGCACTGTGTATGGGCAGTCTATTATCTATGCAGCAGAGAGAATCCAGATAACATCTATATATCCACCATGTGCAGAGAATATTTCCCAGTGAAGGCAATGTGTCACCAGGTATAGCTGTCTTATCTGAGAGGCTGCGTAGCGTCACTTACTTTGTGGTCTTAAAGGGGTATTCTCATCTTAGACAATAGGGGCATATCGCTAGGATATGCCCCCATTGTCTTATAGGTGCAGGTCCCACCACTGAGACCCGCACCTATATCAAGATCGGAGGGAGGAGCGCAGGTTTCCCAGGGTCCGGCCACCACCAGGCACAGCTCCCCCGCTGCTCCCATAGAAATGAATGGGAGCGAACAGCGCATGCGCGGCCACTGCTCCCATTCATTTCTATGTAGCTGACGGAAATAGCCAAGCCAGTGCTCAGCTATTTTCGCCGGCCCCATAGAAATGAATAGAGGGCGGCTGCGTGTGCTCCATTCTCGATATAGGTGCCGGTCCCAGCTTTGATTCTATGGGCCCCAGGTCAAACTTTGGATTGGAGTGTGTATTGATCACGGCACACGTAAAAGTTAGTAGATAAACAGGACGCTCTTTATTAGTATCCACAATCGTCACATGTATAAATAAGGCCAACGTTTCGATCCCTCCCAGACCTTCATCACGGCCTACAATAATATGTAAACATACATAAATATCATACAAGACAAAATACAATCAATGACATACAATTAACATAAAACATAGAAATTCATAGAGTATAGGGATGTATAAAATATACAAAATGGAAATAGCTGATAGGCGACATTTTATATAACTGATGAAAAACATCAGATTGCACAACTATAATAACTCCAATGAACAACCCTCTTTTTGTAAAATCATCAATAAGTTGTGTTTATGATATAATACTGTAAGACTACCGATATGTTAATAAAATTCCACTGACTCCCCATATTTGCAAGCCATATCGAATATATGAGATTTCATATCCTATCAATGACAATATACATGCAATCCATAGAATATTGAATCATTCCTGCAGTCCCATCTGTCATGTAACTATGACAAGCGCTATAGTAAAGCTAGAGCTAGACGTGTCATATAACAAACACAACTGTTAAATATATAGATACAACTAGATATCATAAAATATGGAGCGCAGCTGGTACATACTGTTGGTGGAGAGTGGGAGCATTAGGATGGCGTCTGCAGAGTTATAGAGCGCAGGCGCTCCTTTTAAAGAGCAAACCGCGAGCCGTGAACTTCCTCGATACTCTTTTCATGAAGGATTTGGACGGGCTTCTTAGTACTGATCTTTATGTTAAGTCTACGCACCGTAATGCGCTGTTATTTTACTCCAGTTGTCATCCTAGAAGCACAAAAAACTCGTTACCTAGATCTCAATTTACTAGGGTAAGACGTATAGTAAGTGATCCGACAATTAGACAAGTTCGCTTAAATGAAATGTCTTAAAAATTCTATAATTGAGGCTACCCAAAACAACTGTTGGATAGGGAACTTACTTCAGTACAACGTTATCAGGGTACTCTCTCAATTTATTTATTTTATTTTTGCCCCCCTGTCTCACGGTATAGATTATATTTTTTGCCCCCCTCTCTCAATTTACATATTTAATTTTTTGCCCCATATATATTTCATTTTGCCTGAGTAATGAATGATTTGCTGCCAGATTTCTAGTGCCCTGCCCTCATATGGCAGGCGCAGGCCCCCCTTTCTGAATCCAGGCTTAGGTATTTCATTATATGCCACCACCTCTCCCCCCAGTATGAAGCTGGTGTGGACATGCATTTAAAAAAAAAATACTTACTTACTCTGTTCTGCTCCGTTCGTCGGTCTGCACCTAATGACTCCGCCCACTTTGATCCTCGCCTGAGCATTTAGGTTTATTTCAGCAGTGCTGGAATTAACTTGGATTGCTCCTGACTTTGCATTTCTATCACTTGCCTTTGACCTTTTCTGTTTGAAATATGCCAACTTGCTTAAAACAAATTCCATCTTCTAATTTTTCTACTATGCACTCGTTTCTACTCACATCAACCACTGCTCATGAATTGTACACCAGCAGCGCTGCCTCCATTTGTGGCAACCCAGAGGATCCACTATCGAAGAAACCCTTCTGTTTTCTCTTGGGTTTAGATATCCTGAGATGAGTTTCTTAAAAAAAAAGTCTTTCTAGTAATTTCTTTTTTACTAAACTTGACAATGGCATGTGAGTATGAGATGATCCTCCTCCCACCAGGCAGAGACTTAAAAGAACCCCGCATAATCTTCTCATTAGTGTCTTCTAAACATGACAGGTCATAAAGAAAGCTTGGTTGAAACACAACTGCTGTCTGAGGATCAACTACTACTCTATTTACATTTATATATGTACATGTTATTTATTAAAAGTGGTATTCCGGTAACATAACTTAATTTTTTATAAACTGCATTAAGGCTGCAAGCTGTGACCCAACCAGAACCTATATAAAACATATAACCAGAGCTTCATTTTATCTTGTAATCCATTTGTCTAGCTCCTGTGTGATCCTGCAGCACACTGAGAGTATCATGGCTCCTGATCTTCCCTCACAAAACTACAATCACCAGAATGCCTAGCTTTCCTGCTGTGAGTTTCTGCTTGTTCATGAGTGTTGATGATTACTGATTGGCTGCTTCATATCACAGTGCAGACACGCCCCCTCTACTGACCAATCAGCAGCACACTGACATTTAGCTAGAGAATTGATTGCAACACACTCAGCATGCCTGACCTGACAAAGGCTCAGAAATACAGGTCAGTGCCATGGTAACTTATGAGGAACACAGTGGGTAGCAGGGGAAGAAAAGTACTTTATAACTACTGAATGGTTAATATGTGAAATAGACATTATATTAGGTAATGATTGATGATTAATTAGTCTAAAACATAAGTTATATTTATGGTAAACAAAATACCCCTTTAAGGCTTGGAATATAAGATGATGCTGGTGTGGAGGTTTCATGAAAAGAGAATTACTGTAAAGGAAGATTAGTTTTTTTCCCCTTTACCCTCCACAACCAAACATGACAATGAGATCTACCATATCAATCATAGTGTAGGGTCGGACTTTTGCTTGAAGGACTTACCTTCCAAATGTCAAGGGTTAATATTTGTTTCACAACGTGTGAGGGCTAGATCATGTTGCTGTCCTACAAATAGTGTCCAAGAAGTATAAATTGGCCTTCTGGAGTTCACCTTCAGTTTATGAGGAGGCTCTTTCCGTGTAGTTTTGTAGGCCTCACAGATAACTATCTTATTCCATCTGGCAATAGCATTTGTAGAAGCTTCCATGTCTTTTCTGGCCTCTGAAATTGGATGAAAATATGCTTTTCTCCTAAATTCAGTAGAAGCCAGATATTTCCGTACATGTCGTCTGACATTTAATTGTTAAATGTTTTTCTTCTCTTTCTGTTCTAGGATTCCCATAGAAAGAAGGAATCATAACTTCCTCCAGTCTGTAGAAATCTGTCACTTCCTTAGATCAAAAGGAATGGTCAAATTTAAGAAAAATCCTGAATACAGGCTCATTAATCAAGCACCCAGGTGCTCGTGTGATCGGGTGCTCTGGCCGAGCACTCGGGGGTGCTCGAGTGCTCGGTCGAGCACCCGAGCATAATTGAAGTCTATGGGACTAAACCAGGCACAACTTGGAAGAGCGGGGGGGTGCCTGGTTTACACAAGTCCCCCAAATAAAATAAAAAAAGTACACAGACACTGACACTACTTACCTTTCCCCATAGCTCCCGACCTGTTCCAGCAGGAAAGATGGCGCGCAGAGTGGTAAGTTTTACCACAGCGCCACCTGCTGGAAGGAGGAGGGAGCTGCTGGGAAAGGTAAGGACAGATTCGTCATGAACTCCATTGAAAGTCAATGGAGGACGGATCCATTTACTAGTGTGTCACACCAAACGGATCCGTCCCCTTTGATTTGCATTGGGGTCATGACGGATCCGTCTTGGTGCGGGGAGGGGCCTCGAGCTTTGTGCTCCAGTACACTCGGTGTTCAGCCGAACACGGAGTGGAGCTGAGCGCAGGCATGCTCGGCCGAACAGCGAGTTCGGCCGAGCATGCTCGCTCATCACTAGTAAAAGCCTGAATTTAATTTACTGTCCAAGCTGAAGTAATTGCCACAAGAAATACTGTTTGATGGATAAAACCTTAAGGGGTCATTTATCAAACTGGTCTAATGTAGAAATGGCCAACCAGATTCCAGCTTTCATTTTCCAAAGGATCTATCAAAAATGAAAAGAGGAATCTGATTGGTTGCTATGGGCAACTAAGCCAGTTCTACTTTACATCAGTTTGATAAATGACCCCATTAATTCCTAATACAGACAAAGGCTCAAAGGGTGCCCAGGTTAATCCTGAGAGGGATGGAAATCCTAAATTCAGGTCTCAATCTGTCATAGACCGCATTACCTAGGGATGTTCTGTTATTTTACAGTTACATGCAGTTTATCCTTGACCTCCTCAGAGTCTCTACAGCACAATGACAATGACAGTGGTCAAACGTTTTCTGTAAGTTGCCACCCCCATGCTTCAGAGTAGGTATGGTGTTCTTTGCATGCAACTCAGCATTCACTCTCCTCCAAACACTACGAGTTGTGTTTCTACCAAACAGTTCTACTTTGGTTTCATCTGACCATATGACATTCTCCCAATACTCTTCTGGAACATCCACATGCTCTCTAGTAAACTTCAGACAGGCCCGGATATGTACTGGCTTAAGCAGGGGGACACGTCTGGCACTGCAGGATCTGAGTCCCTGGCGGCGTAGTGTGTTACTGATGGAAGCCTTTGTTACGTTGGTCCCAGCTTTCTGCAGGTCATTCACTAGGTCCCTCCGTGTGGTTCTGGGATTTTTGCTCACAGTTCTTGTGATCATTTTGACCCCATGGGGTGGGATCTTGCGTGGAGCCCCTGATCAAGGGAGATTATCAGTGGTCTTGTATTTCTTCCATTTTCTAATTATTGTTCCCACAGTTGATTTCTTCACACCAAGCTGCTTGCCTATTGCAGATTCAGTCTTCCCAGCCTGGTGCAGGTCTACAATTTTGTTTCTGGTGTCCTTCGACAGCTCTTTGGTCTTCACCATAGTGGAGTTTGGAGTGTGACTGTTGAAGGTTGTAGACAGGTGTCTTTTATACTGATAACAAGTTCAAACAGGTGCCATTACTACAGGTAATGAGTGGAGGACAGAGGAGCCTCTTAAAGAAGAAGTTACAGGTCTGTGAGAGCCAGAAATCTTGCTTGTTTGTAGGTGACCAAATACTTATTTTCCACCATAATTTGCAAATACATTCTTTAAAAATCAGACAATGTGATTTTCTGGATTTGTTTTCTCATTTTGTCTCTCATTGTTGAGCTCTACGTAACTTGTCAATTACAGGTCTCTCTCATCTTTTTAAGTGGGAGAACTTGCACAATTGGTGGCTGACTAAATTCTTTTTTCCCCACTGTATGTTGTCCAGACCTTTAGATGGACTCCAGATTGAGACCTTAGATTTACTTCTCCTCAGGAGAGAATTGAAGTTGCTCCGTGGTCCTCCCTAATGATATATGTGTAATACTACAGTCATGTTGTCTGAACCTTCTGGTTGAATAGATGTGAGGAAAAATATTTCCAATGCCTCCCACACAGCACCCAGTTCTCAAAACATCCAGGTTTGGGTCTGTTCCAGACCCTCATACTCGCAGACTGGCATCTGTTGTAATAATTTATAAGTCCCAATTCAGCCAGAACCCCCTCACCCTAACTCTAGGCTGCAGTTGGACTCTCACCAATCTAGAACTATCTATGACTATATCTAACGATCTATGACTATATAGTATGATCATTTTCTCAAGGGAGACTAACTATTCCACTATAAAACTGCAATCTATCTGATAGGTGGTATACAGACCGTGATAGTCCTAGAACCGGCATCCCAGCAATCATGTGAGCAGTCACATGATCACCAAGATGAATAGAGACAGCAGTGCTACCGCTATTTTATACACAGCCCTCATCTACAATTCACAGTGTTTCCTGAAAGGGCCGTCTGATCCTTTATTTTTGTGGATATGACCTCAGGCCTCCTTCCAGGTCTGCTTCTAGTTTATTCCTAGGTTTGTCTGTTCGGAGTTATCCTGGTATTTGTGGTAATTCCTGACTACTGGTCTCTGACCACACTCCTGCCTTCATTACTGCATTGCTTCCTGAATTTCTCTCCTTGGTTGTGTTCCACACTAGAGATGAGCAAGCATACTCGTCCGAGCTTGGTGCTCGTTCGAGTATTAGGGTACTCATAAGTGCTCGCTGCTCGGACGAGTATCTCGCCATGCTCGAGGAAATGGCAACTTCCGCATCGTGCTTTTTTGGCGCTTAAAAACACAGCCAATCACAAGCCAGGAGACTCTACAGTACACCCAGCATCACGTGGGGCCCTTACATGTCGATAGCAGGGGTTGGCTGGCCTGATCAGGTGACCCTGGAATATACTACCGACTGGCCGCGGCGCTCGGCTCAGATGCCGTCTGGATGTCGTTAGGGATAGAGCTTCTGCCTTTCAGGGACAGTGTTAGGGCCTGCATTTAGTTGTCTGTTAGGCAGGGATCACCCACAAAGAACCCAACAGCCCTTCTAAGGGCTAGAAGACATTTTTTTTTTTTTTTGTCACTTGTCTGGCTGGCACTAGTAGTGCAGCTATCGCCATATCTAACCCTGTTATTTTTTATTGTTCTATCTCACTGATACAAATCCATTGCACACAGCAGTGTGGAACCATTCTGTGTGTCACAGTTCAGCACTGACTCACTCCAATCCATATATACTGTCCAGGTGACACTTTGTGTACGTCACAGAATACAACCAAGTCATTTGCTACCAATATCATCTACAGCTTGATCCAGAAAACTCTCTGTGCGACATTTCTCTGGGTCGCAGACTAAATAGCCACCGTTAACAGGGTGTCAGTCAGTTCTACCATAGTTCCTGCACGTCACGTTCCCAAAAAAACAAAATATAAAAAAAAAATAATAATTTTTTCAGTTGTTTTAGCTCAGTGATACAAATCCATTTGACTCAGCTGCGTGTAACCTTTCTGTTTCTCAGTTCAAAACATTCGCTCACATCCGTATATACTGTCCTGGTGACACTTTCTGTACGTCACTTAATTCTACCGGACTTAATTTTTTTTTTTATCATACACCTATATACAAAAAATGTTGAACCCCAGGGCTAAGGGTCGAGGGCGAGGGCGTGGGCGTGGGCATTCAATTACTGCAGGGGGCAGAGGTCGTGGTCCTGGGCAGGGTGAGACAGTACCCGCTGATGAGGGAGCAGGGGAATTCCGCAGAGCTACACTCCCTAGCTTCATGTCTCAACTTACAGGGACACGTGGTAGAGGACTGTTGAAACCACAACAGTGCGAACAGCTGATCTCGTGGATTGCGGACAATGCTTCAAGTAATTTGTCCACCAGTCAATCTTCCACGCAGTCCACCCACGTTACCCAAGGGAGCACTCCTATGGCTCCTCCACCTCAACCTCCTTCCCCCCAGTCTGCCCCCTCCCAGGAAAAGTTGGAATGCGATCCGGCATACTCTGAGGAACTGTTTTCTGGACCCTTCCCAGAGTCACAAACCACTTCTCAGGTTGCTGCTGACCTCGTTCCCGATGCCCAAGTTTTCCAACTGTCGCAGTCTGTGGGTGATGATGATGACAATGTTGACTTAGTGGAAGAAGTTTGTAAAGAGGTGTCGGACGATGAGGAGACACGGTTGTCAGACAGTTGTGAAGTTGTTGTTAGGGGAGGAATTCCGAGGAGGGAGCAGACTGAGGAATCGGAGGATGACGAGGTGACTGACCCAAGCTGGGTTGATATGCCGAGTGAAGACAGTGCTTCTGAGGCGGAGGCGAGTGCTGCACCAGAACAGGTTGTAACAGGCAGTGGTGTGGCCAGAGGGAGAAGCAGGGCCAGAGCTGGTGCATCAGCAGCAACTGTTCCACGTAGTGAAGCTCCCGTGGCGAGGCCTAGATGTTCGCAAGTCTGGAAGTTCTTTAAAGAAAGTGAGGATGACCGACGGACTGTGGTGTGCAACCTGTGCCACACCAGGATCAGCAGGGGTGCCACCACTACTAGCCTAACCACCACCAGCATGCGCAGGCATATGAGTGCTAAACACCCCACTCAATGGAACCAAGGCCGTTCACCACCTCCTGCGGGTCACACCACTGCTCCTTCCCTTGTGTCACTCGCTGCCTCTGCTAGTCAACCCCCTGCGTCACTCGCTGCCTCTGCTAGTCAACCCCCTGCCCAGGACCCCGGCATGAGCGCCTCCCGCCGTAAAACCACACCTTCGCCTCCACGATCCTCCACAGCGTCCACCAACGTGTCCCAGCGCAGCGTTCAGCTGTCTTTACAGCAGACACTGGAGCGCAAGAGGAAATACAGTTCCACCCACCCACATGCCCAAGCCCTCAACGTCCACATCTCCAAATTGCTTAGCCTAGAGATGCTGCCCTATAGGCTGGTAGAGACCGAGGCCTTTCGCAATCTCATGGCGGTGGCTGCCCCTCGGTATTCCGTCCCCAGCCGCCACTATTTTTCCCGATGTGCCGTCCCAGCCCTACACCAGCACGTGTCACAGAACATCGTCCGTGCCCTGACCAACGCTTTTTCTGAGAAGGTCCACCTAACCACGGACACGTGGACAAGTGCTGCCGGGCAGGGACACTATATCTCACTGACGGCACATTGGGTTAACTTGGTGGAGGCTGGGACCGAGAATAACCCTGGGGCCGCTCATGTACTGCCCACACCGAGGATTGCGGGGCCTACCTCGGTCACGGTCTCTCAGACGTACTATGCCTCCTCCTCCTCCTCCTCCGACCCCTCCTCCTCCACCGAATTACCATCCGTGGGCACGGCGCTTTCAGTCGGTAGCTCTAGGCGCAGCAGCAGTGCCGTGGGTAAGCGCCAGCAGGCGGTGCTCAAACTGCTGAGCTTAGGTGACAAAAGGCACACCGCCCAAGAGCTGTTACAGGGCATCACGGCGCAGACCGATGTGTGGCTTGCACCGCTGAACCTCAAGCCAGGCATGGTTGTGTGTGACAACGGGCGTAACCTGGTGGCGGCTCTGCAACTCGGCAGACTGACACATGTGCCATGCCTGGCCCACGTGTTCAATCTTATAGTTCAGCGGTTCCTCAAGACATACCCCAATCTGTCTGATTTGCTCACCAAGGTGCGCCGCATCTGTGCGCATTTCCGCAAGTCTAGCACAGATGCTGCCACTCTCAGGGCAGCGCAGCGCCGCCTACAACTGCCCGCTCACCGACTGTTGTGCGACGTGCCCACGAGATGGAATTCCACATTAAACATGTTATCCAGAGTTTACCAGCAGTGCAGAGCGATTGTAGACTGCCAGATGTCATCTTCCACCAGAACTGGTAGTCAGGTCTCTCAGATTCCTCAAGTCTACAATGAGGAGTGAACGTGGATGTCTGATATCTGCCAGGTGTTGACCAACTTTGAGGAGTCAACACAGATGGTCAGCGGCGATGCCGCCATTATCAGCCTCACCATCCCGCTGCTTTGCCTGTTGAAAAAATCACTGCTCAGCATCAAGTCGGATGCTTTGCGCTTGTCACAAGAGACGGTGGAGGAAGATACGTCGCTTGATAGCCAGAGCACCCTCCGGTCTGTTTCTCAACGCGTATCGGAGGAGGGGGATGAGGATGAGGAGGAAGAGGAGGAGAATGTCGGCGAGACAGTAGAGGGTACCAGTGCTCAGTCCTTAACTCTTGAGCGTGTATGGGCTGAAGAGGAGGACTTGGAGGAGGAGGAGGAGGAGGAAATGGAGAGTCAGGTCAGTGAGGAGAGGGAATTCTTGCGTGTTGGGACTCTGGCGCACATGGCAGACTTCATGTTAGGCTGCCTATCCCGTGACCCTCGCGTTAGAAGAATTTTTTCAAACACCGATTACTGGGTGTTCACTCTCCTGGACCCACGGTACAAGCAGAACCTTTCCACTTTCATCCCTGCAGAGGAAAGGAGTATGAGAGTGAATAGGTATCAACAGGCCCTGGTGCACAAGCTGAAACAATTCTTCCCATCTGACGCCGCTAGCGGCAGAGGGCATGGTTCTGTGGGCCAAGTAGCGGGGGAGAGGAGGCGAGCAGGCAGCTTGCCCAGCACTGGCAGGGGAATGCTCTCCAAGGCCTTTGCCAGTTTTATGTCACCCCACCAAGACACTGTCACCTGTCCCCAGTCTAGGCAGAGTAGGGGGGAGCTGTACAGAAAGATGGTGAGGGAGTACCTAGCTGACCATACCAACGTCCATAGCGATCACTCTGCTCCATACAACTACTGGGATTCAAAGCTGGACACGTGGCCTGAACTGGCGCTGTACGCCTTGGAGGTGCTGGCCTGCCCTGCCGCTAGCGTGCTGTCAGAGCAGCTGGTGGCGTCATCACCGATAAGCGTACACGCCTGTCAACTGACAGCGCTGACAGGCTGACGCTTATTAAAATGAACAAAGCCTGGATTTCACCGGAATTCAAATCTCCTCCGGGGGAAAGCAGCTAAAGATTTAAATAACTTATGTATCCGATTCCTCTTCTCTACTCCTCTTCTCTACTCCTCCTCCTCCTCCATATCGTCTTTGCCTAACGCTGACCCAAAAAACTGGCACTCTTTTAGCACAATTTTTCAGGAGGGCCCCCTACAGGCCCTCTATTCAAACAATTTTTCAGGAGGACCCCCTACAGGCCCTCTATTCAAACAATTTTTCCAGAGGTCCACCTACAGGCCCTCTCTTCAAACAATTTTTCAGGAGGGCCCCCTACAGGCCCTCTATTCAAACAATTTTTCCGGAGGTCCACCTATAGGCCCTCTGTCCAAACAATTTTAACGGAGGTCCACCTACAGGCCCTCTCTCCAAACAATTGTTCCGGAGGTCCACCTACAGGCCCTCTCTCCAAACAATTGACGTCTTTTTCCTATCTTTCTCTCTCTCCAAACTATTTTTCCGGATAGCTGCCATATACGGTATTAAACTGAGAAGAATACAGAGAACACATGCTACACTTGATCAAGTTCATAATTTACGACTGTACCGGTTGATGCAACAGTTTTCAAAAATCCATTCTGGCTGTTGTCACCAGCACACATGCTAGCCCAGGGGGCACTCCTCTGGCTCTTCCAGCGAAACCTTCTTCCCCCCAGCCTGCCCCCTCCCCCCCCCACCTACAGGCCCACTCTACAAACAATTTAGCCGGATAGGGGACGTATCCGAAGTTGTACTCATGTTTGTTTTTGTTCTTCTTTTATCTGCCTCCTGACATATGATAGGCAGAGCATGGACACGTCCCCTTAGCTGCAGTGGGAAAGACACTCCCCTGGCCAGAGCAAGCTCTTTTTCCCTTTTCCGTGTTCGAAATATCCATTAAATATAGGGTCCCAAGATAGGGGACGTATACGGTATTAAACTGAGAAGAATCGATACCATACAGGTTAAAGTAACAGTTTTCCCAAATCCAGTCCGGCTGTTGTCACCACCACACACGCTAGCCCAGGGGGCACTCCTCTGGCTCTTCCAGCGAAATCTCCTTCCCCCCCACCTACAGGCCCTCTCTCCAAACAATTTACCCCTGGTAGGGGGACGTATTAGATATTGTACTGATTCTGAATTGCCTCCTGCGATAGACAGGAATCAAACCCAGGTCAACTGCTTGGGAAGTAGCTATGCTCACCACTATACCACCAGCAGGCACAGCAACTGATAAGAACAGATACTAAACTTGATGTCAGCTGCAGTGCCAGCATGAGCAGTGGTGTCACCTGCAGGTGGTGATGGACCTTCGTTGCACCTAGTTGGGTGCTTCCCTAACATGTGATGGGCATGTGCCTTGCCTTTCTTGGTCTGGGTGAGCACAATTGCCATGAGGGTAACCACCAGGCTGTTGCCTGAGAATTTGGGGTAATGGTGGGATTAGGCAGCCTCCATGCATGCTGCCCCAGCTGTTTCCTGTCCATTTCCGTGGTGTTTCCATCATTTTCTGAGGTTTCCAGCTTTTCACCCATATCATTTTCTGAGGTTTCCACCCAGCCTTCCCTAGGCAGAGCCTTGGTCCCCCGCAAAAATGCTCGAGTCTCTCATTGACTTTAATGGGGTTCGTTATTCGAAATGAGCACCCGAGCATCGGGAAAAGTTCGACTCGAATAACGAGCACCCGAGCATTTTAGTGCTCGCTCATCTCTATTCCACACCTTTCTACTGATCATACCTCGCTACTGTCACTGTGCTCCAGCTACAGTGATCCTGATCATGGACCATCTGCCATTATTGTGTCCAAGCCTGCTCTTGGATGCTGCTCCTGGCATCTCCCAGGTCTGACCATGACCTGATGCAGGACACTGCTCCTAGTATCTTCTGAGGACTACTCCTGGTCACCGATCCTGGTGTCTCCTGGTTAATTCAATGCCTGTTCCTGGTTGCAGCAGGTACCGCACAAGATATGCTACTTGCTGTGGCTCCTGGTATCTCCTAGGCTTGTGTTCCTGCTTCCTATCTGTATCCTTGGTGCTCCATGTTTGGTCCCTGCTCCACAATTACAGACTCTGCTCTGCTGAGACTTCCAGTCACTTCCTGGACAGCCTGGTGATGTCACTTCCTGTCCTGTTCCCACACTCCATGTTTCTGTTGTCTCTGCTGCATCCACCTAAGGATCTATATTTTTGCAGTCCTTTTTAAGTGCAGGAATTATTTCTACAATTTACAGCAGATTCTGGAGAATTTATAGATCCAGTTGTGTTGATTCTTCTAAGACCTGGCGGCCGAGAAGTGGAGATGAGGTTTAATGCTCCTCCGTCATTTGGAACCTCGGTCACAGATTCCACCGGTTTTCAGTGGAGAATTAGTGCGGCATACAGGGAGATTAACCCGTCCACACCATGGACCCTCTGCCCAACTTGAGCTGGAATAGATTATACATGGAGAACATGAGGCAAATGTGAACAGAGCCTTAGGCTTTGTTAGTGATCCCTGCTTAGCGTGTGCACCGGGAAAAATCTCCCAACATATGTGTCCATAGTGATCCATGACCTGACAGAGGAATGAGAGGCCTGGGTGGGGCCGGTATATGTCGGTAGGGCAGTAGACTTCACTGCTCCATATACCGTAACCAGTGATAACATCCACTGCACGGTATACACATTAGACTGCCCCCTATGTGTGATGTACAGTATATACAGCGGGATACGGCCAAAGTGGACGTTGGAAGGTTTTCCCGGTAAAATACTGAATGGACCTCACCAACATCTTACACAGCTCTGCACTGTATGCTCCACCTGTACATGCTGCAGAGCTGTGTTTATAATGTATAGTGCACAGCTGTGTATAGCAGCACAATGTGTTTGTCTCTGACTCATGAAGTGCACACATTTCTATTACCTCATTGATCACATGATCATGATATCATCACAGGTCCTTTACCAACCCCAGCAGCACAGTCTGGAGCCTGACTCTTCCCACACATGATCACATGGTCATGACATCATGAAAGGTCCTTTACCTCCTCCAGCAGCACAGCCTGGAGCCTGGCTCCACCCACACATGATCACATGGTCATGACATCATAAAAGGTCTTTTAGCCCACTAGACTCCCCCTCCCCCATACATGTAGTGTCCAGCGGTGCAGTTGGAGGTATGTGTATAGTCACCGCCATTGTCTGTCAGGATTTTGGGGACAGAAGGGTCATTAACCCCTTCACTACCAGCTCTCTTCCCTGGATCCCCTCTCCCTTTGGGGCAAACACTGCCCTCCAGTCCCTTCATTTTGCCCCTTCCCCAGGCACTTTCAAGTAGTGAAGGTGCAGTGGTGAGATTACCTCCCAACCATTTCAGATCAGGTGGGAAAGTGCCGGATTGTGGGAGTTTTCACGCGGTCATAGGATGGCTGAGGTATGTTCCACCTTCAACTGTATCCTGAGGACACAGTGAAATGCAATGGTGAAGCAGGGAGACACAAGTTTGAAGGGGGGCAGCACTTTTCTAAGGGGAACAAAAAGGGTTTATAACTGATGTGTGTGGGCACTAACAGGACTGGCAGAATTTGGTGTGTATAGATAGTCACTGGGTGGAGCTAGAAGCGTAACTTAGTCAAAATAATCATTAGAATTTAAACATCTACATCTTATCTCCTCCGATGTCTCCTCTTATTATCTCCAGTAATTGTATTTTACATGAGATTTTGTAGGACTTTACATCTTCTCATCTTCTTTCCATTCAGGTTCCTACAATATAGGATCCGCTCAGTGGATATCTTCTATATAAGATCCTTCTCCTGATTGACCCTTCAAGGATGGATAGGGATAGGGACAGGGACAAGATGGCGGAGAGTATAATAAATCTCACCCTAGAGATCCTCTTCCGGCTTACTGGAGAGGTGAGAGATTCTGATGATGTCACATTACATCATCTTATCTATGTTACTAACAGATGGACATGACTGGAGAGGTGAGGGACTCTGGAGATGTATGGAGTGATATTTATTACTGTGTCTCTCCATAACCAGGACTACACAGTAGTGAAGAAGACCTCTAGTGAGCGCTGTCAGGACCCTGTGTCTGAAGGATGGAGAAGAACCCTGAGCCCAATCACAGGGCCTCCACCTCACCCCCTGATACATGAGGAAATCAATAGAGAGAAGATCCTAGAACTCACCAACAAGATGATTGAGCTGCTGACTGGAGAGGTGACACTGCTGGGAATGCTGGGACATTATACAGGAACGCTATGAAGGGATCTGGGTGATGACTGTATCATTGTGTTGTCAGGTTCCTATAAGGTGTCAGGATGTCACCGTCTATTTCTCCATGGAGGAGTGGGAGTATTTAGAAGGACACAAAGATCAGTACAAGGACATCATGATGGAGGATCACCGGCCCCTCACATCACCAGGTAATAGACATGACTAAATCCACACGTCCTCTCATTATCTGTATGTAAGGAATGAATTCAGTCACTGGATGTGTTTCCTACAGTTAAGAAGGAGAGAAGAACACCGGAGAGATGTCCCAGTCCTCTTCTTCCACAGGATGGTTCAGAAGAACATCACAATGTCCCACAGGATGATCAGGTAGATGGAGATAATGCTATCATGATGGAGGATCACCACCCCCTCACATCACCAGGTAATTTATGTATAATTTAAAGGGGTTGTCCAAGTTATGGAAAAAAATATAGCACTGTAATCTGATGGGTAGCAATATATAACTACGTTCAGCAAGTTTTAGGCAAAAGAAATCTATTTCCTCATTTCCCTGGTTCTCTTCTGGCCTTTGTTTACATGCAGTAATAACAATCTCTGCCCCTCCCCCCTTCTCTGCAAAGGCAGTGAATACAAGTGCTGTGAGTACATGTCTGCCTGCTGGGATACTCAGCAGCATGTTGTTTGTGTAGGACTACAAGTCCCAGCTGTACAATGACACTGCTGATACACACAGGAAATTCTCCCTACCTGTTCTTGTACAATTCCTCTATAGCTCCTTGCCCAGCATTTGTCTCCTCTCACTGCTGCAGCTACTGTTTGTTATAAAGCCTTGAGCCCTCAGTGTGTTCTGGCTGAAGGGGTTAATGTTTTATCTGAAGGAAACCAGGGAGAGCAGATAGCAGGAGCCCGGCAAAGAAAGGGGGCGTGGCCAGTGACGTCTCCTGTAGACTCTTATCTGAACTATGAGGCTTGTACACCAAACATCACAGACCAGGGAGATAAGGTGACACCACAGGTCATGTGACCCTCAGTCAACTCTGAGAAACCAGCAGCTTTAGAAACACAAAGTATATGGGAAAGTTGTTATACCTGACAAGTTAGAAACATATAAAGAACAAAAAAATAACTCTGACAACCCCTTTAATTTATTTATTTTATTTAAACACTAATTTATATCTAAGGTGCAATTATTGTACTCTATTTCTAGGGCACGTATTTGTACTAATGGAGTTCTTTCCAACCCCTTTTCTCTTTATAGGGGGATGAGACAGGGATGTCCGTTGTCCCCTTTATTGTTTGCTATTGCCTTCAGTTGGTGACGCAGTTTAAGTATTTTGGAACTCAAGTCTGTGCCCTAGCAGAAGACAATGAAACTCTTAATTTGGTCCCTCTGTTGTTGCGACTCCAACTTAAAACGGCGACATGGTGCAAACTTCTATTGAGTGTGATTGGAAGGGCAAACTTGGTCAAAATGATCATTATCTCACAAACTCTCTACCTCCTACACAGTGCACCAGTATGGCTTCCGTTACGATCACTTCATAAGATTAATGGTATTTTTAGAGATTTGGATTGGAAGAAATCTACGTCGAGAATAAAGTTGGAGAGGCTACAACAGCTGAGAAAGGATGGAATAGCTTTGGCCAATCCATGGATATATTACTTAGCGGCCCAATTACAACATCTAAGTTGATCCAGAGGAAGGCAAAAAACCCCTGTGAGGTAGAAGCCAATTTTCCCCACATAAGGGAAAAAATTCCTTCCCGACTCCAATCAGGCATCAGAATAACTCCCTGGATCAACGACCCCTCTCTAGTAACTATAACCTGTAATATTATTACTTCCAGAAATACATCCAGGCCCCTCCTGATCTCTTATAGTGAACTTACCATCACCATCTCCTCAGGCAGAGAGTTCCATAGTCTCACAGCTCTACCCCTGTATTGCTTTGCCAGATGGGATACAGGACACATACGCTTTTCGATAGGTGGAGGGCAGAAGAGGCGGATTTGTTGCTTACCAAAAAGACAGACCTGGAATGCTGTTGGCCTCCCTCACAAAACTGTTTAGATCAGGCACAAGAATTATTAAAATGACTGCACCTGACACTTCTGTTATAACTGACTCAATCCAAATATGAAGAGTTTTCAGAGAGGTCTATGCTGATCTCTACGATTCTCAAATGAGCGACTTTCTTAACCTAGCTCAACCACCTAGATTATCCTGATCTCAAGCAGATCAGTTAGGGACACCCATTACACAAACTGAATTAGATCTTGCTATTAAAGCACTGAAATTGGGTAAAACACCAGGGATACAGTATTTTTTGCCATATAAGACGCATTTTTCCCCCCAAAAGTGGGGGGAAAATTTCCCTGCGTCTTATGGGGCAAATGCTAATGAGCGCTTCCATTATGGAAGCGCTCATTAGCACCGGAGGACCAGGAAGCGATCATATGAGTGCGGGATAATAGTCCCGCGGGCGGCCCAACATGCACAGCATCATTATAATCTATGATGCTGTGCGCTCCCGTGCACACAATCTATGCCGCACCGAGACATATGGCCCCCTCACAGACCGTATGTCTCGGAGCGCATACGGTCGTGTGCAAGGGCCCTTAGACAGAACACCCCCATAGCATTATTCCTGCAACAGCTTTATAGCTGGAACAGTGCAGTCAGGCAGCTAACGTTCTCTTACCTGCCTGACTCCATCAGACTATCAGATAGAGAAGTGTGATTCCTCACTACAGAACATGATTCTCCAGAGTCCAGTGCTTTACACCACTCCAGATTTTTTTTAGTTAAATCTGCAAGTAGATTATACAATATAAACTACTTCCCCAGAAGAAATAAATAAAAAATCTGGTAATCCATTCTTACTTGTTCCAATGCCGTGACTTCATTGTACATGACCATACTGTCACGCTCCGGTGAGGGGGGGAAGATTCCACACCAAGCGCAGGAGGGAGAGGGGGGAAAGAAAATGGGATTAGGCCTGGAAACTAGTGAAGGCAGATGGACACCTCCTAGAGAAACCCTGACTCCAGTCCTGGCTAACTACCAGTATGAACAGGCCTCGAAGGTAGACAAATTCATACACTGGATACCTGGGACCCTAACTGTCCCTGAAGGACCCTGAAGCCAGTGACTGGAATGAGTCAAACTGTTCCTCCACCAACCTAGATGAACAGTAGTCTCCCCTCAGGCCTGAACAGCAAACACAGGGAAGGAAAACACAAATAAACGAAAGGGAAAGAGGACACTTAACTCTCCTGAAGCAAATGGCAGCAACGGGATCTCCACAGAGAGTCACACACCAGCAGGCCACAAATACCACAGAAAGTATAAACCGCAAAGGATGGTTGGAGAAACAACACTTAATAGGAAAGGCTTAATAGAAAAGACACCTACACCTGAAAGGGGAGGGTGTGGTGAAAGCCAGCAACCACAAAACAAACAAAGGAGAACCTGTCAGATTAACCCACGTGTTGCCAATCTTACAGACCTCCTGTGAGCTAAGTGTGTGTGAGATGGACACCATCTAATAGCATGGACTCACAGAACCCTTCATGATCCTCCACTGACCGGTTCACTAGAAAACAGTGGTGGTAGGCATATTGAAACGTGAACCGATGAAGATGCTTCAGCACAAGAGTGGAAGATGCAAAAGAACAGCCTGGTGACCTAACATCATGATCCTGGTCCTGGCTTCTCCCACTGCTATTAGTCAGTCATTGAATTTTGATGCATGCATTGTAATTTGTATGTAATTTTTATACAGAAATATTTTATCACTATAATGTTAAAAGTTTTACTATTTAAAATAATAAAATCCATTTTATTCTTGGCAGATGACTGGACCAGGAGCTCAGAGGAACTGATATCTTCAGATGTTAAAGCAGATGATCATGGTATCAAGCACGATACATATGAAGAGCATGCCATTAGCCCTGAAGTAGCCTCCATCAGCCAAAACAAAGATCCATCATCTGATCCTTTGGATCAAGTCCAATCTTCTGAATTATCACAGACTGTTAAGCAAAATAAAAGTCACAGAAGAAGTGTTCAACCTCAACGACCTCGCACAGGGAAGAAGACTTTTTCATGTTCACAATGTGGAAGATGTTTTAGCAAAAGGTCACATTTTGTTATTCATGAAAGAATTCACACAGGGGAGAAGCCATATTCATGTTCAGAATGTGAAAAATCTTTTACAATACAATCAAATCTTATTAGACATCAGAGAATTCACACAGGGGAGAAGCCATTTTACTGTTCTGAATGTGAAAAATGTTTTCCACTAAAAGCAAATCTTGTTAAACATCAAAGAATTCACACAGGGGAGAAGCCATATTCCTGTTCAAAATGTGAGAAATGTTTTACAGATAAATCACATCTTGGTAGACATCAGAGAATTCACATAGGGGAAAAGCGATATTCATGTCCAGAGTGTGGGACTGGTTTTACAGAGAAATCACAGCTTGTTAAACATGAAAGAATTCACACAGGGGAGAAGCCATTCCCATGTTCAGAATGTGGGAAATGTTTTATAAGTAAACCAAATCTTGTTAGACATCAGAAAATTCACACAGGGGATATGTCATTTTCCTGTCAAGAATGTGGGAAATGTTATAACCAGAAAGCAAATCTTGTTACACATCGGAGAACTCACACAGGGGAGAAGCCATTTTCATGTTCAGAATGTGGGAAATGTTTTTCACATAAAGGATATCTTAGTACACATCAGAGAATTCACACAGGAGAGAAGCCATATTCATGTTCAGAATGTGGAAAATGTTTTACTTATAAAGCAACTCTTGTTGCCCATCAAATAATTCACAGAGAGGAGCAGCCATTCTGATATGCGGCACATGGATAGTGTTTTAACCAAAAGTCAGCTCTGATTGCACATCAAAGAACTTAAGGAAAAATGTCATGTCGACAATGTGGCAAAATGTTTTATCCACATATCATATCTTCCTAAATATTAGCCCCTTAAAGGGGTATTCTCATCTTGGACAATGGGGGCATATCCCTAGGATATGCCCCCATTGTCCTATAGGTGCGGGTCCCGCCGCTGGGACCCGCACCTATAACGAGAACGGGGCCCCCAAAGTGAAGAAGTGCGCACCGCGCAAGCGTGGCCCGCTCTCCATTCACTTCTATGTGGCCGCCCCATAGAAGTGAATGGAGAGCGGGCCGCGCTTGCGCGGTGCGCACTTCTTCACTTTGGGGGCCCCGTTCTCGATATAGGTGCGGGTCCCAGCGGCGGGACCCGCACCTATAGGACAATGGGGGCATATCATAGCGATATGCCCCCATTGTCCAAGATGAGAATACCCCTTTAAGGACAAAGCCTGTTTTGATGATAAGGACCAAGCTAGATTTTGGAAAGCTGGTATGTCTGAATATATCAGGAGATGATTCTGTAATTGTTTTGTGCATCTAAGGGCCCTTTCACATGACAGTGGAGTGACGCTGTGCGCTCCTGCCTTCAGAAGGAGCATGGTCCAGGTTTTTACAGACCGTCCCGTACCATGCTCCACGGTCGTGTGAAAGGGCCCTAAGTCATTCTTTCATTGTTTTTTAATCACATTTGTTATTTTCTTTTTGCTGGTAAAATTATATTTCTATAGTTTGCATTTATGTATTAAATTTTTTTTAAATTGACTTTCTTAAAACTATTTTTTCCATTTTTAAAGAGGACTGCAATGCAAGGAGCAGATTGATACATAGGGGGGTAATCTATCATGAGGGGAACACTTAGGGCCCTTTCACATGTCTGTGGAGCACAGGCCGAAACGGTCTATGAAAACCCAGACCGTGATCCTTCTGAGGGCAGGAGCGCACGGCATCATTTGTTGCTATGACGCTGTGCGCTTCCTAAGGCTGCCGCTGTAAAGTGATACACTGTACACGCTCATATACAGTGTATCACTGTACAGCGGCGGCCTCAGGTAGCGCATGGCATCATTCTGAGGGTTCTGCCCTCATAAGGAGCACGGTCTGGGTTTTTACGGACCGTCCTGGACTGTGCTCCACAGTCGTGTGAAAGGGCCCTTAAAGTCTTTGGCATACTTTATGCCACACTTATCAAATGTTGCATGCTTGATAATTTTTTCTTATCCTTAAGGCCTCTTTCACACGAACGTTGTTTTTGCGGCCTCCGATCCGCATTTTTCACATGAAAAATGCGGACCCATTCATTTCTATGGGCCCGCAAAAAATGCGGACAGCGCACCGTGTGCTGTCCGCATCCGTTGCCCGCAAAAAAAAAAAAATAGAGCATGTCCTATTCTTGTCCGTATTACGGACAAGAGTAGTACTGTTCTATTAGGGGCTAGCTGTTCCATTCCGCAAAATACGGAATGCACACGGATTCCATCCGTTGTTTTTGCGGATCCGCAATTTGCGGACCGCAAAAACACAACGTTCGTGTGAAAGAGGCCTAAACCTAATCCTTTTGTTTAGAAAAGCTACACCAGTTTTCCTACTCCACCCTCCTGTTCGAGTGAGACGATTTTTTTTAAAAAAAAGTCTGGAATGAAGTCCATTAACATAGCTAACCATGCCCAGTATCCAATTTATATTTCAAAATTGGAGTGTTTGATGAAAAAATTGCAAAAAGTCAACAAATTCTTGAGCATTTGAGCCAAAAAAGTCACAATAGCCTGATTTTGCGACTTTTCAAGCCAGAATTCTGGAGTAAACACATTGTGAGGAATATATGGAGTCATTATTTAATGCCTGCTGCTGTCACCTGGCAGTGGAGTAAACAGGCTCCACAGGTGGCTCTGCTTCAAAGCCACCCTGTGTTAAAGAGGACCTTTCACCGTTCCTGACATTACTGTTTTAATAGCTTAATGCATTCCCCATGTAATAACAAGTATGGAACATCTATTCTTATGTCTGTATGTTGTGCCATTCCTTTATTATTTGCACTAGAAGTTATATGTGAATTGCTATTTGCCTTCAGTAAGGGAACAGAGGGGAGGTAACAAGTTGGAGGTGTGTACCTGCACAGTCTGAACATGGCAGCACTGATTGGATAGAGTGCGTCTGTGCAGGGACACACCCCCAACTGGTCACCTCCCCTCTGTTCCCTTACTGAAGGCAAATAGCAATTCATTCATAACTTAAAACAAAAATAATAAAGGAATGGCACAACATAGAGACATAAGAATAGATGCTCCAGAATTGTTAGTACGCGGGTGTCATGCTCTGGTGTGGGGGGAAAAGCCACACCGAGCGTATGAGGGATGGGAACAGACAAAACCAGGGAACCGGTCACCTCCTGCAGGGGACCCTAAGACTAGGACCTAGCTGACTACAAGTATGAACAATTCTGGGTGGTAGAAAAGTTCATACACAGGAATCTAATCTAAATGAACCCTAGGAAACCCTGCAGTCTAGTGACACAAGAGAGTAAACCCGTTCCTCCAAGCGTAAGGAGGAACAGGAGACTCCAAAAGGAACAGAAGAAACTTAACTTAAGCAGATAACTCAGCAACTGGATCTCAGCCGAGATCCACACCACTCTCAACCAGGTAAGCAGAAGATATAAACCGCAAGGGATACTGGGAGAGGAAGGGGTAAATAGGAGAAAGCTAATTGCCAAGCGGCAACAGCTGAGGGGAAGGGGTGTGGTGAACAGCACCCAAACAAAGGGAATAGCCTGTCAGAGATGTCACTTAGAAAGCCGTGCAGAACGTCTGATTCCAGACGCAAGCCTACTCGTGACAGCGGGGAATGCATGAAGCTATTAACATAGGCATGTCAGGAGTGGTGAAAGGTCCTCTTTAACATTTCACACTAGCAGACTCGGTGGAAGCAAGTTCATCTGACCCTGCGGGGAGCTGCTCTTCTCCTCTACAACAAAAATAAATGACCATACATCTCAGACATACACCGGTTATGTCTTTGAGATCCTGGGACTGAGACGGATGTTCTCCCAGTCTTAGTTTGCTCATAGGATGCAGGAAAGGGGGATATGAAGAACTCAGGGTATAAGTGCAGCAACAACACTGTGTTTGGTCTCCAAATGTCCCAGGGATCCAGGCTGGTCCATTGGCACCAGAGCCATCTCCCTATGACCTTCCAATGAGGAGCTATGATCCATAATGGGTTTGTGGATTCTTGGTCACCAGGACCAAAGAGAGGGGGAGTGGGATAATCCCAGGGGGAGGGAGGGGTGTAGCCAACTAAGGGTTAACTGGCCATGCAAGGCAGGGGCCATTGTCTTTTCTCTGAAGAGAGGTCACTCCAGGCATCGTGTTTGGAGGGACCTGAGAATCCTGCCTACATCGCCGCCTCCCATTTGACTATAGCATCCAAAATTACAGCTAAGGACTAAAGCATATACGGTAATAGGAAAAAAAGGCAAGAAAAATAACAAAAGGGAAATAGTCCCAGAAATCACACAGGGCAGTAGCCATATTCCTGTTCAGAATGTGGAAAATGTTTTATAGAGAAATCATATCTTGTGAAACATGAGAGAATTCACACAGGGATGACACAATTTTCCTGCTCAGAATGTAGGAAATGTTTTACAGATACATCAAAACATCTTACACATCGGAAAATTCACCTTGGGGAGAAGTCATTTCCCTGCTCAGAATGTGGGAAATTATTTTACAGATAAATTAAAGAGGACCTTTCACCACACCTGACATGCCTGTTTTAATAGCTCCATGCATTCACCATGTAATAACAAGTCTGGAACATCTATTCTTATGGCTCTATGTTGTGCTATTCCTTTATGATTTACACTAGAAGTTATGAATGAATTGCTATTTGTCTTTGTCAACTGGTCACCTCCCCTCTATTCTTTACTGAAGGCAAATAGCAATTCATTCATAACTTCTAGTGCAAATAATAAAGAAATGGCACAACATACAGACATCAGAATAGATGTTCCAGAATTGTTAGTACGTGGAGAATGCATGGAGCTATTAAAATAGGCATGTCAGGAGCGGGGAGAGGTCCTCTTTAAAACTTGTTACACATCGGAGAATTCACACAGGAGAGCAGCCATTTTTTTGTTCAGAATGTAGAAGATATTTTAGCAATAAATCAGATCTTGTAAGACTTCAGAGAATTCACACAGGGGAGAAGCCATTTTCATGTTCAGAATGTGAGAAATGTTTCAATCAGAAATCAAGTATTGATACATTCTGGAGTAAACACATGATAAATCAGGGCCATAGTTTTTATAAATTTTTGGGAAAAGATTCAGTAAAACTTGTAATTTATAAATTTATATCTCTGCTATTTCTGTCTTCATTCTTATGATTGGTAGCATTGTATGTGTAAGTCCATATACAGCAAAAGCTGTCAGTCACTGATAACACCTCCCTGTGCACAATGAAATCAGAAATAGCAGAGATATAAATGTATAAACTACAAGTCATGCTGAGTTTTTCCCCACTGCGCGTTGAAGGATTGCTCTGCTCCCTTTGTCAGGTATTTTCTTACAGGTAAACACTGCTTAAAAGAGGTTTTTGATAGTAAGGGAAGATGAGGAGGGACAAAGGGTAGGGGGAGGGAGGAAAAAAAAGGCAAGAAAAACAACAAAAACGAAATAGCCCCCGATTTGCAACCATAACATGAATAGAGAACTACATAAACAAAAACACAACACAAGGATAATACAAATGAATGTAAAATAATTTTTTGTTAGTATAAACTAGAGATGAGCGAATCTATTTGTCGATTCGTATTGATTTTTGGAAATTTTCAGTGGCGAAGCGAATCTGAATATTAGGTGATTCGCTCCTTTAAAATTTGAAAATGTTCCTAAGGCTTTCTACGTATTGGTTATGTACTTGTCCAATAAATTGTACGCTAATGCTACGTATAAGTTACTATATACGCTGTTGCATACAAATTCAAGTAATTAGCTAACTTTTACTGTTGGTTCGTTATTCGTGCGCAAAAGCCCGGGAAGAAAGCGTTCACCTGACCTATTGGGCAGGGCTTGCTCTGATTGGATCAGGCTCGGTAAGCCAGTGATGCATCACTTCTGCTGCGACTGCTGAGATGAGCAGAAGCACTGTGTGTGAAGTTCCTAAAGACTGAGATCTGCTGTTGTTGAAATTGGGGTGTAATTGTTCAGGGAATCCATATTACACACATATCAGGGATACTGCAGGGCAAGTGCAGGGCTAGTAATTAATCAGGCAGGGAGAGAGATAGGGAGAGAGACATGGACAAAGACAAAGACCAGCTGCAGGGCCACAGAGTGAAGTGAAAAATGTCTGGAATGGATAAGCAAAAGGGGTTCAGTACCAGCCAGACCTCGAGCTCCAAAAAAAAGGAGAAGGTGGCACAGGGCAGAAGTGCCAAAGGACCTGTAGCCGGAGCTTCTACTTGTAGAATTCGTAATACTTGGCCGGTGTTCCACCAGGCTAACCCACCAAGGAGCAAAACTGTAGTGGAGGAGAAAGTGGATGAGGTAGTGGAGTGGATGGCACGCTCATCTCAGTCTCAGCCGGATTATCTGCTGTCATCTACTGATACAGAATCCATATGTAGGGGTCAGACTCAGAGCGTTCCTCCTGCTCCACCATTCCTCTCCAGCAAAGCCCGTTATTTTCGCACGCAATTTGTACGCTCATGCATACGTGTTCACAGAAGTTGCGTACCTTTTAAAACTGAACGTTCCTTATTAGTGCGTGTATGTTCATTAAACACCACTTAATAACTTATGATTTGTAAGCAGATTCGTCGAATACATCCGTAGAATATACGAATCTTAGGAAAAGTTCGACGAATGTTCGGCAAATAAAATTTTGAATGATTCCCTCATCTCTAGTATAAACCTGAAAGATGAAAATTACTCTTACCGGTAATTGGATTTCCTGTTAACCTCCACCATGGCACTGACAGGAGGGTTTCCTCGCCTTTCAAGGGACAGGAAACAGCGCCGACTGGGAATCCCCAGTGCACATTCAAATTATGAAATTTATTTTCTGATTTTTGATCTGCGCAAAAGGACAGGAGAGAGACCTCTTGTTGACAGTGAAACTTTGAAACTACCTTAGGGAGGAAAGCTGAGGAATACTTCTAAATGACTGTGTCCTCCAATATACTGAGGTAAGGTGTTCTGCAAGAGAATGCTTGGAGCTCCTCTACTCTTTAAGCCATGGTAACTGCTAAAAGAAAAGTTGTTTTATATCTAAGAAGCTTCATAGAAATGTCAACGAAGGTTCAAATGGGGATCACATAAGAACCGTCAAGACCAGATTCAAGTTCCAGGGGAACCGACGAACGCAGGGAGGGACATAGACGGCTTGCTGCTTTTAAAAAGCATTTGATAAGGGTAACCAATTTCAAATCCAAGTACGTGCTTAGGGCTGTAATTTGCACCTTAAAGATACTTACTCTTAGACCTTTATCTAAACCTGATTGCAAAAAATCTGACTGACAAATCCAGTGGCATTAGACAGTCCCATTTCTGGTGGCAGAGGGTGGCTTGGTGGCAGTGGGTGGGTTCTGGGATGAATGCACAGGATGTTCCCAGTAGCCGGACCCCTGCTGCGTACGCCCGCATCGGTAAAAACACCGATGCGGGAGTATTAACCCTCGATGTGCCGTGGTCAGTGCTGACCGTGGCACATGCGATGCGGGCGTCGGTAAGTAGGGTCCATCGGGTCCCAGCGCGGCTGTGACGGGGACCCGATGGCTTGGATAGCAGCCACGATGCCTTCCTTAGGCATCGTGGCTGCTATCCCTGCGTGCCTGTGCGATTCAGCCCCCTGGATCTCACAGGAAGCAGGCTGTAAGTGTATTGAGTAATACACTTACAGCCAATGCATTGCAATACAAAAGTATTGTAATGCATTGTTAAGGGGATCAGACCCCCAAAAGTTAAATAAAGTGAAAAAAAAAGTGAAAAAAAGGAGAAAAAAAATAAAGTGCACTTTTCAAAAATAAAGTTAAAAAAAATTGTAAAAAAAAAGGGAAAAAAAGAAAAGTACACATATTAGGTATAGACACATTTGTATCGACCGGCTCTATAAAAATATCACATCATCCACCCCACCAGGTGAACGCAGTTAAAAAAAAAAAAAAAAAACAGTACCAAAACAGCCATTTTTTTGGTCACCTTCCCTCACAAAAAGTGTAATAGCAGGTGATCAAAAAGGCGTATTTAACCCAAAATGGTACCAATAAAACCATCATCTTGTCCCGCAAAAATGATACCCTACCTGAGACAATCGCCCGAAAAATAAAAAAAATATGGCTCTCAGAATATGGCAACAGAAAAAAAAGATTTTATTCTGTTCAAAAATAAATCTAATGTGTAAAACTTTCCAAAAATAAAAAGTTTAGACATATTGGGTATCGCCGCGTCCGTAACAACCTGTTCTATAAAAATATCACATGATTTGCGCCCTCAGGTGATTGCTGTAAAAAATTTTTTTTAAAAAACTATGCCAAAACAGCCATTTTTTTCCCTCTTGCCTCACAAAAAGTGTAATAGCGGGCGATCAAAAAGCCGTATTTAACCCAAAATGGTACCAATCAAACCGTCATCTTGTCAAAAATGATACCCTACCTGAGACAATCGCCCAAAAAATAAAAAAAATATGGCTCTCAGAAAATAGCAACAGAAAAAAAAGATTTTATTCTGTTCAAAAATAAATCTAAAGTGTAAAATTTAATAAAAATAAAAAGTTTAGACATATTGGGTATCGCCGCGTCCGTAACAACCTGCTTTATAAAAATATCACATGATTTGCACCCTCAGGTGATTGCTGTAAATTTTTTTTAAAAAAAACTATGCCAAAACAGCTATTTTTTTCACCTTGACTCACAAAAAGTGTAATACCAAGCGATCAAAAAGTCTTATATACCCCAAAATGGTACCAATGAAAACGTCACCTCAACCCGCAAAAAATGACCCCCCACATAAGACAATAAAATAAGTGTTTCTAAATTCCGTAAAACGCTTAGGGGGTCAAAGTGGTCACTACCCCCCTTAATATATTCTTTGAAGGGTGTAGTTTCCAAAATGGGGTCACTTTTTGAGGGTTTCCACTGTAGGGGTACGTCAGGGTCTCTCAATTACAAAATGGTGCCTAAAAACTATTCTAGCAAAATCCACTGCCACAAACCCATAGAGACGTTTACCACCACATATGGGGTATTTCTGTAAACTGCAGAATCAGAGCAATGTATATTGAGGTTTAGTTTGCTGTTAACCCTTGCTGTGTTGCAAGAAAAAAATTAACATGAATAATCTACCAAAAAAGTTAAATTTTGAAATTTCACCTCCATTTTCCTTTAATTCTTGTGGAACACCTCAAGGGTTAACAAAGTTTGTAACATTAGTTTTTATAATTTGAGGGGTGTAGTTTCTAAAATGGGGTCATTTATGGGTGGTTTCCGTTACGTAAGCCCCTCAAAATCACTTTATATCTGAATTGGTGCTTAAAAAAAATGGTTTTGGAAATTTTGTTGAAAATTTGAAAAATTGCTTTTAAACTTCTATGCCTTCTAATGTCCGAAAAAAGTAAAATGACATTTATAAAATAATGCCAACATAAAGTAGACATATGGGGAATGTAAAATAATAACTATTTTTTGAGGTATTACTATGTATTTTGAAAGTAGAGAAATTGAAATTTGGAAATTTTAAAAAATTGTTGGTAAATTTGGTATTTTTTTATAAATAAAAATGAAATATTTTGCCACAAATTTACTACTGTCGTGAAGCACAATATGTGACAAGAAAACAATCTCAGAATGGTTTGGATAAGTAAAAGCGTTCCAAAGTTATTACCACATAAAGTGACACATGTCCGATTTGCAAAAAATGGCCTGGGCACGAAGGTGAAAACAGGTTGAAGAGGTTAATTTATTTTTGGCACATAATATGTCCATGACATAATATGTCATTAAAAGACCTCTGGAGGACACTGACTTTTTTTTTTTATACACTTATTTTTTTCCAATGTTTACATTGTAAAGTAGAAGTTTCGGCTACAGGTCCTTTAGCACTGCTGCCCTGTGCCACCTTCTTTTTTTTGGAGCTCGAGGTCTGGCTGGAACCCTTTTGCTTTTCCATGACAGACATTTTCACTTGACTGTGGCCCTGCAGGTCTTTGTCTATCTCCCTGTCTCTCTCCCTCACTCTCCCTGCCTGATTAATTACTAGCACTCTCCCTGATATGTGTAATATGGATTCCCAGAGCAATTACTCCCCAATTTTAACACAAGAGTTCACTGTCTCACAGAACTTCTGCTCATCTCAGCAGTCGCAGGACAACTGATGCGTCACCAAGCCTGTGAGCCAATCAGGGCAAGCCCTTCCCATTAGGTCAGGTGACCGCTTTCTTTTGCCGCACAAATAACGAACCAACAGTAAAAGTTCGGTAATTAACAGAATTTGTATGCATCAGTGTATAAAGTAACTTATACGTAGCATTAGCCTACAATTTATCGGACAAGTACGTAGCGAATGCATAGAAAGCTTTAAGAACATTTTCAAATCTAACGGAGCGAATCTCAAAAAATCCAGATTCACTTTGCAGCGGAAAATTTCCAAGATTCGTATCGAATCTACGAAGCAGCGAATAGATTTGCTCATCTCTACTTAAGCGTAGTTTCAAATATTAAAAGGCTCTCCACTTATAACCAACCATGTACCTGGTGCTCTCTCCTCATTCGTTCATCCAACCAATATAAGTAGAAAAATTTCAAAATACGAATGAATTTATGGCCCAATGGGAGCAGGAGGTAATTGGACCAAAACTTGGGGCGAGCCTGGTGCTCTGGCGTCGCTACATTGACGATGTGTTATTTATCTGGCAAGATACGAGAGACAATTTAAATGCTTTTTTGGAGGAAATCAACAATAATGATAAAGGTTTGAAATTTTCAGTTAATATTAGTACAAAAAGGTGGAGTTTCTAGATTTAAATATAAGAGTAATTAATAGTAAAGTCATTTGTAATACCTACAAGAAAGAAGTATCAAAGAACAATTACATTCTGTTCACAAGTGGACATCTACCTAGGTGGCTGACCAATATCCCGGTCAGCCAATTCAGACGGATTAAGAGAAATTGCACACGTCAAGAAGACTATGAAAAAGAGGCAGATGAACTTACACAACAATTTTTAGAAAAGGAATATCCTGAATCAATTATAAAAACAGCATTAAATAAAATTAATAGCATGGATAGAAAGGATTTTTTTAGTCCAAAAGAAGAAGGCCGAATAATGCAGAACACAATTTTAGATTAGTTCTTCCTTTTCAGATGCATCATAGAAAAATTGAAAATATAATTAGGAAACATTGGCACTATTTACTAGAAGATAAGACTCTAGGATCACTAATACCAATAAGTCCTTTAATTTCATATACTAAAGCCCCCAATTTGGGATTAAAAATAGCACCAACAATAAGAGAAAAAAAGAAAGATAAATCCAATCAAAGTTGGTTGAAAATGGAAGGTTTTTTTAGATGCGGCCGTTGCCAGGGATGTAAAACAACGAAATTTCCTAGGAAAACTATGGAAATATCATCTACACAAAATAGTTTCAAGCATACGATAAGAGAAACATTAACATGTAATACATGTGAGGTTATCTACATCCTATGTTGTAGTTGTAATAAACAATATATCGGACGTACAAAACGTAGTTTAAAAATACGGATAGCAGAACATGTGTACAATATAAAAAAGGGTCTAGAGACTCACATGTTATCAAGACATTTTAAAGAAAAACATGCACAAGATCCAACAAAAATAAAATATTTTGCGGCAATGGAAAGGGTAACAAAACCATGGAGAGGGGGCGATATGATTAGGCAGATGTCTAGAATGGAATCAAAAAGAATATATGAATTTGAGACAATAACACCGAAGGGGTTGAACGGAAATGGAGATTTTTGGCTTCTTATAGGGGTAACTGGCGTTTGGAGACGTGAGATCGTCAGTCTGGCTGTCTATCAGCACGACGATCTCTCCTCCCTAGACGCTATCCACCCCCATCTACTTGAATATACTTGAATATATAGGTCAAAAAGGAAAATAACAGAATAATTAAGAAAAATAAAGAAAAAAGAAAACAGAATTGAAAAATAAAGTGAAAAAATATATTTATAGGATCTAGTCTAATGTATCATAATGAACAGTGAATTTTTGCAAAAAAACGCAAAAAAAACGCATTAATAACGCAAGAAAACCGTAAGGGGTCATTGGTTGTTATTATTAGATGCTAAAGATAAGCACATAGATAATAGAAAAAAGGTATATAGGAAAGGGATGATGGAAAAATGAATGGTTACTTCTTTTTTTATATGACCCTTTGTGTATGTGTTTTTATATTTTTTTATATATATTTTTATATATTTTTTATTTTTGTGTTTTTGTTTTTATATTTAATACATGTTTATATTTAATACATGAGTATATGAGATATTCATAAGATCTAGTTCTAAGTTTGGATATAGGTTTTGATGCTATATTTTGATATATATTCAATTATGGTCATGTGGAGGGTATCGGCATTTACCTGGAGAAAGGTGTTAACAGCAATGGATTGAATTTACATGAATAATTAAAGGAACCGCCTAGAGGTGGAGCAAATAATAGAATAAAAGGTAGCAGTCACTTGAATCAAACAGACCCACTGATGAAGAAGCAGTCGCTTCGAAACGCGTCTGGGCCTCATAGGAATGGTTTGAGTCTGCTACAAACTTTTGAAGAATTGGGCTGGCCAGCTGAATAAATAAAGAGAGGAGGGGAACCCTTGTAGTTGTAGCCGGTGTTGTAAACAAGCCTGAACAAACTTATTCAATTGCAGGACCTTTGAACTACCCTTTTGATCAAGGACCTGTGTGATGTCATAACCACATGATTGGAACCTCGTGACCTGAGCAGTCACGTGATCGGAGCTCCGTGAGTCACGTGGGACGCCACAAAGCACTCCGGAGAACAGGCATCATCCTTCTATGCCGGCTTGTATATTGCAGGCTACAGCAAAAGGGTAAAGTACTATTATCCATTGTGCACTTATTTCTACAACTAATACCATCTAATGTGGATACAAGAAAGAACTTAAGCACTGTGTACCAATTTTATTTATGATAACTACTAACCCCATTATTAAAATCATCTAATGAGGAGGAACAGAGGATCATTATAAGAAGACCCTTCACAAGATATATTACTAAGTACTCAATATAGATATACCAGCTATTAAGAGGAGATACCTGCAAATATACTATTATATGAATATGTTATTGATTATAATATGTATCAACACATCTATTTAAAGGGAACCTGTCATCTCCGAAACACCCCCTGAACTAGAGTAAGCGTTGTATAGTGTAAGTGATGCTGAATCCGAATATGTAAGTTTTATCTTCATACTCACTTCCATTCCGACGCTGTGCTCCCACAAACCGGCAGTAAAATGCACTCACTGGACTCCAGTGCTCACTCACATAATGGAGAGGACTCAAAGAAGAGTCCAGTGAGTGCATTTTACTGCTGGTTTGTGGGAGCACAGCGTCGGAATGGAAGTGAGTATGAAGATAAAACTTATATATTCGGATTCAGCATCACTTACAGTATACACCGCTTACTCTAGTTCAGGGGGTGTTTCGGTGATGACAGGTTCCCTTTAACTATTTTAATATATGGTTTTTAGGATACGCCGTGGTATATATACGATTACCAATATCAACACGTAGATATACCTTGTATATGTGTATATATCTGAGCAGATTATTTTTATTTTTATGTTTTATTTGTAAGGTGTGTTTTGTACAATAAAAATTATCCAGTTTCCAAGTATTGAGTGCCCTCCCGTTCGTATTTTGAAATTCATCTCTACTTAAGACGGTGGCGATCACCTTATCCGAGAGGTTCCTCTTTTTCAAGATGGCCACTTCAGTCTCCAAGCTGTTTATTTTAACTGACTCAATCCTGGATGTAGGATTGGGCCCTGGCTGAGAAGGTCTTGACCTACCAGGAGGACCCTTGCCAATAGCTCTAGGAGGAGAGGAAACCAAGATCTCCTTGGCCAATATGGGGCTACCATAATTAGGAAGAGTTCACATCACTTTTTTTCAAGTTTTTTTCAAGTCTTCTGATCCGTCAGAAGAACAGAAAAAAAAACTGGATCCTATAAAAATATTGGTTCCTGTGCATCAGTTATGCACATTTGGCATCCGTTTGAGCCATTTCCGTCTCAGGTCCATTTACTGCATTCAGTACATGGCATACAAAACTGCTGTCAATTCTCTCAGATTTGAAGATGCATGACTCATTTCTTCATTCCAAACGCCCTGGATTACTGCATTTTCTGTGTGGGTCCCCCAGCCGTGGCTGCTGGTGTTGGGTAGTAGTCAAAAACTGATGATGTGCACTCCGCTTGACTACTCTTTGAAGATTTTTTCTTAGAAGCCATCAATTCTTCACAAACCCTGGAATCTTCACTTTCTTGTCTAAGAATGACAGAAGTAAAGCCTGAAAAATCCTTGAGTGAGTTTGAGCCCGACTGACCGAGGGGATTGTTGACGTTAGCAAGCCCAGAATCGCTGTAATGTTTCTTATAAAAGAGGTTCTGGCTTGGCGGAAAATCAAAATTTTCTTGATCAGCTAGGGGGATAGCTCTCGGGATTCCAAGAGAATTCCTAGGGATATTTTTTGTGTGCTTTGTGATTTCTGCACAAGGCAGTACGTCTGACACTGACCTCTCCACACGGCTGCAGCCAATCACAAATGACAACAAATAGACAAAAAATGAAGATAACTTATGAGATAAATTGGAATCTATGATTTAAAAAAAAGCTGGAAATATCCATCAGGTTTTACAGAAACAAGCAGCTACATTATCAGCAGATTACACTGCGTCCCACAATTACAGTCGTGCGCACATCCATTAGGACAGGGTTGGGGAACCTTTTTTCTGCCGAGGGCCATTTGGATGTTTGTAATATCGGGGGCCATACAAAATTCTCGACATAAAACTTTGACTGCTATATTTGGTCAAACATATCATTAACTTAGGGGTAAGCTACATACAGAGCGCTGTATTTTTGCAGTACAAGATGGTGCCTGATCTATATATATTACAAATAGTACAAGCGCCCTTTTGACCAAACATAGTAGTCTAATATTTAAAGGGAACCTGTCATCTCCGAAACACCCCCTGAACTAGAGTAAGCGTTGTATAGTGTAAGTGATGCTGAAGCCGAATATGTAAGTTTTATCTTCATACTCACTTCCATTCTGACGCTGTGCTCCCACAAACCTGCAGTAAAATGCACTCACTGGACTCTTCTTTGAGTCCTCTCCATTATGTGAGTGAGCACTGGAGTCCTCTCAGTGCATTTTACTGCTGGTTTGTGGGAGCACAGCGTCAGAATGGAAGTGAGTATGAAGATAAAAATTACATATTTGGATTCAGCATCACTTACACTATACACCGCTTACTCTAGTTCAGGGGGTATTTCGGAGATGACAGGTTCCCTTTAAGTTCAGAATGTTATTTATTTCTTTATTTGGCATTAATGGCAGCCAAGCCTAACCCAGAGAGGTCCAGAGAAGGGTTCACCCAGCTTCTACTCTCCCTGCTTCTGTCCCTGCCTCTTTCTTCACATGTGTCCCAGCCTTTGTCCCTTTCTCAGCCATATATCTGCAACCCCCCCCCCTCCATCAGCCTCAAATTAGCCTGCTATGAGACACCAGGCTACATCAGCCTCAGATCAGACCCCCATCAGAACCTCAACCTCTGATCAGACCGCCATCAGACCCACCACGGCGTGCAGCGTCAGGTCATAGTGCGTGCCTAAGTGCACTATATCCTGACACCACACCAAATAGAGCGCCCTCTTTGCAAAGGGGGCTCCCAAATAACCTGAGAAGGGGGAGAAAAAAGGAAAATAGGCGCGCTTAGGCGCAACTGGGAATTTTCTGCAGGGGCGGGGGATTGGAGTCCTGACAAGCCATGTCCATCTGGCCAAGAGTCAAACGGGGGCAATACAAACTAAACAAAAAAAGTGCCAACTAGCTCTCACCCGTCAGGTGCTGTCATGGTGTGGCTCCCATAGGTCCTCTTGAAGTGTCCTTTAAACTAGCTGCAGTAGTTGCAGTGTCGGACTGGGGTACCTAGGGCTCACCAGTAAAATTTATTTTGGGGGCCCACCCTATGTATACATTTACATATACTAAATAATCTTTATAAAGTTTATTTAAAGTTTTTTTTATATGAACATAGGCTGGTTGAGGTGCTGTACATTAAATATATGTGTGTAGTGCAGTAAGTCTACTGTGTTATGTGCCACTTGTGCAGGGGGTGGGAGACTAGGGGCCCACCGGGGGATTCCCCTGTACCCCTGTGGGCCAGTCCAAGCCTGAGTAGTTGGGTTCCTCAACTGAGAGACCTGAAGTCCTCCTCGCTTGAGCTCATGCTGAAAGACATCAGAGGACGCTCCTGCCTCCTGTAGGCCAAGCTCGCTGCCGTGGTGGAACTCCACTGCCCTCTTGTTCCAGAAGTCGGACTTGACCGGGTCTGGGTGGTGGTCACGCTGGTGAGCGCTGCAGCCAATTGTGCCTTTATTTTTCTTGATTCTCCTGCCAGGACAGCAGGGGTAAGGACTTCTGGCTGCTGCGGTGGAGGCAAGGTTGCACCCACGGAAGAAGCCCCAGCTCCCCTGGCTGCTGCTGGCTTCATCTTCCAAGGTAGTTGGTACTGGTGGATCACCGCAGACTGGAAGGTAAACGATGAAGTCGTCAGCTGACCCAGCTGAAAGGACTATGATGGTGGTGGTGGTGATGGCGGTGGCAGTCCAGGTATCAGAGGCTCCGGTTGTGGCTTCTCCCTGAAGCTGAGGGTACCATCTGGTGATTCCTGAAGGCAGCGCACTCATACTTCGCCTGGTGGTACCTCCGGCCAAACTTCAGGTGGTGATGTTGGGACCAGGGGCTTAGATAGTAGGGTAACCCCGGTAGCGAAGGGGCGTTTCAGGGATGCCATGGGGATGTATTCCACCTGACCCCCCACGTACAGGCTGTCACTGGGTTGGAGCAGGTACAGCCATTTCACTGACCTGCATCCCTCCTTGCCATCCTCGTCAACTGCCAGGAAGCCAGAGCCTTGCTCCATCGAAAACCACAGGATAGTTCCCTTTTGCCGCTTCAGTGTAGGGTCCCCCAGCCTTGGATGGCCCAGTACCTGGATGACCCAGTCCTCCACCGCATTCTTGTACTCCCATAGGGTCTAGGCGTGGGCCGTCACCGTCGCTGGCACAATCGGATTTTGCCAGATGGAAGATGTTGTTCTCCTCCTGGGAGGTGAAGTAGACGCACCAGCCGCCTCCGCCGCAACAGCTTCCTCACAAGCCGCATCAGCCAGCAAAGCGAATATGGAGTCAGGAGGCTGTGAGACTCTCTTGTAGACTTGAGATGCTCTGATCTCTGGAGCAGGCAGTGGTTCGGGGTACTCGTCACCAAAGACCATTTCTCCCCACTTGAAATGCAATTCTTTTGCCATGCTGTTTGTTGTGATCTGACTCTGGCTGGATCTTGTTCACAGCTGGCTTGAACTGGAGTGGAGGGCAGAGTAATGAGGGAGGAGAAAGTTCCCGGTGGGCCGGGATGGTTTTTCACGCTTCTGAGGGGGGCGTATTTTCACATTCCCGCTCTTGAGGGGGCTTATCGTAATTTTCCTGCTTCGGGAGGCTGGGGGAGGGGGCAAGAAGAATGTGTACATTTCGTACGTTGCGTATGTAGCGTTCAAAATTTAAAGAACATTTACGAATAATACGAAGTGAATCTTACAAAATCCGGATTCGCTTCGGAGTGGAAAAAATGGAAGATTCGATACGAATCTACAAAGTGGCGAATAGATTTGCTCATCTTTATCCGTAATCAATAAAAATGGATACTAGTTCTTTAGATAAATCTGTCCACCACTTCCCAGATCACAGTCTTCCCTTGTGACAAGTACTAAGTTATAAAATCCATGGACAGATTTGGCCAAGGTCTTTTGGGAACCAGCAAAGGGCACAACGTGCATGATACGTGCATGATACGTGTTCTGTTCGGGGCGTTTTGGACCTAGCACAAATTTCGCATGTGGACATGCAGAGACATCTTATCGGCCACCAGTGAAACCTAGATAGTGACTTTTTTGTCCCCAAAATTCCTGGATAACCATTTAAGGCTACTTTCACACTTGCGTTTGCAGGATCCGTTTGTGAGATCCGTCACAGGCTCTCACAAACGGTCCTAAACTGATCAGTTTTTCCCTAATGCATTCTGAATGGAAAAGGATCCGTTCAGAATGCATCAGTTTTGCTTCAGTTCAGTCTCCATTCCGTTTCGGAGGCGGACACTAAAACGCTGCCTGCATCGTTTTGGTGTCCGCTTGACAGAAACTGATCCAAACGGATCCGTCATGACTCACAATGTAAGTCAATGGGGACGGATCCGTTTTGTCTGACGGATCCGTCCTCCATTGATTTTCAATAGAGTTCATGACGGTTCCGTCTTGGCTATGTAAAAGATAATACAAACGGATCTGTTCAGGATGGATGCAGGCGGTTGTATTATCATGACGGATCCGTTTATGAGAGCCTGGACAATCTGCAAACGCAAGTGTGAAAGTAGCCTAACACTGAGTCACGTAATTCATTAAGGATATGATAACAAAATTGATTAGGAACAAACAATTTACTATCAGGACAATTCTCACCAGACCTTATCTTTGACACCAGGTACAAAGAAATAGCAAAAATACTGATACCGGTTGGTAAAATACATCCAGACTCAACCTCCACGGGATGTTGGTGCAGAAACTTCTGGATAGAGCACCAGCTTTCACATGCTTAGACCCTGCCCTATAAGTAATAACAAAATTAAAACTAATGAGAAATCCCATCTAGCTTGCCTAGAATTCAGACGAAGTTAAAGGGGTATTCCAGTTGTTTGAAGTTATCCCGTATCCACAGAATATATATATATCTGTTTCTTCAGACTCTTGTTGTATTGTACGTCTAAGGAAGAGACCTGAGTGGTATGGACAGCTTCTGCTATATGACATCATTGCTTCTCTTCTTTTAGCCATTGAAAGGTCTCAGATCTGGAAAACTCGCGTATTGTTTCTCTTAATAAGAGCGATGAACCTGATTTCTACCGGATAACACAGAACCGGCCTGTTTTGTTTTCTTCTTCTCATGAGGAAACACAGCCTGGACCCTGACTCCTCCCACACATGATCACATGCTCATGACATCATGAAAGGTCCTTTATCTCCTCCAGCAGCACAGCCTTGGGTCTGACTCCTCCCACAGATAGTCACATGGATATGACATCATGAAAGGTCCTTTACCCCACTAGTCTCCCCCATACATGTAGTGTTCAGCGGTGGAGGTGGAGGTACGTGTGCAGTCACTGCCATTGTCTGTCAGGATTACAGGGGCAGGGGGTCATTAACGCCTTCACTAACAGCTCTCTCCCTCTAGGGCAGTCCCTCAGTCTTCCCAGCAGTGGTGGAGCAGGTATCTGGAGTGAGTCCAGCTTTATACAGACATCTCCTTTGCAGGTTTCACTGACTATAGCATCATGTGAAGGGGGACATGCTGTCAGTGCTCTGATCTCAGACAAGCTCTCCATCTTGTAAGGGGTCAGACCTGACTGAGGAGGGTTCAGGTTCTGGAGTCGTAGACGAGGCTCCTGCTCTAGAATGGAGGAAGGAGACCGGCGGCACTGAAACAAGGAGGTTACGGGTGTCCTGTGGATAACAGGCTCAGTGATTACAGGAATCAATGAGGCGACTAGCTTGGTGCTTATAGCCACAAATGGGGCAACGAGCATGAGGACAGTTGCTAAGGGTTCTGCCAAACTCCTTAAAAATGATACGTGCTGCCTTCAATTTCCAAGAAAGAAATTCAATTCAGGGTAAGAAAGAAGCTCTGGTTGTTCTACAAGCAGCAACACATGGAAATCCAGGTAATCACTGCATTTAGCTCCTCCGGTGCTTCAAACACTGCAAATTTCTGCCTAGATTCCTCTAGTTGCGCCACAATTTGTGACTTCTCCCTGGTCTAAAAAAGTGGGTGTAGTGGGGGACAGGCCATCAGGCCCTGCTCATTTACCAATTTCTACACCTAATCCCAGGCATAGAAGACGGCTTGTAAGCCGTCTTTCATTTAGAACTGGGGCTGGACATGCCGAAGTGATGAAGAGGTTGGTGAGAGATCCACTGCCAGCTTAGAGGTTTATTAAAGAAGAACTCCCGCAAAAAAAGTTATTCCATGTCCTGCTAGAAATGTACATGATGTAATCTGTAGTGAATGTCATTTTCTTACCAGTGTCTGTATTTGTGAGTTATATCATCCTGATGCTTCTCATCTGTGTCATGTGACTAGGAGTCAGACTCACCAACTCACACAGCATCTTATGTGTGGACAGGAAGTCTAATTATCTATGTATTCCTATGGGAGCCTCACTTTCAGTCTCATAGGAATGAATAGAGCAGTGACTGGCTTCCTGTCCTGGGTCAGTTGGAGGTCAGGGAGTTGGTCACATGACCCAGCTACAATAAGAAGAGAGTGGATAACTCTCAATTACCGCCTCTGATAAGAAAATGACATTCACTACAGATTATATCATGCACCTTTCTAACGGGTAAGAGAATAAAAATTTTTGCGGGAGTTCTACTTTAAGATCGGCATCTAAAACACCGGTCTTGATAAATGTGCCCGTAGGTCTTAACACGGCTTCAGGTCCAAATCTGTGTTGAGACTGTTCAGTTGAAGTGACTTCATGCAGATCATCCGTTCAACTTCTTTCTGATTAATTTGCTTAACTGGATCGCCTCCTCTCCCTTTTCTACTTACTAATTCCACGCCCACACATTTCAAACTTTTTGGATTTCTGCTATGTAACTTTTTAATCGTGTCATTTTTGCCAAAATTCATAGAAACCTGGAACAACCCCCTAGTAGATGAGTTGTCTCGGAGATCATTTTTTCGATATACTCGATAATATTGAGTATATTGATTTCTTTATGCACAAGCAGTGGTTTCTGTACAAGCAGTGGTTTCTTTATGCACATGTACCCATTCACTTTAATGTGTGTATTCACACATCAATATTTTAGCACGGTCCGTGTTTTTATCAGGATGCATTCCTTATTTTGTCAGTGTTCATGGATCCCTCACGCCCATTATAGTCTATGGGTCCTTGAAAACCACGGATGCCATCCATGTTGCAAATGTTGAAAATTATTTTTCAGCTGTGCAGTGTCAGTGAAACACGGATGGCACGGGGTCAGCAAAAAACGGACACAGGGACCCAACACGCCTCCTTCACGGAGGCACGGACCCACCTTCTTACGGATATGAGCGCGGAAACTGACGTGTGAATGAGGCTTAACACTTAATTATTATTTCTCTAGTAATATATAAGTTAGTAAACCATCTTCTGAATGAAAATGTCACGACAGGAACACAAGGAATAGTGAGCCCTGTCTGAACCCCGCCTCTGTCCCTGCCTACTTACAGTATAGGCGACAGGTAGCCAAACCGTAACTGGGTGACAGTTCCTATACTGTATACATGAAAGGCAGGGGAGGGAGAGAATGTACAAACACAGAACCAGACAAACACAATAGCAGAATAGTCGATAAGCCGGGTCAAACCTGGAGGGAACGTCAAGGTCAAAAGTCAAAAGCAAGTGGTCGTAGAAACGGGTATATCTCAGGATCAAAACGCAAGCATTGCACCAGAAAAACTAATAACAGGCAACGTGTATCCAGAAGTTGCCATCTTAAATAGTCCAAGGGTAGGTCATGTGACGTGGCCAGCATCACATGACCTGAAGGCACAATGAGCGCTGGCCAAACATGACCAACGCTCATAACCCTTTAAACCTTGGTCATGTGGCATGGTCAGCACCGTATGACCACAAATATATATAGAAAAACTTAATAAATAATATTACACATACTGAGCACTGGCTGGGCAGGCCAGCGATCAAAACCCTGCCTGCTCGTTACTAGGGGCAGCCGGCGGCGTGCCGGATCCTCCCCTTTCTGGGTTCCCATGGAGACGAGGACGCGACTTGCGTCCTCGCTCCACTTCCCGCACGGAGGTCCGCCGGCACGTCCAGGAGAGCGGGGGCCGTCGGCCCTCCGTGACAGAAAAGGAGCCTCCTCTGTTCCTGTCCTTATCTGGGATATGATGGAGACAGAATCCAAGAAGCGATTGGTTCCATGGTGCATGTCACCTTCGGGGAAGCCATGATGCAACCCTGGGGGAGTGTCTGAAGATAGGAATCCAGTCAGTGATTGGAGACAGTGATCACATGACTTTTTCAATGGCCCAACAGTAGTGTTTGTATCATGTAACAACTGAAAGATGTTCTGTACTCTGAGTATGGAGGGTGATTTTAGGATCTAGTGGATGAAGTTTTTAATAAACATTTTATAAAATATGGAAAATTTTTAACTGGATGAATAGGATGGTGTAAATGGAACTGTGAAAGGCTGAAAGAGCTTATACTCTATCTCGGCACGAAACCTGGGCCTGGCATGCCATGATAGAGTATAATAAAGAGATTATTAGATGGATTTAGGCAGAGATTTGAAGTGTTTGAAGCATCGGAGGAGCTGAATGCAGTGATTACCTGGATGTCCATGTGGAGCTGTTTGTAGGACAACCAGAACTTCTTTCCTCCCCTGGATTTCTTTCTTAGAAACTGAAGGCATTGCGGATCATTTTTAAGCAACTCTAGTACAGTGGAGTAGACCTTAGTTTGAGTGAATCCTGCAGCGCCAAACTGGGGGAAACTGGACAATAAGATTTTTTTGTGTGTGTGTTTTGCCAAACTTTGTCTTTTTCTAGGCTTTTTTTTGGCTTGTGGCATGTTTTTAATCACAAATTCCTTTCAGGCGTTTTGCACTAGACATGTTTTTTACATGGGATTTTATAGGATTTTACATCGTCTCATCTTCTCTCCATTCAGGTTCCTACAATATAGGATCCGCTCAGTGGAGATCTTCTATATAAGATCCTTCTCCTGATTGACCCATCAAGGATGGATAGGGACAGGAACAAGATGGCGGAGAGTATAATAAATCTCACCCTAGAGATCCTCTTCCGGCTTACTGGAGAGGTGAGAGATTCTGATGATGTCACATTACATCATCTTATCTATGTTACTAACAGATGGACATGACTGGAGAGGTGAGGGACTCTGGAGATGTATGGAGTGATATTTATTACTGTGTCTCTCCATAACCAGGACTACACAGTAGTGAAGAAGACCTCTAGTGAGCGCTGTCAGGACCCTGTGTCTGAAGGATGGGGAAGAACCCTGAGCCCAATCACAGGGCCTCCACCTCACCCCCTGATACATGAGGAAATCAATAGAGAGAAGATCCTAGAACTCACCAACAAGATGATTGAGCTGCTGACTGGAGAGGTGACACTGCTGGGAATGCTGGGACATAATACAGGAACGCTATGAAGGGATCTGGGTGATGACTGTATCATTGTGTTGTCAGGTTCCTATAAGGTGTCAGGATGTCACCATCTATTTCTCCATGGAGGAGTGGGAGTATTTAGAAGGACACAAAGATCTGTACAAGGACATCATGATGGAGGATCACCGGCCCCTCACATCACCAGGTAACAGACATGACTAAATCCACACGTCCTCTCATTATCTGTATGTAAGGAATGAATTCAGTCACTGGATGTGTTTCCTACAGTTAAGGAGGAGAGAAGAACACCGGAGAGATGTCCCAGTCCTCTTCTTCCACAGGATGGTTCAGAAGAACATCACAATGTCCCACAGGATGATCAGGTAGGTGGAGATAAGGTCTCATGAAATGTCCCCTATGATGTGTAGAAGGCTGTGAAGATCTTGTGTTCAGTCTTGTTTTATCCACCAGTATTATATGTTTTATCCTTGTATAATGAGAAAGGTGGAGATGACAGGATTACAGCTGACCATAGACATTACATGTGGTCTGGATCTTCTCACTATTTACTTCCCTTAGAGACTGCTGAACGAATAAGGAACCAGTAGGTTGTATTTATGCAGAAGACCTGTAGCTATTTGGGTCAGATATCTCCTGCTATCATCTCATCACTGGTTGTCCTGCTAATTACTGATCTTTCTAGTCACACAAAACCTTCCACACGACTTCTCCAACCATCTGATGACTTCTACAATATTTGTTCCTCAGGTTCTGAATCCGGATGAAGATCTGAACATTATATATGTTACAGAGACAGATGTGAGTGGTGATGAGCAGAGTATAGAGGACATTCCTACAGATAACCGCCCAGGTGAGTAGTGACCACTAAATAAAGCAAAGAAGACTCACAGATTCTTCTCATTCGCTGAATACTGATTCCTCATTCCACTGTCAGGTACTGGTGGGAGTTTGGGGGGCACATACTTTCTGATAAGTTCTCTTTGCTAGCACATCATTGTTACCACAGTATTGATTAGAAGGTTTTAGTAGTAGGATTCACATACACCACTTAATTTTTCACACGTGGAAGGCAGAAAGATGCTAAAAACAAAGCAAAATAAAAAGGTGCACAATAGGAGAAGTAAGTTGTGGTGATGACCATAGCTGAAAACACTCCCAATTGGAGGCTCATCTTTATGGGTTGTGCAGGTATAGGCAGAACTGTATTGTAGCCTTGTATTATATGGTCTGATGACAAGCCTTCAATCCATTACATACAGACATTGTCGGCAAACCCAACAATTATCGGTGTGCACACGGCAGTAAGGTCTGACACTGACCTTTCCACATGGCTGTGGCCAATCACAAATGACAACAAAGAGACAAAAGAGGCAGGATATTTTATAAGATTTATCAGTATCTATGATTTAAAAAATCTGAAAATATGCATCAGATTTTACAGAAACCAAAGATATATTATCAGCAGATAACACCGTGCCCAATAATTACAGTTGTGTGCACATTAATTGGGACATGAAAGTGATTGTCCACAAGTGGACTTTGATCTGAACTTCAGGAAAAATTCACCCCAAAGCCAAATTTCCTCGTGCTGCGTGTTTAAAGGGGTATTCCGGTTACCATAAATATAACTTATGTTTTAGACTAATTCATCATCAATCATTACCTCATATAATGTCTATTTCACATATTTACCGTTCAGTAGTTATAAAGTACTTTTCTTCCTCTTCTACCCACTGTGTTCCTCATGAGTTACCATGGCACCGACCTGTAGTTCAGAGCCTTTGTCAGGTCAGGCATGCTCAGTGTGATGCTATCAGTTCTCTAGCTAAATGTTAGTGTGCTGCTGATTGGTCAGTAGAGGGGGCGTGTCTGGACTGGAATATCAGGCAGCCAATCAGTAATCATCAACACTCATGAACATGAAGAAGCTCACAGCCGGGAAGCTAGGCATTGTGGGCATTGTGGGGTTTTGTGAGGACAGATCAGGAGCCATGAAAGTGCAGTTTATCCAAAATTAAGTTACGTTACCGGAATACCCCTTTAAGAAAAAAAAATCATACTTACCTCATCTATCATACTTACCCATTTGCGCCAGAAGAGCTGGCCGCTGCTATCTTGATTGAAAATCTCATGAAATCCCGCGTGAGGTGATGTATAAGGTGACCACACCGGCCATGAGAGATTGTGCGCTGGATCTTCAATCGAGATCGTGGCGGCCGGCTCTTTGCGATCAAATGGATAAGGGTAAGGGTGATTTTATTTTTAAATTTTACACTGTAAAATTAATGTCACATGCCGCGAGCAACTAAGAAGGGGTACAATGATGGACGCTGTTCCTTGTCATTGCACCCACTACTTCGTGACTAAGTAATTCATCACAAAGCAAATTTTTTTGTAAAATTTGGTGAAGCAGCCGAATTGAATTTTCCAATACTTCACTCATCTCTAATCATGATCTACTGGTCCTCGCTACTGGTCTTCTGTTAGATTATCTGTTTTCCAACTGCTGTCAGTGAGTTGATCATTTTGCTCCATGCCGTGTAATTTGCATGGAATTTTTTAATATAGAAATTTTTTTAAATATCAATATAACGTTAAGGTTATATCATTTAAAAATACTTTAAAAAAAATCTGATTTTATTCTTGGCAGATGACTGGACCAGGAGCTCAGAGGAACATCTGATGTCTTTAGATTTTCAAGCAGATGACTATGGTGTCACAGAAGATACAGATGAAGATCTTATCATTGTCCCAGATGAACCCCTAGCCTTTCACGAAGATCTATCATCTTATCCTTTGGATCGACTCCAATCTTCTGATTCATCACCGACTGTTAAGCAAAATATAAGTTACATAAGGAGTGTTCAACCTCAAAGAAATCACACAGGGAAGAAGTCATTTTCCTGTTCAGAATGTGGAACACGTTTTAATCATGAATCAAGTCTTGTTAAACATCAGAGAATTCACACAAGGGAGAAGCCATATTCATGTTCAAAATGTGGAAAATGTTTTTCAGATACATCACGTCTTGTTACACACTGGAGAACTCACACAGGGAAGAAGCCATTTCTATGTTTAGAATGTGGAAAATGTTTTGCAGATAAATCACATCTTGTTATACATCAGCGAATTCACACAGGAGAGAAGCCATATCCATGTTCAGAATGTGAGAAATGTTTTAACTATAAATCAGATCTTATTATCCATCAGAGAACTCACACAGGGGAGAAGCCCTTTTCATGTTCAGATTGTGGCAAAAGTTATAACTACAAATCAGCTCTTTCTATACATGAGAGAATTCACACAGGGGAGAAGCCATTTTCGTGTTCCCAATGTGAAAAACGTTTTAACTATAAATCAGGTCTTATTATACATGAGAGAATTCACACAGGCGAGAAGCCATTTTCATGTTCAACATGTGGGAAATGTTTTAGAGATAAATCCCATCTTATTACACATGAGAGAATTCACACAGAGGATAAGCCATTTTCATGTTTAGAATGTGGGAAATGTTTTGACCATGAATTGCATCTTGTTAAACATCAGAGATGTCATATAGAGAATAAGCAATTTTCATGTTCAGAATGTGGAAAATGTTTTAACCGTAAATCACATCTTATTAGACATCACATAATTCACACAGGGGAGAGGCCGTTTTCATGCTCAGAATGTGGGAAATGTTTTAACCGTAAATCATATCTTGTTATACATGAGAGAATTCACACAGGAGAGAAGCCATATTCATGTTCAGAATGTGGGAAATCTTTCAACCAGAAACCAAGTCTTATTACACATCAGAGAATTCACACGAGGAAGAAGTAATTTTTATGTTCAGAATGTGTGAAATGTTTTACTCAGAAATCTACTCTTGTTGATCATCAAATAATGCATAGAGAGGAGAAGCTATTCTGATGTGCGGTATGTGGAAAGTGTTCTGGCCAATAGCCAGCTGAACTTGCAGAGAAAAATATTTTCATGTCCACAATTTGGGAAATCTACAAATCAAATCTCGATAAAGGAAATTTTTTTCGCTGCCAATTAAAATCAGATAGTGACACATCCTTTTTTACTAATCTGTTTTTATTTTCTAATTGTAGATTTTTTATTCTTTTTCCTAAAGATGATTATGAGGGCTGCCATTTTGCCTGAGATGTTTTTAAAGGGCTTGGCCCCATTCTGGTTACTGTTGACTAATGTGTTTGTAAGATGATTATATGGCTTTTACTAATATATCCTTTCTTGAAATTCTGTGTCATTTTCTATATTTCATAAGCTATGCCTCATTGTTTACCAAGTCTTTTGTGCCGTCCATAGGGAGGTCCTGTCCATAAAATGGCTGGTGATGGAGCATCGGTGCTAATGACCTTGATATTTTTATTGTTTATTTATTTGGATCTTTAATATGGGAAAAGGGGTGATTTGAATTGACTGTCCCTACGTACTTGCATGCTCTGTTCTAAACAGCGGCCCACAACTGGATGGCAGTCCCTACTTAACTAAATGCAGGGATCTAAGTGGGACCAGAGCAAGGATAAAATAACAAACTAAGGGCCCTTTCACACGACCATATGCCCTCCGAGACATACGGTCCGTGAGTGGGACATATGTCCCGGACAGAACTCAGAAACAGACCAGGTCAAACCAGGAGAGACAATAAGAATCAAAATCAGAAACCAAGCGCAAATACAATACCAAAACCAGGTCAATACCAAGTAGTCTCGTCAGGGTCCAAATAATCAGGCAGATACAGAGTCAGAATACCAGCAAGAAATCCGAAGCAAATCACAGCAATCCAAAATGGTAGAAGACCTTATTCACAGGAAACTGTCTGTTGCCTGTTTAATTAAAGCTGCTCTGTGGTCATATGAGATGTCTGGGATCAAGTGAACCGCATAACGTCATCATGCCGGAGGTGCTGGTGTTTTTTCTGGGATTGGTAGGCACTGCTGCACACGGAGCCCCGGCCTACTAACCATGGGAACCAGATGGTGGTGTTGCCTGCTTGTGATTGTACCTGCCAGTTTTCTCTGCATTGCAGTACCCCCCTTCTATGAGGGGCCACTAGAGCCTTTCTGAGCAGAGCAGTTTTTTCAGAATGCAATGCATGAAACCTTTTAGTCTATCAGCATGTATATCATTAGCTAACACCCACAATCAGATGACAGTGCAGGAGAAGACAGAGGAGCAACAGACCCTGAGCGGAGCTGCGGCACAGGAGAGGTGAGAGAGGTTTTTTATTTTATTCTTATGGGGGCTGATGGGCTGATCTGAGGTCTGATGGGGACTGAGTGTACTGATCTGAGGTCTGATGTGGGCTGATATGGGAGCTGAGTGGGATGATCTGAGGTCTGATGGGGCTCTGACTTGGAGGGCTGATATGGGGGTCTTATGTGATGTCCTGAAATTTATAGGGGGTCTGATATGAGGATCTGATGAAAAATATTTTTTTCTTATTTTCCTACTCTAAAATATGGGGTGCGCCTTATTATTGGATGCGTCTTATAAAGTGAAAAATACGCTAGGTACTGCAATTTGCCTACAACCCTTTTGGACTCCAAAATTTTAGCTACTTCATACTCCATTTCTCCATTTTTCTCCACCGGAAAAGGAGCCCTCTGAGATGGATTGATTGGCAAGATATATTTGGCAAACTTAAATTTTCAATGAACTCGGTACATTCAAATGAAACGAGACGGAATTAATCATTTCAATCACGTCATATGGACCAATAAATGGAAAAGCAAGTTTTCCTGAAGGCACCTTCGGAGGAATGTTCTCAGTAGAGAGCCATACCTTAAATCCTATTAGAATACTCACCCCCAGAGACCTTTTTCTATTGGCAGTTCTTTTTTTGAACCTGTTGGGAAGAGAAATGCCCAACTGATTACAAAAAGACCTCCAGAACTTGAAAACTAATTGAACTCCTCTATCCAAAACAATATACTCTGGCACCCCATGAATACGTACAACATGATCAATAAACACAGCCACCAGTTCCCTGGCTGATGGGATTTTTGTTCAGTGGAAGGAAGCGGGACATCTTACTGAACCTGATCGCCACGACCCAAACAACCGCCATACCTTGTGACCTAGGCAGATAAGTTATGAAATCCATGGAAAGGGGAAAGGTGCGACCAAGGCCTTTGGGGAATAGGCAAAGGATGCAACTTCCCGACTGGACAAGTCTGGTAAGTCTTGGATCTAGCACAAATTTTACAAGCAGAAACATGGGCGTAAGTAACCTAGTGCCTGACGTAGTCTGCCACTTGGATACCAATCTCCTAATGCCTTCAATCCCTGGATGTCCACTCAAAACTGAATCATGAAGCTCAGCAAAAAGACAAGTTTGAAACTGACTAGGAATAACGAAAATTTACTCACCGAAATTTTTGTTTCCTGGAGTCCGTAGGCAGCACACACCAAAGGGTTAAGTCCCCTAGGTACAACCAGAATAGAGACCAATTAGTAAGCAGTAGATTAATCAATTAGCTTAGTACCTCCCAGTATAAAGCCTCATAGAACACACAGAACCACGGATTGTATGCAGCAATAATTTATTTTAAAGGAGGGTATATTGTGCTGCCTACGGAGTCCAGGAAACAAAAATTTCAGTGAGTAAATTTTCGTTTTCCTGATCGTCCTTGGCAGCACACACCAAAGGGATTTTAAAGCAGTACTCAAAGGGAGGGAGCACTGGCCGCCAACTGTAGCACTCGTCTGCCAAAGGAAGCCTCGACTGCCGCCTGGATGTCTAGCCTGTAGTGCCTAATGAAGGTTGATGATGTTGACCACGTTGCAGCTCGGCATATTTGGTCCAACGGAACTTGTGCCAATTCAGCCCAGGATGAAGCTGTGGATCTTGTTGAATGCGCTTTTAACCGCAACGGACATTTTAAGTTAGACATAGAGTAGGCTGATTCTATTGTTTGTTTGATCCATCTTGCCAATGCTGCTCTACTGGCCTTCTTGTCTTTATTTGGGCCCTGGTGCTGTAAAAAGAGATTCTCAGACTTCCTGAATGATGAGGTGACCTGTATATAGTTCAGAACTACTCTTCTCACATCGAGGAGGTGACTCTGACCCTGGTCTTGTACATTCATTTGAATCACTGGTAAAGATATCTCTTATATTAGCTGTTGATGCAACCTTGGGTAGGAAACCCGACATAGTCCATAAGATCAAACAATGGCCCAGATCCCTCAAGTAAGGCTCTCTGCAGGATAGGGCTTGTAGGTCACTGATACGTCTTGCTGACCCAATTGCTACTAAAAACAAGGCTTTTGCAGAAAGATGTTTTATAGAAGCTTCTTCAATAGGTTCAAATGGTGATTTACATAAGGCGGACAAAACTACCGACAGATCCCAGGACGGTATTGGCGAATGGAAAGAAGGATTAACATTCTTTAAGGCTCTGAAGAAAGTGTGGATAAGAGGACTATTTGTAAATCTTCCCTGTTGTTGCGCATTTATAGCCTTAAAGTGAACTTTTAAAGTGTTGGTTTTCAGGCCTTTCTTGAAGCCATCATGGAGAAAGTGTATGACCGTATTCAGGGAATTTGGATCTTCAGTGTTACTTTGACACCATGTTTTAAAAATGCGCCAGACTCTGTTATAGCCTTTTACAGTAGCTGGTTTTTGTGCTGCCAATAAAGTATTGATTACTTCTGTGGACAGACCCAAATGAGCTAAAGAGTCCCGCTCAGCCTCCAGGCCGTCAATTTGAGGCTGTTGGGGTTCGGATGGAGAAGACCGTTCTGGCTGAGGAGATCTTGGCGGGGTGAATCTTCCATATTCGTCCTTTGGAAAGACGTAGTGCCAGAGAAAACCACGTTCTCCGTGGCCAATAAGGCAGGATGGCGATCGCTTCCGCTTGATCCTGTTCAATCTTCCTGAGGGTGTTCAGGATCATTGGGAGTGGTGGAAATACATATATTAGGTCCTTTTTCCAACTGATTAATAATCCGTCGATCGCATAAGCTTGAGTGGAACGATGAATGGAGCAGAACATCTCGGTCTTGTTGTTCCGCTCTGTCGCCATAACATCCATCTGAGGTTTCCCCCATCGCTTCTCGATTTCTGTGAACACTGCTGGATTGAGACTCCACTCTCCTGGGTGAATTTTTTTGCGGCTGAGGAGGTCGGCCATGGTGTTCAAAGAGCCCTTTATGTGGACTGCAGATATTTCTTGAGTCCATCTCTCGGCCCATTCCATGAGAAGACTGCACTCCCTTGCGAGATCGTTGTTCCTGGTTCCCCCTTGCTTGTTTATGTAATAAACCGTAGGGATGTTGTCTGAATGAACCAGGGCCTTGTGGTCTTTCAGTCGACCCTGAAAATGTAGAGACGCTAGGCGTACAGCTTTCAACTACCTCCAGTTGGAGGACTTCCTGGCGTCGGAGATACTCTATTTCTTCTGTACCTACAGATTGTTGACATGGGCACCCCAACCCCAGGAGGAGGCATCCGTAGTGAGGTGAAACTGGGTTTGGGGTTGAAGACTTCTCCCCTTTTCCAGGCGATTGGGTGACAGCCACCATTTGAGAGTTTGACGTGTTGATTCCGGAATCACAAACTTCCTGTCCAGGGAGTAATATTTTTTGTCCCATGCTGTCAGGATGGCATGTTGAAGACCCCTGAAGTGGGCTTTTGCCCAAGGTACTGCATCCACCGAGGACGTTAATAGCCCCAATACAGACATGGCCTGCCGAAATGATACTCTGGGAGAGGAGATCAGGTGTCATACTTTCCTGTGGATAGCTGCTACTCTCTTTGAGGATAGCTTGACATTCATTCGATTTGAATTTAGCACAAATCCCAGATATTCTATTTTTTGAGAGGGAATGAGATGCGACTTTTTGTAATTCATCAGGAACCCATGATTCTGGAGTGACAGTAGCATTTCTTCTAGATTCTCTGTAAGTTGTGCTGACGACTTTGCCATCAGTAGCCAGTCGTCTAGATACGGTACACAGCATATTCCTTTTAGGTGTAAGGCTTCTGTCAGAACCACTGCTATTTTCGAAAAGACCTTGGGGGCCGATGATATCCCGAACGGGAGGCAGGTGAACTGTAGATGAGATGTTCTGTGACGAGACTGGACCGCTATTCTCAGATATCTTCGATGTTTTGGAAAAATAGGTATGTGTAAATAGGCGTCTTGGAGATCTATCGATGCCATAAAGCTGTTTTTTTCCTAGAAGAGAAATAGATTCCATCTTGAACTTCTTTTTGGCAATATATCTGTTTAGATACATTAGATCTACCACCAGCCTCCATTTGTTGCCGGGTTTGGGTACCGGGAAGATCTTTGAATAGACCCCTTTCCCGATCTCTGAAAACAGCACTGGCTCCAAGGCAGCTTTGCCCTTGAATTCTTCTAGTAATTGAAGAATTGTTGGGTTGGTCTTGTTCACCAGATATCGGTCTGGAGGAAACTTTGTGAATTCCAAGGCATAGCCTTTTTGAATGATGGAGACGACCCATGTATCGGTCGATGTGCTTTCCCATGCTGTGACAAACTCCTTTAGCCTTGCTCCTACAGGGGCTGAGGCCTGGCGTCATTGTTCTGTGGGCTTTTTGTCCTTTCTCTTAAAATCAGGTCTGTCCTGCCTGTTTTGGAATCTTCTTTGTCTATCAAACTGTTGCCTGTTCCGAAATCTAGGGGATCTTCTTCTTTGGGAGCGAAAGGATTTGAATGGTTTTCTTTTAGTCTCAGGAAACTTTGCAGTTTTCCCATCATTTAAGGACTCTAAAATTCTCTCCAGCTGTGGACCAAAGAGAGATGTGGGCTGGAATGGAAGGTTACAGAAGTGAAATTTTGACATAAGGTCACCAGACCACTGTTTGATCCAAAACTATCTTCTAGAGGCATTGATGAGTGCCAAAGAGCGGTAGGCATATCTTAAAGAATCCAGTGGAGTCACAAAAACTCAGATGCGTATTTCATAATTGGAATACTTTTCAAAATTTCCTCTCTTGGAACCCCCTCTTCTAAATCGTGGGATAACTGAGACAGCCAGATACGCAGGGATCTTGCTACAGGTACAGAGGCTAGAGCAGGTAGACATGAAGCAGAAGTGGACGCATACGCTTTCTTAAGAAGTGATTCCGATTTTTTTTGTCCACCGGATCTTTAATCAAGGAAGCCTCCTCAGATGGAAACACCGCTTTCTTAGACAATCTGGCTACAGGAAGATCAACCTTAGGGACTGACATCCACTCTTTACAATAGTCATCCGCCAGTTTATATGTACACTTGAATCTAGCATTTGGGTCTGGTGTCTTGTCTGACCTGTCCCAGTCCTGCTTCAGCCACTCATTTATCAGAGGGTGACCAGGAAATGCCATAGCCCCCGTTTTGGGAAAATAAAACAATTTATGACAATTTGATTTGTCAGAAATATCTCTATCAGTTTCAATTGTGTCCTTGACAGCTTTGAGAAGACCCCCTAGTTTCTCTTTATGGAACAGCATAATATCCTTCAAATCTTCAGAATTTGAGTCTATTTCCCCCTCAGACAAGGAGCTATCGGACGAGGATACATATTGTGGCAATGCAGTATTATGAGATGTTTTAACTTTCTTATTTGCAGCCCTGAAATCATCAAATATAGAAGACAGCTGTTCCTTAAACCAGCCCAAAAAGCCACTGTTTTGGGAGGGAGAAGACTCAGATTCCACAGAGGAGCAGCACTGACATAGATCAGAGGGAGCATCATCTGGCATACGCTGATGGCAATTTATGCAGGAGCGGTGTCTGGATTTCCTCTTCCTTTTAAGGGATTCTTCCTGAGAGGCAGACATCTAAATAATATATAATATGTATATCAGTGGGGGTAATAGTGCTTCTTTGAATACCAACACCAGGAAAAAGTGCCAGAGGAAAGCCGCATCCCCACACCTATGCCAGACCTGCCAGTTATAATTTTTTTACTCTGATTTTGTAGCTCTTAATCAGAACGATAAATCTGTTTTCTACCGGATAACACAGAACCAGACATTTTTTGTTTTATTCTTTTCATGAGAAAACACAGCCTAGACCCTGACTCCTCCCACACATGATCACTGGTCTTGACATCATGAAAGGTCTTTTAACTCCTCCAGAAGCACAGCCTGGAGTCGGACTCCTCCCATACATGGACACATGGTGATGATGTCATCACAGGTCCTTTACCTCCAGCAGCACAGCCTGGAGCTTGACTCCACCCACACATGGTCACACGGTCATGATATCATGAAAGGTCCTTTAGCCCCCTAGTCTCCCCCTCCCCATCCATGTAGTATCCAGCGGTGCAGGTGGAGGTATGTGTACAGTCACCACCATTGTCTGTCAGGACTGCAGGGGCGGGTCATTAACCCTGTCTCTACCAGCTCAATCCCCTCTCCCTCTTGGGCAGACACTGCCCCCGAGACCCTTCCTTAGTCTTTCCAGCAGTGGTGATCTGTATACAAAGTGACCACCACCAGCTTTACTCACTGAATAGAGGTGCTGACTTCTTTCTATTTCTATTGAGAAATAACAGAACTCGGGAAGTCTTCAGCTTTAGATGTCTGGAGTGAAGGACCAGAGTCCAGCATTATACTGACATCACCGTTGCAGCTGTCACTGAAGGGGGACATGCTGTCACTGCTCCGATCTCATGACATGGAGGAGCTGCTGGGACAAGCTCTTTATCTTGTAAGGGGTCAGACCTGACTGAGGAGGGTTCAGGTTCTGGAGTCGTAGACGAGATTCTTGCTCTAGAATGGAGGAAGGAGAGCGGCGGCACAGGAACAAGGAGGTTACTGGTGTCTTGTGGGCAACAGACTCAGTGGTTACAGGAATCAATGAGGCGACTAACTTGGTGGTTATAGCCACAAATGGGGCAGTCAGCAAGAGGACACAGAGAGGGAACAGTCAAACTATATCTTTTTCTTGGCTTTTTCATGTACTAGACATGTTTATGGAGAAAACAGGACCTAAAAAAACTGGAAAATGTCTTAATGGGGTTGTTCAGCCACAGAGATTTTCTCTACAGCCTTCAGTGTGGCTGGACTCGCTGTAGTAATACTTGATGCCTACTGGTGGGTTACAGCTTCATCGCCACCTCACCAGCTCTGCAGGTACCAGGTCTCCCCAAATTAACATTCACTGGATCACGTGATGCATTGGTTGCAGCACTGAAAGGATCCAGGACTATTTATGCTTCTGAGATAATGTGACTTTGTGGCTTCTGACAGTCATTTCCACTTGCTAGATAGCAGCATGCAGGAATAATGCTGGCTCTTTCCCTCCACCAACAGGAGCATGTCACAGCTCACTCTGTTCCTGCAGCTCAGTCCACAAGGCACTTCTATTTATCCCCATTGCCAGCTTCCATGGGAACATTGGCATTGTGGCCCTCACACAAATTACAATTCAGCCTAACTTTTGATGCTTTACCAGGCAGATAACCCGTCACTGCCTCCAGTACACCTCATAATATACATTGTACAATGTATACAGTGCATTCTGCAACATAACTAGTGCATTTCACCTGTAACGCTCTTCGACATCCAGCATAATAAAATATGACCCCAGAGTCAGTACATGCCACACGTTCTCATCATGACCTCAGTACATACGGGGCTTTTCGACCGCAATATCACATAACAACACAACATGGAGTATCATACATTGGCTCAAGTTACCTGGTGCACCTAAGTGCAGAGAAATATAATAACTGGTAAAAACATAGCAAATGTAATGCTGGTGCGTCCTCAGCAACAGTCACATAAGAGTGCAACTTAGGTGATATAACCACCGCAACAAGGTCAACCCATAGCGGCAGAACAATAAAAGATTACATTTTCTTAGCAAGGAAACAAGGCAAGGCTGTTTCCAACCCTCTTATATAATCATCTTCCAAACCATAGAGAAAGCAAGAACACATCTACACTTTATTATCTCCTCCGATGTCTCCTCTTATTATCTCCAGTAATTGTATTTTACATGGGATTTTGTAGGATTTTACATCGTCTCATCTTCTCTCCATTCAGGTTCCTACAATATAGGATCCGCTCAGTGGAGATCTTCTATATAAGATCCTTCTCCTGATTGACCCGTCAAGGATGGATAAGGACAGGGACAAGATGGCGGAGAGTATAATAAATCTCACCCTAGAGATCCTCTTCCGGCTTACTGGAGAGGTGAGAGATTCTGATGATGTCACATTACATCATCTTATCTATGTTACTAACAGATGGACATGACTGGAGAGGTGAGGGACTCTGGAGATGTATGGAGTGATATTTATTACTGTGTCTCTCCATAACCAGGACTACACAGTAGTGAAGAAGACCTCTAGTGAGCGCTGTCAGGACCCTGTGTCTGAAGGATGGGGAAGAACCCTGAGCCCAATCACAGGGCCTCCACCTCACCCCCTGATACATGAGGAAATCAATAGAGAGAAGATCCTAGAACTCACCAACAAGATGATTGAGCTGTTGACTGGAGAGGTGACACTGCTGGGAATGCTGGGACATTATACAGGAACGTTATGAAGGGATCTGGGTGATGACTGTATCATTGTGTTGTCAGGTTCCTATAAGGTGTCAGGATGTCACCATCTATTTCTCAATGGAGGAGTGGGAGTATTTAGAAGGACACAAAGATCTGTACAAGGACGTCATGATGGAGGATCACCGGCCCCTCACATCACCAGGTAATAGACATGACTAAATCCACACGTCCTCTCATTATCTGTATGTAAGGAATGAATTCAGTCACTGGATGTGTTTCCTACAGTTAAGGAAGAGAGAAGAACACCGGAGAGATGTCCCAGTCCTCTTCTTCCACAGGATGGTTCAGAAGAACATCACAATGTCCCACAGGATGATCAGGTAGATGGAGATAAGGTCTCATGAAATGTCCCCTATGATGTGTAGAAGGTTGTGAAGATCTTGTGTTCAGTCTTATCTTGTACATGTACGGCGAATGTCAGGAAGGGAATGAAGTGTATAGCTGGGTGTCACGGAGGAGAATCGGCAGAGAGTAGTCATTGTTTCATTTTAGCTGCCAAAAGATCGTTTGTCACTTTGGTGAAGGCAGTTTCTTTAGAGTGTAAAGTGCGGAAACCAGATTGTCAGATCTTTTCTGGTCTCGTAAAACATTTCACACGACTTCTCCAACCGTCTGATGACTTCTACAATATTTCTTTCACAGCTTGTGAATCCGGGTGAAGAGCTGAACATTATATATGTTACAGAGACAGATGTGAGGGGTGATGAGCAGAGTATAGAGGACATTCCTACAGATAACCGCCCAGGTGAGTAGTGAGTTAGTGACCACTCACAGATTCTTCTCATTCACTAGATACTGAATCCTCATTCCACTGTCAGGTACTGGTGGCAGTTTGGGGGGCACATACTTTCTGACAGGTTTCCTTCACTAGCACACAATTCTTACCACTACATGGGGTCCTGCAGTGTTGATCAGAAGTTTGGGTTAGTCTCCTTGTCTACTACTACTTTCTATGAAGCCTCATTTAACAATTAATATAAAAAATATTACGAATATTAATGAAAAGAATATAACATGAATAAAAGTGAATGTAAGTGAAATACAACCTAATCTGGGAGATTGCACTAAACCCATCTGCTAGCTTCCTTTTGGAAGCAGGTAGTACTAGACAGGTTGGTTACTTTGCAGCTACGATACAATCCAATAATCTAACGGCAGCGTTCTCAGTCCTGAACACTGTCCCTGTAAGACACTAAACTTACAGTATTGTGTGTCTCAATTGCTGTGTAAGTGGTATCAGTAACGTAGCTTGTAAAGCTAAAAAAAGACAACCGTCCATCCAGTTCAGCCTAATCAGGTCTGTCACATCCGTGGACAAGCTGAAAATACACATGGCTTCCCTACTTGTCACATAACATAGTAACATAGTTTATAAGGCCGAAAAAAGCCCTCCGTCCATCCAGTTCGGCCTGTTATCATACAAGTTGATCCAGAGGAAGGCAAAAAACCCCTGTGAGGTAGAAACCAATTTTCCTCACTTTAGGGGGAAAAAATTCCTTCCCGACTCCAATCAGACATCAGAATAACTCCCTGGATCAACGACCCCTCTCTAGTAACTATAACCTTTAATATTATTACCTCCAGAAATACATCCAGGCCCTTCTTGAACTCTTTTAGTGAACTTACCATCACCATCTCCTCAGGGAGAGAGTTCCATAGTCTCACTGCTCTTACCGTAAAGAATCCTCTTCTATGTTTATGTACAAACCTTCTTTCCTCCAGACGCAGAGGATGTCCCCTCGTCATGGTCACTGTCCTCGGGATAAATAGATGATGGGAGAGATCTCTGTACTGACCTCTGATATATTTATACATAGTTATTACATCTCCCCTCAGTCGTCTTTTTTTCTGAAGTGAATAACCCTAATTTTGTTAATTGTGACCTTCCTTAGGGTCTATCACAGGTATCTATATATTATATGTGAGGCTGACTGCCAGGCATTAGTGGCATGCCTACCAGCCAGTGGGGTCTTTTTCTTCCCTGCGCTGTTATGCTCACTACTGTACTTGATTAGATATGTAACGTTTTTGAATCTCTAAGTACAATGTTTGTTGCTGTTTTTCAAGTGGATTTTTAAAGTTAAAGTTGGAAATAAATTACGAATCACTTTCCGTTTTTTTATATCCACTCCTAGCTGTCCCTGAAAACTATATAAAAAATATAAAACTGCTAATCCATTCCCTTTACTGTTTTTGTACATGACCATATTGTTCCTCTCCTTAGACCAGCTCCGTGCTAAAGAGTGTGTAGCCATCTTGGAGATGGACACCACCTTCTAGCCCTAACTCACAGGTCCTTTTATCATTCTCCGTGGAGTATTTTTTTAATTATAGAAATGCAATAACATATTAAAGAAAATCTGTCACTTGTTTTAACGATATCAAAGTATTAGTTTTGCCATGACCAGTAAAACAAGTAAAATACCTTCTTTCTTGTTGTAGTTTTCTATCTTTGTTTCATGGTCTGGTTCTCTTCTAAATTCGATTTTTGTAATATGCAAATTTTTCCACAAGGAGCCCAGAGGGGCGTTCTTCTCTTTTCATGGAGCCCAGTACCGCCCCCCTCCTGTGCCCAGCCCGCCTTCTTTGAGATCCTAAGAACGCCTCTTCACATGAGAAGTAAACGCCCACACCAGCACCATTGGCCGCCGCCCCCCCTCCACTATGTCATTACAGTGATTTAACCACACCTACAGATGCCTTGCTTCTAGTCCCGAAATCTTGTGAAGAAGCAGTACCGCTGACTGCCTGCGCCTGCTCGATATGCACACTCCTAAGGGCAACAGCTTCAAAAGCGTAACTGGGCATGCGCTGAGCCCAGTGATGTAATCAGTCAGATGTTCACTTCTTCTCCTCCCTCCTGGATGTGAACAGCTGACTGATTATATCACTGGGCTCAGAGCATGCCCAGTAACGCTTTTGAAGCTGTTGCCCTTAGGAGTGTGCATATCGCGCAGGCGCAGGCAGTCAGCGGTACTGCGTCTGCACAAGATTTCGGGAGTAGAAGCAAGGTGTCACGCTCTGGTGTGGGGGGAAAAGCCACACCGAGCGTATGAGGGATGGGAATAGACAAAACCAGGGAACCGGTCACCTCCTGCAGGGGACCCTGGGACTAGGCCCTAGCTGACTACAAGTATGAACAATCCTGGGTTGTAGGAAAGTTCATACACAGGAACCTAATCTAAATGCACCCTAGGAAACCCTGCAGTCTAGTGACACAAGAGAGTAAACCCGTTCATCCAAGCGTAAGGAGGAACAGGAGACTCCAAAAGGAAAACAACAAAAGATACAGAAGAAACTTAACTTAAGCAGAAGCTCAGCAACTGGATCTCAGCCGAGATCCACACCACTCTCAACCAGGTAGGCAGAAGATATAAACCGCAAGGGATACTGGGAGAGGAAGGGGTAAATAGGAGAAAGCTAATTGCCAAGCGGCAACAGCTGAGGGGAAGGGGTGTGGTGAACAGCACCCAAACAAAGGGAATAGCCTGTCAGATATGTCACTTAGAAAGCCGCGCAGAACGTCTGATTCTAGACGCAAGCCTACTCATGACACAAGGCATCTGTAGGTGTGGTTAAATCACTGCAATGACGTAGCGGAGGGGGGCGGCGGCCAACGGTGCTGGTGTGGGCGTTTACTTCTCATGTGAAGAGGCGTTCTTAGGATCTCAAAGAAGGCGTGCTGGGCACAGGAGGGTACTGGGCTCCATGAAAAGAGAAGAAGGCCCCTCTGGGCTCCTTGTGGAAAAATTTGCATATTACAAAAATCGAATTTAAAAGAGAACCAGACCATAAAACAAAGAAAGAAAACTACAACAAGAAAGAAGGTATTTTACTGGTCATGGCAAAACTAATACTTTGATATTGTTAAAACAAGTGACAGATTTCCTTTAATGTTAAAGAAGAATTCCCTCAAAAAATTTTTATTCTCTGACCTGTTAGAAAGGTACATGATATAATCTGTAGTGATTGTCATTTTCTTATCAGTGACTGTTTCTGTCAGTAAAAACATCTCTTCTTATTGTAGCTGGGTCATGTGACCAACTCCCTGACCTCCAACTGACCCAGGACAGAAAGCCAGTAACTGCTCTATTCATTCCTATGGGAGCCTCACTTTTAGTCTCATAGGAATACATAGAGAATTAGACTTCCTGTCCACACATAAGTCTATGTGTGAGTTGGTGAGTCTAATTGCTGGTCACATGACACAGATAAGAAACTTCAGGATGATATAAGTCAAAAATTCAGACACTGGTAAGAAAATGACATTCACTACAGATTACATCATGTACATTTCTAACAGGACATGGAATAAAATTTTTTTCGGGAGTTCTTCTTTAAGTTTATATTATATGAAAATAATAAAAATCACTTTTATTCTTGGCAGGTGACTGTATCGGGAGCTCAGAGGAACATCTGATATCTTCACATTTTAAAGCAAATAATCATGGTATAACAGGAGATACATATGAAGAACATGTCATTATCTCAGATATACCCTTCATCCTCCACAGCAAAGGTCCATCATCTGATCCTTTTAAACAGGTTCGATTTTCCAATTCATCACAGACTGTTAAGCAAAACAAAAGTCGCGAAAGAAGTGAACAACAAAGAACTCACTCAGGGGAGAAGCCATTTTCATGTTCACAATGTGGGAAATGTTTTAACCGGAAATCAAATCTTGTTCAACATGAGAGAATTCACACAGGGGAGAAGCCATTTTCATGTTCAGAATGCGGAAAATGTTTTACAGCTAGTACAAATCTTTTTAGACATAAGAGAATTCACACTGGGTCAAAATCATTTTCATGTTCGGAATGTGGAAAATGGTTTACCCAGAAATCAGATCTTATTAAACATAGGAGAATTCACACAGGGGAGAAGCCATTCTCATGTTCACAATGTGGGAAATGTTTTACCCAGAAATCCATTCTTGTTGTACATGAGAGAATTCACACAGGGGAGAAGCCATTTTCATGTTCAAAATGTGGAAAATGTTTTATAGAAAAATCGGATCTTCTTAGACATGAGAGATGTCACACTGGGTCAAAACCATTTTCATGTTCAGAATGTGGAAAATGTTTTACCCAGAAATCAATTCTTGTTAAACATCAGAGAATTCACACGGGGGAGAAGCCATTCTCATGTTTGGAATGTGGAAAATGTTTTTCCCAGAAATCAATCCTTGTTACACATAAAAGAACTCACACAGGGGAGAAGCCATTTTCATGTTCACAATGTGGAAAATGTTTTGCCCAGAAATCAATTCTTATTATACACGAGAGAACTCACACAGGAGAGAAACCATTTCCATGTTTAGAATGTGGGAAATGTTTTACAGATAAATCACATCTTGTTACACATCAGAAAATTCACAAAGGGGAGAAGCAGTTTCTATGTTTAGAATGTGGAAAACGCTTTAACCTGAAATCAGAACTTGTTAGACATCAGAGAATTCACACAGGGGAGAAGCCATATTCATGTTCAGATTGTGGAAAATGTTTTAACAGGAAGTTAAATCTTGTTAGACACCAGAAAATACACATTCCCAGGGAAAAGACGTTTTGATTAAACTTATTTAGAGAGTGTTTTAACCAAAACTCAGCTCTAATCGCACATCAGAAAACTCACAGAAGAAAAACCTTTTCATGCCCACAAAGTTTCATCCACAAATCACACCTTCAGCATAAAAAAGGGTTGGCCATTTCATAGCCGAAATTCCTAAACACCCATAGACTGAATGCTGTGGCAACCTGTTCATACGTCACCTCTAGTGGTGTCCCAGAAAGCCTTTGTCTTCACGCCCATGGTGTAGACCCTGGCCTCCCCACCATGCAAAGCAAACTGGTGATAGTCATGTGGTTTACTCATTTGACTGCCTTCTTGGCCATGACCCCTGACACATCCTCTTCTGTGTAGCCATTGGCTGGACCCATTCAACTAATACCAGAAGAGGATGCAGTAGGGGTGGGACAGCAGAGTTAGCGGTTACGTTGCCAGTTAACTTGTCATGAAAAGGGCTCCACACTATGAGAGGGCAGTCTGATGCCTTCTGAGATGGTGTCTGAGATGAAGTACAAGCAACTTTACAGTTCATTGTGCCACAACATTCCATTTATGGGTATTCGGAAATTGTTTAGGAATTGTTATAAAGTGGACAACCCCTTTAAAATGGCTCTGTCACCAGATCACCCCTATGAACCTATGAAACCAGGCACATAGCGTGGTATTGGGGATCCTGAAGCTTAAAGTAATACCTTCCTCCTCATTGTCGGTGTCACAGTTGTTGATAAACTTGTACTTTTTTTCCTTTGTTGGTAGGCAATTTCAAGCACCAGGTGAGCTTTTTCAGTACAAGCACGGCTATGTGATGCCTACTGACTAGTGTTGGGTGAGCATGCTTGCCTGAAGACTATATTCGTGCAAGCATGGCGATATCTCCTGCTATGCAGCCAATAAGCATGCTATAAAGCACCCGATGACACGTGGTTTGGCTCAGTCTTAGTCAGGGAGAGCTGCTATAAGGAGGGACAGATAGTGTAGGGATAGGATTTGGCTAGGCAGGTTTAGTTTTTATTTTCAAAAGACCCAAAAGTCCTTTTAAAGACTATTGTTTTATCTGGCTGCAACATCTGTTATTTTTTTTGCCTAAATTTTGGTAAAATTGGCTGACAATAACACCACCTGCGCTACATGAGCTGTATAATGTTTGAACATCCTAAATACCAGTGACATTCAGTGTATTTTTTTCTGCCGCTAATCAAGGCGACATTCCCTGTGCTATGTCTGCTGTATAACGTTTCTGTATCCTAAATACCAGTGACATTCAGTGTATTTTTTTCCGCCGCTAATCAAGGCGACATTCCCTGCTCTACGTCTACTGTATAACGTTTGAACATCCTAAATACCTGTGACATTCAGTGTAATTTTTTCTGCCTTTACAGACGGCGATATTACCTGCGCTACATCTGCTGTATAACGTTTGAACATCCTAAATACCTGCAACATTCAGTGTATTTTTTTTCTGCTGCTAATCCTCCCCATGCTGTTCCCAAACCATTTTTGTGGTGTTTCCATCATTTTCTGACCTTTCCTGTGAACCAGATACGCTTCCCTCTTCAGAGCAGGGGGTGCCTGATTTAGTGCTCTGGGTCTCCCATTGACTTATATTGTGCTTGGGTGCTCTGTAGAGCACTCGAGCATCACCAACTGTTCTACCCGAGCACCCGAGCACTTTGGTGCTCGATCAACACTACTACTGACATTTAAACCCCCCCCCCCCTTGATTGACAGCGCTAGACCAAGTTGAAGTCGTACTCTGGCACCGTCAATCAAGGGAGAATTCATGTTGTCTCAGTCAGACATCTGACTGAGTTAATTTCTTTTTAGTTTGTATTCCAATGTGTTACATTCTTGGTAGAGCATAGAGTTCTCTAAGTAATCAATTAAAAGTTACAAGAGGTGTAACGTCCCTAATAATGTGCTGAGGTCATTATGGGAATGAACAAACTGACATCTATGTACTACAGTAGGCTATGGCATTTTAGGCTATGATAATGATATGCCTTCATCATCTGGGGTATAGGAATCTATTGTTCATGAGAAATGTTACCATTTAACCCCTTCCCGACATCCGCCGGAGTGGAGCGAGTGCCATAGCCACCGGATGCCTGTTGTTTCATATTGCAGGCACCCGCAGATAATGAGCGAGAGTCTGTACTAGACTTCCAGGCTCATTATTAGTATATCCCAGTTCAGGTCAGCCGGTGGCAGCACTGACCTGGAATTTAGTAATTTTTGTACAGAATAATGGACCATTTTCCATTATTCTGTACAAGTTGCAATTTGATGTTTGCAAGTTGTGGTCCACTTGGGGACCTAACAAAAAGTTTAAAAAAAAAAAAAAAAGTTTTAAAAAGTTTTAAAAAATATAAAAAATAAACAAAAAATTATTATTACTGTTATTTTTATTCAAAAAAATGAATAGAAGGTGATCAAAAAGTCATGCACACCCCAAAATGGTATTAGCAAATACTACAGATCGTCCCACAAAAATTGAGCCCCCACACATCTCCTTAGACATAACTATAAAAAGTTATGGGGTCAGAATAGGGTGGTGAAAAGAAAAAAAAAATTTCCAATTTTTTTTCCTTCCAGTATTTAAACGCAAGAAAAACGATACATATGCGGCATTGCTAGATTCATACTGACCCGGAGAATGAAGAGCAAAAGTCAGTTTTACCGCATGGGGAACGCTGTTAAAAAACAAACAAACCCTAAAACTGTGGCGGAATTGTTTTTTTTCCCCCCCCAATTCCATCCCATTTGGAATTATTATTCCGCTTCCTGCTACATCCTATGTAATATTAAATGCTGGCAATAAAAAGTGCAACTTGTCCCTCATATGGCTATGTGAACAGAAAAATAAAAAGTTTATGGCTCTGGGATTGCAGGGAACGAAAAACGCAAAAATGGAAAAATCGCCATGTCAGGAAAGGGTTAATCACCAAACCATCCAAGACCACACAGCTTTGCACAGTCTACCCGTATCCTGCTCTATCATTTTATCTCAAATAAATGTGAGAATTTTTTCCAAGAAACGGATAACTGTCTTCTATATAGTCATCAGAGCAGTCATAGAGGCAACCGGGAGTCAACTACTACTACTACTACTACTCCATTAACAGATTTTAACACCTTCATATTAATAACATGCTTTTATTTTCTCCTAAAACAAGTAGTTTATATTTTTTTATTCAGTGCATCATATCTGTCCATCCTGAATGCATTGCACTGTAGCAGAAGCATTTCACGGAAATAATGCCATCTGCTGCTGAGCAACTGTAATTTTTTTCAAAGCTCAGTATCTGTGTTGTTTTTAAATGTTTTGCAGTGTAGAAGAAGCAATAACTCATTTTTTCTAACAGTGAAATTGAAAGTAAATACACAGTATAGTAAAAACACTGTACACAAAAATCCAATCGCCTTCCCTTGTACAGGTGAAATGCTGGTGTGGGGGGAACAATAGAACTGCATAACGCATGTTTTACAATCCAGAGGATACCATTTTAAAACTCTGAGTAAAAACCTGAAATAGTAGGCTGAAATCTGTGACACAGCATCTGTGTTTGTGTGGGTTACAAAAATAGCAATAAAAGTATACAACATGTGTTTTACAATCCAGATGGTACTGTTTCAAATCTCTGTGAAAACAGCTGAAATAGTAGGCTGAAATCTGTGACAGGGCATCTCCAGACAATCCCAGTGTTGGCGTGTGTTGCAAAAATAGCAATATAATGTCTTCCCAGAGCTAGAATGTGGGTAGTAGCAGCACCAGCTATTCAACCAGTAGTAGTAGTAGGCGGCAGTTCTCCCAGACTTCAGAGAGGTACAACATTATCATTGAGGAGAAAGAGGATGAGAGGGATGAGATTGTGGATTGGATGGCTCCCTCCTCCTCTCAGTCAAAGCGGAATAATATGGAGGTGCCGTCTGAATCTGACACTGTGCCATGGAGCCTCCTGCTCTTCCTCCTAGCAGCCCCTGAGAAGATCTTCAGTGCTGTCCTCTTTGTCTTTCTTGCCCCTTCCTAGTGGAGCACCTTATTTTTCCTAAGAAGAGGTAACAAAACCCCACCACACCCTATGGCAGGTAGTCAGGAGAGACTCCTGTTGACGACTTGTGGGATCAGTCAGTCTTTGAACTGCCCTGATGAGCAGGTTTAGAGGGGACTGGGACCCCATACATAGCTGTGTTAGTGATAATAATGGCACCGAATGGTCTGAACCAAACTTTTTAAAAAATTTGGTAAACCAGAACCGGACCTCAAAAGGTTCACTCATCGCTACTCTGAACTTCTGACAGCTCATAACCACACATTATATTTACATTTTTTTTTAGCAAGCCAATAATAGTATGGATTTGAGGAAGGTCACGGGATTGCTCCAGCACAGTGTTCTACTGCTTTTACAGCATAGACAGTTCTTTTAAAAGAGATCCCCACATTCATTGCCACAGTTGTTCTGCTAGTTTTTCTGGCAGCTAAAAGGCGCTGTCTTTTCTGCTACAACTCAGGGGGTATGTCTTTTCTGCTGCAGTGCTCTCCCTATGACAGCTCAGGAGGCAGTTGAAGGATGAAACTGAGCATGTGCGGCCTTCTCTGTGAGCAGGTCAAAGAAATAAGAAAAAAAACAAAACTGCAGGTGGTGCTATACAGATACATTTTATTGAATAACTCACTGGCTATGCTAAATTCTTAATTACAGACAATCACAAAGGTATTCAGATCCAGGTGCTGGTTTTAAAACAGTCGAATATTTTTGTGGGAGATCCACTTCAAGCTTCCTTAGCTGGCATTGGCATCTGGTGATTTCTGGGTATTCAACATGGTTAAAAACCCTGTAGTTGTTGCCCTTCTGTACTGTACTGTAGTTGTTGCCCTTCATGCATGCACAAGCCGTGGTGCGGCTTGTGCATGCATGCCGCTGGAACTCTGGTCCCATTCACTATAATGGGGGTGGGCCGGAGTTATGGATGCAGCAAGGCAAACATGCCGAGAGGCAGCCGGAATAAAACTAGGACATGTCGTAGTTTTATTCCGGCCACCTCTCTGCATATTTGCCAAGAAGTACTTTTAATCCATATGAGCAGTTAAGTCCCTGTGGGGGACCCAATCTGTGCACTCTTCCTCCTCCTGCCAACTCCTCCCTCTCCTTCTTGATTGACAGGGCCAGGTTCCTTCCTAGTCATTTTGCCTGACCATGTCAATTAAGGAGAGAGATGGGCTGTCAGGAGATGAAGGGTGCACAAAATGACTTCAGCCGGAATGTGGTGCACTTAACTGCTCATCTGTATATGGATTGTGAGTACTTTTTCTCCAGAATGAAGCAATGAAGCCAGGAACCCCTCACACGGGTATCATAAAATTCAGCTGAGCTAGCTACAAGGCATTGTGTCTGGTTTATTACTGAATTTCCTGGTGACTGACTCCATTTAATGTTTAGGAATTGTTGATTTCTAACGTCAATGTGTTTTCCCTTAGTCCTAACTGCTGCACAATAATAGGATATTTCTGCCCCTGTGTACTAGTAGGACAGATGGAATTTGTAATTTAACCACATGAATCACTAATGAATTAGAGACCCTTGAGCCTATAGAAGAATATCTAGCCCCTCCTACCCTGTGTTTATTAGAAAGAAGTAACATATTTAGGAAAGCCTGTGCTGCTGTTAGGACTAAGGGAAAACAGATTAATGTTAAAATCAAATTCCCTAACCAGCATCACAATAATGGGGAATTAACAAGAAGCATGCCCAAACCGCAAATTTAACATACAGTGCGAGCTTCATCTAATCCAGCAAGGGGCTCTAACAGAACAAGGTAAGCCAGTTAGATGGCAGCCATAAACTATTTATCCAGGGCATGTGTGGTGGTTCTTAAGTTCTTAGTTCCTTACGGAACCTGGACACATCCCCATTCTCAACTCTCCAGCCCCTATGATATGAGCATCGGAGCACTCCCTTGCGCTGCGCTGTACAGCACAGGGCAAGGGCTTTATTGTTTTTCACACTACTAGATGGAGGCTTCCGCCTAGCAGTGTAGGCGGTGACGTCACCGGCACTGATGGGCAGACTTTAGCGCTGCCCTAACCATTTTACAGGGCTCACCGCTAGGTGGAAGTCTACGTCTACCTTACTTTATGGAGAGCCCGGTACACCACCGAAACTCCATAAAATGCCTTTGCCATGTGTGATTCAGCTCATGGCAAAGGAGAGCATCGGAGCATGCCTGCGTGAAAATGAGGATATGTCCGGGTTGAGAAGCCCTTTAAGCAATAAATTCTCAACCTTCGTGATCTTGTTACTGCAGATCTCACGACATCCAGAAAGATCTAGGAAATAGAGATTACATTCCTCATTTGAAGAATGCTTAGGACAAACACTGGACGGAGAAGACCTGACTATAGAACAGAACAACCCTTTGGAGTAAAGTCTGATAATACCATTAGCAAAAACCTTGTCAGGGAGGAATCTAAAGTATAGATCCACTGATGAAAAGATGAGAATCTGTCTCTTCTCATGGCAGATATCACGGCCAGATAGAAATAACCTTTTAAGGATAGGTATTTATGTGAGACCTCCTCCAGAGGTTCACAGGGAAAAAGTTTAGGAATAAAGCCAAGTCTAATTTTTACACTGATCTGAGTATGGAAGACCACATCTAAGGAAACCTCTTAAGAACCATTTCATCAAGTACATCAGACAGATGGATGAGGTTCAGTTCTGTCTATGCCATGATTCTTTCCACTATCTGCTTCTCCCTGAGTCTGTGGGATGAGTCAAACAGACTTTTTATAGCATCATATTCTTTGAGGTTTGAGGAGAAAGACCTCTCAAGTGACTCCAAGAGTCCACTGAATGTATGCCCCTCTAGATGCGATTCTCAGTCTCAGAGTCATTAGTAGTTAAAATCCAGATCAGTTGGATTACAAAAACCGTTTCTACCATGTGAGAGATTGACGAGCTTGAAATGACAGGATGCACCTGCTGTTCAGTCCCTTTGGGTTACATGTCCACATGCTCAGGATCTTTACTCTATATAGGAGGCATAAGTGCCAGAAGATTCCAGAGACTACCTCTGGATCTGCTTACGTAATGCCTAAAACCATCAGCTGCCAAGATGTTTTCCCCAGAAGGGTTGATATTATTGACCAGTAGCATGAAGATCGCCATTCCAAGTATGGAACCAAGGAAATTCTCTGTGTTCTTAAGGAAGCATCTTTAGAGGACACCACCAGTGCGAATACCTGAGGAGATCCTGATCAGATAGGCTGTGAATTGCAGGAGCATGACACTGCCTGCACACCGAACAGCTATTCTTAGGAAAATGGGTAAGCAATCTCAAGACCAGAGACAGGAGCTACTATTCCAGGAGCATGAGGCCTTTCTTGTCAGTCAGGAGCAGGACCACCTTTGTGGAGATTCTAAAATATGCAGCCATCTTGACTGACCCTGTCAAGGCTTTATATCCTCTTGTCTTGGTATTGAATTCAGGAACCTCAGAGGAGAAGTTCTGCTTCTGGAGGGTATATATTTACCCTGAAGGACTGCTGTAATTATCTTAATTTCATATCAGATAAGGTCTCCATTATCATATCCAGGTGTGAACCAAAGAGTCTACTTGACTCATACTGTAATCCATAGAGGTTTACCTGGAAGAATTCTCCCACATCTAAGCCAGAGAGCAACTTACTTGTGGTAATTAGGCCAGAAATTTAACTCATCTGTTAGAATCTAGCATCACAGCTCGAACCCTAGACCTGAATTATACAGGTACATTTCCTTAGGGCTTTGGAGACATTATAAGTAGTCGCAGCAACCTGAGGGTAGGGTTTTCTAAGAGCACTCTCAGTTTGGAGGAGCTACCCAAGACCAGCGTCAAACTCATAGCCCTGTCCCAGCAGGTACAAAGGAATACAAGGATAATCTGGCTATAGATGTATCAACTTTAGGAGGAGCGCCCCTTAAATTGTACTTTAGTCCTGAAGATGTGTACTTTGCACTCCAGTGAGGACAAGCACATTCACCTCAGGAGATGTTTCACTTCATGCAGAAGATCTGATTACGTATACACTTCCACAGAAGTGAGCAGATGACTTTCTGTCCTTTGAGAACTGCAAGACAATCTTATTATATCAAGTACAGAACCTGCTAAGTAGAGGTATAGGTCCTCCATCCAGACCAGAACACAGTCCGTCTGTGCTGTTCATGATTGAGAGCCTGTCCATAGTGAATCCTGACTAACTTGGCTAGTAATGATCATTTCCAGGATGTTTTCATTCTACTATTCAAAGCTTCAACTACTTTGAAGGCCTTAGGCCTAGAGGTGGAGCTTCCCCTGGTCGACATCCTGGTGCCTTGACCTGATGGATATTTCCTCAGAATGAATACTCCCCACTTTATTCTTATCCTTCTCAGAGGAGGAGGGAAACCATTTATTCTGAATTCTTCATCTCAATGATACACTGTCCGGGGTTTTTGCATCTGGCAACACCTAGAGTTTTTCTGAAAGTAGAGAGACTGACTCCTCTCAAATTGGACTTTAAAATAAGTCAACAATGTAAAGATAGTTCACAGCAAGGTCACAAAGGCAACATTCTGGCACCTTTGAAATCTATATCTATCAGACATTGTTATATATCATAATCCTTGCAGCAAGGTGCTTTCATTTGGAAGCTGCTTTGCTTTCCTTCCCTCTAAACCTATGTCGCCAGGACCTGATGAATTCAATACATTAAAGGCAATGTACACCTTTAGGGACAATTTTTTATGATTGAATTTTGAGATGAGCCTGTTCCTCAAGGTTTTGTGTGAACCAATGGGACGGCGGCCATTTTGTTTCTCCTAATCATTGCTCCCCAGTCAAAACGAGCCATTATAACTAATGAAAGGAATTTGTGAATATATTTATAATAAAGTGATATTTAAGTATTTACATTTTCTTGATTCCCGGAGAACCCCTTTAAGGGAAGATATAATTTATGGATGAAACATTTCCTAAATTGTTTATATGACATTTTTCTTGTGTAAATTCTTTGATCTGGTTTTATAGCTAAGTGTTGGCTAAAACACTTTCCACATACATCAGAATAGCTTCTCCTCTCTGTGAATTATTTGATGGTCAACGAGAGTTGTCTCATAATCTGGGCATACCAATGGCTTCTCCCCTGTGTGAATTCTCTGATGTTTAAAAAGCTCTGACTTTTGTTTAAAGCATTTGTCACATTCTAAACACGAAAATGGCTTCTCCCCTCTATGAATTCTCTCATGTTTAACAAGATATGATTTATCCATAAAACATTTTCCACATTCTGAACATGAATATGGCTTCTCCCCTGTGTGAATTCTCTGATGTCTAACAAGATGTGATTTATCTGTGAACCATTTTCCACATTCCGAACATGAAAATAGCTTCTCCCCTGTGTGAATTCTCTGATGTTTAACAAGATCTGGTTTCTGATTGAAGTATTTTCCACATTCTGAACATGAAAATGGCTTCTCCCCTGTGTGAATTCTCTGATGCTTAACAAATTGTGATTTATATGTAAAACATTTCCTGCATTCTGAGCATGAATATGGCTTCTCCCCTGTGTGAATTCTCTTATGTATAGCAAGATGTGATTTATGGTTAAAACATTTTTCACATTCTGAACAGGAAAATGGCTTCTCCCCTGTGTGAAGTATCTGATGTCTAACAAGATGTGATTTATCTGAAAAACATTTCCCACATTCTGAACATGAAAATGGCTTCTCCCCTGTGTGCATTCTCTGATGTTTAACAAGATCTGATTTACGGTTAAAACATTTTCCACATTCTGAACATGAATGAGGCTTCTCCCCTGTGTGAATTCTTTCATGAGCAACAAGATTTGACTTTTTGTTAAAACATTTGTCACATTCTGAACATGAAAATGGCTTCTCCCCTGTATGAATTCTCTGATGCATAACCAGAGCTGATTTAACACTATAATATTTCCCACAATGTGAACATGAAAAAGCCTTATTCCCTGTGTGAATTCTTTCATGAGCAACAAGATTTGACTTTTTGTTGAAACATTTGTCACATTCTGAACATGAATATGGCTTCTCTCCTGTGTGAATTCTCTGATGAATAACAAGAGCTGATTTAAAGCCAAAATATTTCCCACACTGTGAACATGAAAAGGTCTTTTCCCTGGTGTGTAGCTTTTGATGTTGAACACTCCTTCTGCGACATTTATTTTGCTTAATAGTCTGTGATAAATCAGAAGATTGGACTTGACCCAAAGGATCAGATGATAGATCTTTGCTGGGAAGGGCTGACGATATATTCGCGATAATAAGATGCTCTTCATATGTATCTTCTATGATACCACGATAATCTGCTTTAAAATCTGAAGATATCAGATGTTCCTGGGAGCTCATGGTAGAGTCATCTGCCAAGAATAAAATTCACATTATTATTTTTTAAATAATAAATCAGCATAACAGTAACCCTTGCAGAGGAACAGGCTCATCTCTCACATACCACCTCCTTGACACACTGCCTGAACCGAAGGTCAATGTGGGTGGCTAAGGAAATCAGGTAATCCAATGTAGCCGGCGCATCATGACCCGCCAGTTCATCATTAATGAAACCAGCCAGACTCCCCCTCCAAAATGCTGCCACCAGTGCCTGATTGTTCCAGGCCAATTCAGAAACTAGAGTACAGAATTGTATGACATATTTGCTGACGGGATTCCAGAAGGGAAGAAGCAACAGATGTGGTTCGACTTGGTTCCATGAAAACCCCGCAGAAGGTGGTAAGGAAGTCCTGCAGATGCTTGCCAGAGGGTCACTTCTTTCTCAGAAAGATGTAACACAGGCATGAGGCTCGCCCGACAGGAGCAAGACCGGGAAGGCTACCTTGGACTGACTGGTGGGGAATTGAGCATAACGAGGGGTCCTCTTTATATCTAGGAGGAATTGGTTGACATAAGCCGGAAACTGCCAGAGGCTAGTGGCGGTGTCAGTACAGATACTGTGGCTGGAGGCTGCAGATCTGCAGTGGCAGTGGTCACGGTGGTAAGGAGGGCAGAGATGTTATGTGTAAGACAGAGGTTGATCCTGGAGACCACACTGGTGATCCAGTTTTTGGAATACGCCAGGCAAGCCCATCCTTGGTTCAATAGGTTCCATGGCCTGAAAAAACTGTAATGATCAGTGGGTGGTAAAGCACTGTGTCAACCAACTGGTTTGACTTATTGCTCAACTCATAAATAGGGTCAATACAGTAATCAGACATGAGTCGTGTCAGGAAGTCGAGGGTCAGAGTGTGGAATCAGGCGGAGTAGGGTAACAAATAGTACAAAACTCCTTAGCAGGGACTAACATGGTAGATACACCTATTGTTCAGGCACCCTCCCTTAGTTAAATCACCTTAAAGGGGTATTCCCATCTGAGACAATGGGGGCATATCGCTATGCTCCCATTGTCTGATAGGTAAGGGTCCCTCCCTGGGAACCGCACCTACACTGATAACAGAGCAGGAAAGGTGATGGCTGAAGGTTTACCCTGTCCGGCCACCACCAAGCAATCTCCCCATAGTAGTGAATGGGAGTGCACCGCGCTTGCTCGACCACCGCTCCCATTCATTTCTATGGGGCTGACGGAAATAGACGAGCGGCCCCACAGAAATGAATAAAGGGCTTCCACAGCTTTGAGGGATCCATTCTCAGTGTAGTTGCGGGTCCCATAGGTGGAACCCACACCTATCAGACAACGAGGGCATATCCTAGCGACATGCCCCCCTTTGTCTGAGATGGGAAAACCTCTTTAAATACCCATTTTTCGTGGATGAGATGCGGGCCGCAAAACATGTGCACTGTACACCGTGTACTTTCTACATCTGTATGTCTGTTCTGCGGCCCCACAAAAAAATATAGAACATGTCCTATCCTTGTCCATTTTGTGGACAAGAATAGACAATTGTAACAGCGTTGGGAGGGAAAATGCGGGATGCACGTGGCCGCTATACGTGTTCTGTGGATCCCAGATTTACAGACTGCAAAAACAGATACAGTCATGTGCGGGAGGCCTAAGTTTTAATGGAAACCACAGTTAGAGAAGGATTATTTTTTGGATGACTGGATGTATAGGTGGCTGCAATCACTAAACAATTCACCACTGGGTTTATAAATTGTATCTCGAATCATGTCTGAACCCACTTATTTTCCTGTGATTACTTCCTAGGTCCAGGATATTGTGATATCTTTTTTGACAAGCAGCAGTTAGTGATCATTGAGGGTCTCATTTCACTTTACCTGTTTAGCCTGCCCTGGTGGTGGCTCTGCCAACAGACTCTTCCCGATTCCCAAAAAGAGTAAGTGGATCTTATGTACTGATGAACTATGGTCATAGAAGAATAGGGGATAAACCCAAACTACTGATCAATACTGCAGGACCTCATGTAATAGTAAGAATTGTCTGCTAGTAAAGGGAACCTGTCATAAAGTATGTGCCCCCCAAACTGCCACCAGTACCTGACTGCAATGAGGAATCAGTATCCAGTGAATAAGAAGAATCTGTGAGTCTTCTCTACTTTATTTAGTGGTCACTACTCACCTGGGCGGTTATCTGTAGGAATGTCCTCTGTACTCTGCTCATCACCACTCACATCTGTCTCTGTAACATATATAATGTTCAGATCTTCACCCGGATTCACAAGCTGTGAAATAAATATTGTAGAAGTCATCAGATAGTTTCAGATGTTGGTTGAAATATTTAATATGACCAGAGAAGATTAGTGATTGAATTGTGATAAAACCCAGACAACATGTAATGTCTATGGTCATCTGTAATCCTGCCATCTCCACCTTTCTCATTATACAAGGATAAAACATATAATACTGGTGGATAAAACAAGACTGAACACAAGATCTTCACAGCCTTCTACACATCATAGGGGACATTTCATGAGACCTTATCTCCATCTACCTGATCATCCTGTGGGACATTGTGATGTTCTTCTGAACCATCCTGTGGAAGAAGAGGACTGGGACATCTCTCCGGTGTTCTTCTCTCTTCCTTAACTGTAGGAAACACATCCAGTGACTGAATTCATTCCTTACATACAGATAATGAGGACGTGTGGATTTAGTCATGTCTATTACCTGGTGATGTGAGGGGCCGGTGATCCTCCATCATGATGTCCTTGTACAGATCTTTGTGTCCTTCTAAATACTCCCACTCCTCCATGGAGAAATAGATGGTGACATCCTGACACCTTATAGGAACCTGACAACACAATGATACAGTCAGGGCCGGCCTTAGGGTAGATGGCGCCCTGTGCGAAACTTTCTCTCGGCGCCCCCCCCCCCGAGTGACAGTACTAACGTCATACAGTATAGAGCAATAAATACAGTGCAGAGATATATAGAGTGATATAGGTTGGTAGAGTAAGACAGTATATATATATATATATATGTATTTATAGCTCTCTATACTGTCCTATATCACACTATATATCTCTGCACTGTATTTATAGCTTTCTATATTGAAATGTAACCTAATATAGCGCACAAACCTCTTACATCCAGTGACGTCTCCTCTAATATAGATCTTCTCTTTCCTCATCTTCTCCTTTCAGACCAGACGCCATTTTTCAGCCGTTTCTCATCTCTGCAGTTTGACAAAAACAAAATCTTAGTTTACACAGTGTCCTAAAATAACTACGTCCAGCAAATAGTGTCCTGTAATAGTGTAAACATAACGCTCCCCAGAAATAACTGCGCTGATACTGTGCCAGGGTGCCCCCACAGTAATAGTGCCCCCCACAAGTCCCAACTAATAATTCTCTGCCAGAGTGCACTTGTTAGTAATAGTGCCCCCAACAGTACTAATGTCCCCACTGTGCCCCAGAAGTAATAATGCTTCCAATGTGCCAGTAAAAAGTGTCCCACCCCCATAGATGCCCCCCAAATTATGTGCCAGTAAGAAATGCCTCAGTGCCCCCATGTGCCAGTAAGAAATGCCCCATGTGCCAGTAAAAATGCCCCCCAGTGCCAGTAAAAATGCCCCTCAGTGCCAGTAAAATGCCCCCAGTGCCCCCATGTGCCAGTAAAAATGCCCCAGTGCCAGTAAAATGCCCCCAGTGCCCCCATGTGCCAGTAAAAATGCCCCAGTGCCAGTAAAATGCCCCCAGTGCCCCATGTGCCAGTAACAATGCCCCCAGTGCCAGTAAAATGCCCCAGTGCCAGTAAAAATGCCCCCAGTGCCCCATGTGCCAGTAAAAATGCCCCAGTGCCAGTAAAATGCCCCAGTGCCAGTAAAATGCCCCAGTGCCCCCATGTGCCAGTAAAAATGCCCCAGTGCCAGTAAAATGCCCCCAGTGCCAGTAAAATGCCCCCAGTGCCCCCATGTGCCAGTAAAAATGCCCAGTGCCAGTAAAATGCCCCCAGTGCCAGTAAAAATGCTCCCATGTGCCAGTAACAATGCCCACAATACCCCCATGTGCCAGTAAAATGCCACTATGTGCCAGTAAAATGCTCCCATGTGCCAATAAAAATGCCCCCAGTGCCAGTAAAATGCCCCCAGTGCCAGTAAAAATGCCCCAGTGCCAGTAAAATGCTCCATGTGCCAATAAAAATGCCCCCAGTGCCAGTAAAATGCCCCCAGTGCCCCCATGTGCCAGTAAAATGCCCCCATGTGCCAATAAAAATGCCCCCATAAAAAAAATAAACACTTACTTACCTCCATGGAGCCGGCAGCGATGCGATGCAGGCCTCTTCCGGCCTGTGTCCCGCGCTGTACGGCTCAGGCGGCGCGATGACGATGATGACGCCTGAGCTGGCCTCTGATAGGCTGTAGGAACGGGCAGGGGAGATGCCTCTCCCTCCCCTGCCCCGCATCTCCAAAGGCAGACTTGTGGAAGCGCTCATCTCCCTCTGCCCCACCGCCGCCCCCAACTGTGCGGCACTTGCAGGGCACGGCCGGGCCATTAAGGGGGCGCTCTGGCAGGGCGCCCCCTTAAGTGGCCGGGAGTGAAGCGCCCTGTGCAACCGCACGGGTCGCACACCCCAAAGGCCGGCCCTGGATACAGTCATCACCCAGATCCCTTCATAACGTTCCTGTATAATGTCCCAGCATTCCCAGCAGTGTCACCTCTCCAGTCAGCAGCTCAATCATCTTGTTGGTGAGTTCTAGGATCTTCTCTCTATTGATTTCCTCATGTATCAGGGGGTGAGGTGGAGGCCCTGTGATTGGGCTCAGGGTTCTTCCCCATCCTTCAGACACAGGGTCCTGACAGCGCTCACTAGAGGTCTTCTTCACTACTGTGTAGTCCTGGTTATGGAGAGACACAGTAATAAATATCACTCCATACATCTCCAGAGTCCCTCACCTCTCCAGTCATGTCCATCTGTTAGTAACATAGATAAGATGATGTAATGTGACATCATCAGACTCTCTCACCTCTCCAGTAAGCCGGAAGAGGATCTCTAGGGTCAGATTTATTATACTCTCCGCCATCTTGTCCCTGTCCCTATCCATCCTTGACGGGTCAATCAGGAGAAGGATCTTATATAGAAGATATCCACTGAGCGGATCCTATATTGTAGGAACCTGAATGGAGAGAAGATGAGACGATGTAAAATCCTACAAAATCCCATGTAAAATACAATTACTGGAGATAATAAGAGGAGACATTGGGGGATTTATTAACCCCTTTGTGCAGTGGAAAGGTAATTGTAGCATGGCGACGTACTATTATGGCACCCCTATCCACCAGTGCCACTCAGGCTCCAGCCAGTGACAGGTACACAACAAGCCACAGGAGGGTAAGCTGTAGTCTGCTAATTAGACTGTTACTTGTTGTCACTGGGACTGTGCTCTCTTTGACAAACTCTGTGTCCTCTTGTTTGTTGCCCCCCTTTGTGATTATAACCACCAAGCTAGTTGCCTCAATGATTCCTGTAACCACCAATCCTGGTTTCCACAAGAGACCAGTAACATCCTTGTTCCTGTGCCGCCCATCTCCTTCCTCCATTCTAGAGCAGGAGCCTCGTATACCACTCCTACTGTACACATACCTCCACCTGCACCGCTGGACCCTACATGTATGAGGGAGGGGTAGACTAGTTGGCTAAAGGACCTTTCATGATGTCATGACCATGTGATCATGTGTGGGTGGAGTCAGGCTCCAGTCTGTGCTGCTGCAGGAGGTAAAGGACCTGTGATGATATCATGACCATTTGATCATGTATGGGAGGAGCCAGGCGCCAGGCTGTGCTGCTGGAGGAGGTAAAGGACCTGTAATGATGTCATGACCATGTGATCATGTGTGGAAGGAGTCATGCTGTGCCATGATTGCACCGTACATTATACACACAGCTCTGCACTGCACATTATACATACACCATGTACAGCAGGCCGACTGGGACAGAAATTTTGCCCTGACATTTTAAAACAGGCCCACTTGTTGTGTGGTGAATGTGAAATGTTTGTGCACTCCCCCCGCCCTCCTTTCCTCTCCACCGATAATAACATATTTTGATGGACATTACATCGAGGTATCACACATCCAGGACAATACAGCTTGCACATACCTATTAGTGATGTTTCCTCTGATTATTTCTGTTTCCATCTACTCTATTCAGCCCAGACCACCTTGATGACTTCCTCTTTGCAGAGTTGACCACAAGCACTTTGGATTTCTCATGTTTCCATCATCCTCCTCCTCTTGCTCCAACAGTGTTTTTTAATTGACAGGTTTGATTGACATTTAGAAATGTAATATCATTGATAAAAACGAATCTGGAATAGGTAGTCACACAGCAGGCGGTGAACGAGTCTCATACTGGAAAACGATGATAGGAGAAATCACAGCGAAAAGGGAAGAACATAATACAAAGAACTAAAATATATATTTAGATGTGCACACTTCTTATCTGTTGTGCATGGACATAATGTTGAGTGGTCGGTGTAGTGGTTTAAGGTGGTGGTTTAATGGTGAAAATTCACAACAATAGGTCTATTGCATAAATGTGCCGTATACCTGTACATAAATGATAGTCTTGATAATAATGAATGAGCGGTTAAAAGCTATTTATTGGGATATAAGCAAATAGGATTTATAAAATAAGCTAGTAATAGAAATGTATATAAAAAATAAAATAATAAAATATTGAAAAAATATTGAAAAAATAATATATATATGAGGAATATATATATATATATAAAGAACAAACAGCAGTAGTATCGAAAATGCCGTGAAAATTAATGTCCAAAGAGTTGTTGGAGCTCAGCTAGCTGATTAGTTTAAGCATGCATATATAAAAAAGGTTTTTAGTACATTACCAGTGAGGTGATTTCAAGCAATATGTTCCTCTTTTCTTACTTTAAGGCAATGAGCCCCTTAGATAATGGGTCCCTTGGTTGGGTGGCTGTTCCCAGGCGTTTTTCAGTGGAATAAAGCCTACTAATGATGGTCTTGGCAAGAATGAGCAGAAGCTTAGAATGCGGCCTCCGTGGCGTCCCACGTGGGCACGCGCCTCACAGGTAAGAAATGCTGACTCAGCGTTCTCGCAGGCAGCGCTGTAGGAGTAGGGGCTGTTAACGCTGCTCCGCTTTAGGTGAAGCGCTTCTCCGTCCGGATGATACCTTGTCAGCGCTGTGGATGCAGCGGAGGCGCCCGATACTTCACCCAGCGGAGAGTATTTTGGCGGCGTGTGCTTAATCCTCATGCAGGTAGTGCCGCAGTTGTTAGCAGGAGTTAGCAGAGGTTTTCAATAGCTGTTTGCGGGTATATCCTCTGTAGTTGGGGCGTCAGGAATTTCTTAGTAGGTGCGTGCTACAGGTCTCTCCTCAATAGGTCCTCTGTCACCAAACGCGTTTCGGGGCTCTAATGCCCCTTCCTCAGAACCACTGAGGAAGGGGCATTAGAGCCCCGAAACGCGTTTGGTTATATCCCAATAAATAGCTTTTAACCGCTCATTCATTATTATCAAGACTATCATTTATGTACAGGTATACGGCACATTTATGCAATAGACCTATTGTTGTGAATTTTCACCATTAAACCACCACCTTAAACCACTACACCGACCACTCAACATTATGTCCATGCACAACAGATAAGAAGTGTGCACATCTAAATATATATTTTAGTTATTCCCTTACACAGTGACTACGGGTATAGTCACAAGACAGTCGCACCTCCGACCCCATTATTTGAATAGAGGTGAGCCACCATACGTTTTATTCTATAATACAAAGAACACCAGAGCAAAGTCAACTCTTGATGAGCAGTCCATCACCTTTATCAACAAATATAGTGTGTCTCTTCAGTCCCTGGGATCCGCGAAACACACAAAGCAGTACACAAGCCATGGACCCAGAGGAGCCACATCGAACACATGGAGAAGGTCCACCCACCACGTCATTCCCAACATGTTAGATAATGTAGTAGGATTCATTTCCACCAGGAGAGAACACAACATGGAGGAAAAGCCCCACATGGGGATGGGAGCATCACAGTCTTAATAAAAAGTATAGCTACATAGTGTTAGGGCCCTCCACTGGAACTAGTGGAGCCACGTGTACAGGCCTAAGGGGATCAGGACTGCAGGACCAAGAAGCCAAACAACAAAATGGATTTAAAAGAATAAGACTTTAACCAATAATACTAAATAATAAAACTGTGGCCAATCTTGCTTTTGTCTCCTACGTAACCTATATCCCTGTTAGGTCCCAGGGTTGGCTCACAAACCCCCGCCGGAAAGGATAATGAATATCAGGACCTTTAGATGGCAAGTCAAGAGAGAAAACCTGGAGGATCATCACTCAGTAGGGGTTCCTGGTACCATGTGGTTACGAAGAAACTCAAGTGCAGCTTAGAACAGGTCTTTCGGGGAGGCAATGTAATGTATTTACTCCACACTATAAAAACAACAACTTGACCTTACATCCTGGGCCACCTCTATCCAACCCATTTTCATAATGAAAAATAACCTCTCAAAAAAAAAAAAAAGATGATGAGAAGGAGGAAGAGTTTGTATCCTGACTAAAATAATGCTTATTTTGCTGAGGCTGAGAACATGTGCAGTAGCTTATGAAACCCATAATCACCCAGAGTTTAACACCCTGTTAGGATTTAGACACTGAAGGGCAAATGTGTACTTCAACCCAAAACTGTTCTATGCACGAACATTGCCAAATGCAATAATATAGGTTCACATCTGAGGTGCCACAAAGCGTAACTGAGGGTAACTACAGTACAGACCAAAAGTTTGGACACACCTTCTCATTCAAAGAGTTTTCTGTATTTTCATGACTATGAAAATTGTAGATTCACACTGAAGGCATCAAAACTATGAATTAACACATGTGGAATTATATACTTAACAAAAAAGTGTGAAACTACTGAAAATATGTCTTATATTCTAGGTTCTTCAAAGTAGCCACCTTTTGCTTTGATTACTGCTTTGCACACTCTTGGCATTCTCTTGATGTGCTTCAAGAGGTAGTCACCTGAAATGGTTTTCACTTCACAGGTGTGCCCTGTCAGGTTTAATAAGTGGGATTTCTTGCCTTATAAATGGGGTTGGGACCATGAGTTGTGTTGGGCAGAAGTCAGGTGGATACACAGCTGATAGTCCTACTGAATAGACTGTTAGAATTTGTATTATGGCAAGAAAAAAGCAAGTAAAGAAAAACGAGTGGCCATCATTACTTTAAGAAATGAAGGTCAGTCAGTCCGAAAAATTGGGAAAACTTTGAAAGTGTCCCCAAGTGCAGTCGCAAAAACCATCAAGCGCTACAAAGAAACTGGCTGACATGAGGACCGCCCCAGGAAAGGAAGACCAAGAGTCACCTCTGCTGCGGAGGATAAGTTCATCCGAGTCACCAGCCTCAGAAATCGTAGGTTAACAGCAGCTCAGATTAGAGACCAGGTCAATGCCACACAGAGTTCTAGCAGCAGACACATCTCTACAACAACTGTTAAGAGGAGACTGTGTGCAGCAGGCCTTCATGGTGGAAACCACTGCTAAGGACAGGCAACAAGCAGAAGAGACTTGTTTGGGCTAAAGAACACAAGGAATGGACATTAGACCAGTGGAAGTCTGTGCTTTGGTCTGATGAGTACAAATTTGAGATCTTTGGTTCCAACCACCGTGTCTTTGTGCGACGCAGAAAAGGTGAACGGATGGACTCCACATGCCTGGTTCCCACCGTGAAGCATGGAGGAGGAGGTGTGATGGTGTGGGGGTACTTTGCTGGTGACACTGTTGGGGATTTATTCAAAATTGAAGGCATACTGAACCAGCATGGCTACCACAGCATCTTGCAGCGGCATGCTATTCCATCCGGTTTGCGTTTAGTTGGACCATCATTTATTTATCAACAGGACAATGACCCCAAACACACCTCCAGGCTGTGTAAGGGCTATTTGACCAAGAAGGAGAGTGATGTGGTGCTACGCCAGATGACCTGGCCTCCACAGTCACCAGACCTGAACCCAATTGAGATGGTTTGGGGTGAGCTGGACCGCAGAGTGAAGGCAAAAGGGCCAACAAGTGCTAAGCATCTCTGGGAACTCCTTCAAGACTGTTGAAATACCATTTCAGGTGACTACCTCTTGAAGCTCATCAAGAGAATGCCAAGAGTGTGCAAAGCAGTAATCAAAGCAAAAGGTGGCTACTTTGAAGAACCTAGAATATAAGACATATTTTCAATTGTTTCACACTTTTTTGTTAAGTATATAATTCCACATGTGTTAATTCATAGTTTTGATGCCTTCAGTGTGAATCTACAATTTTCATAGTCATGAAAATACAGAAAACTCTTTGAATGAGAAGGTGTGTCTGTACTGTAAGTTTTAAAGATTCTCATAAATTAACTTCTACTTTTGCAGGAGACCCCCACTCCCCTGGTACTCTGGTCTGCTTATATTGACTTCTAGCTGACCCAAGTATGCTGCTCCTGCATCCAGCAGTCCTCCTCAAGCCTGGGGGCTTGTCCTTATACAGGAAGTCTGTCACTACTATACCAGTTTAGACTTCCTTTCCCATACTACTAGGCCAATCACCAGTGAGCCTAATTCTAATACTTGCCCCTATCCTCAGCACATATGGTGTGGAAGAGACCGTTTATGCTCACAGCTCACAGAAATCCAGAACACACAATATCCTATTGATTACAGCACATACAAGGCAAGGACTATGTAAGCTGATCCAGAGTCTAAATGGTAAAACACTGGGTAACACTGACATGGAAAAGGACCTAGGAATTTTAGTGAACAGCAAACTAAGCTGTAGAAGCCAGTGTCAGACAGCTACTGCCAAGGCCAATAAGATAATGGGTGGCATCAAAAGGGGCATAGATGCCCGTGATGAGAACATGGTCCTGCCACTTTACACATCACTAGTCAGACCGCACATGGAGGACTGTGTACAGTTCTGGGCTCCTGTGAACAAGGCAGACATAGAGCTGGATAGGGTTCAGAGGAGGGCAACTAAAGTAATAACTGGAATGGGTGGACTACAGGACCCAGAAAGATTATCAAAATTAGGGTTATTCACTTTAGAAAAAAAGACGACTGAGGGGAGATGTAATAACTATGTATAAATATATCAGGGGTCAGTACATAGATCTCTCCCATCATCTATTTATCCCGAGGACTGTGACGAGGGGACATCCTCTGCGTCTGGAGGAAAGAAGGTTTGTACACAAACATAGACGAGGATTCTTTACGGTAAGAGCAGTGAGACTATGGAACTCTCTGCCTGAGGAGGTGGTGATGGTAAGTTCACTATAAGAGATCAGGAGAGGCCTGGATGTATTTCTGGAGGTAATAATATTACAGGTTATAGTTACTAGAGAGGGGTCGTTGATCCAGGGAGTTATTCTGATGTCTGATTGGAGTCGGGAAGGAATTTTTCCCCCTAAAGTGGGGAAAATTGGCTTCTACCTCACAAAGGTTTTTTGCCTTCCTTTGGATCAACTTGTAGGAAAACAGGCCGAACTGGATGGACAGATGTCTTTTTTTGGCCCAATAAACTATGTTACCTGGGACCCTGGCAGATCAGCTATTTGAGAAGGCATTGGCACTGGTGCTGCGGCCTTCTCTGGACTTTCCCTAGACCAAGTGAAGTCACATTTATTGGTACATGGTGTAGCTCATCTCTATTGAAGAGAATGGGGCTGAGCGTGATACCAAGTACAACCTCTGTACAATGTGCGGCATGTGCTTGGTGAACAGGGAGAAGGCTGCAGCCCTCACAGGAGCACAATGCCTTTTCAAGCAACCGATAGGCGGGGGTGCCACACGTCGGAAGCCCAATGATCAGGTATTGATAAACTATCCAGATAGGTCATCAGTATTTAAGTATTAGAAAACCATTTAAAAAGTTTTCTCTTCTATGATAAATGACTTTATTTTGACTGTAAATATTGTTTTTTTTTTTTTTTTTTTTTTTTCACTTTGCATTTATTGAACCACATGATCGGCAGGTGTCTCAGGGTCAGAGCAGAGCTGCAGGGTCTTAACAGACCCTGATTAGCTCTGCTCATGGATTCCCCAGTTACAGTGGAAACAGTTCGAGATGTAAAAAGATGTGTTTGTGTTCCCTGGTAGTATTAAAGGGGTTCTCCGGGCTTTTTAACATTGATGACCTATCCTCAGGATAGGTCATCAATATCAGATCGGCGGGGGTGCCGTGTGTCGGACAGGGAGACGGCGCGCGCTGTGTGCACGTGTTGTCTCCCTTCCTGACCACTGCTGAAGTCCCATAGACATACAGCATTGGGCAGGAAGAGAGAAGGGAGATGGCATGTTCACACAGTGCGCGCTGTCTCCCCGTACAGCTGATCGGCGGGGGTGCCGGGTGTCGAACCCCCGCCGATCTGATATTGATGACCTATCCTGAGGATAGGTCATCAATATTAAAAAGCCGGGAGAACCCCTTTAAGACTGATTGGAGGACATACTGTGTCTCAAAAATAAATAAAAAAAAAAAAAAAAAAAAAAAAAAAGAGGAAAAAATACAAATAAAAGAAAAAAGTATAAAAATAAAAAACGCCCACGCCAACTGAAACAGTCGCCATAGTCACGGTATTCAGCAGAACTATACATATTATATATTAAAATGACTAATGCAAAATAGGGAACCCATTTTTATGATTTATTTTTGTGCCAGTTTCCAGATTTAAAAAATATAGTTTGAAAAAAATGACTTTTTTTGCAGTTTAGCCCCAAAAATTCATTTTTTTTCCACCTATTGAACACAAATACAGTTTCTCCCTGTGAATCATTTAGGGATAAAGCATTTCCCACAGTCTGAACATGACTATGACTTCTCCCCTTTGTGAAATCTCTCATGTATTACAAGTCCTGATTTCTGGTTAAAAGATTTTCCACATTCGGAACATGAATATGGCTTCTCCCCTGTGTGACTTCTCTGATGTATAACAAGACCTGATTTGTCTGAAAAAGATTTTCCACATTCTGAACATGAATATGGCTTCTCTCCTGTGTGAATTCTCTGATGTATAACAAGACTTGATTTCTGATTAAAACATTTTTCACATTCTGAACATGAAAATGGCTTCTCCCCTGTGTGAATTCTCTGATGTGTAGCAAGATCTGATTTCTGGTTAAAACATTTTCCACATTTTGAACACGAATAGGGCTTCTCCCCGGTGTGAATTTTCTCATGTTTAAAAAGAATTGATTTACGGCTAAAACATTTCCCACATTCTGAACATGAAAATGGCTTCTCTCCTGTGTGAAATACCTCATGTTGAACAAGAACTGATTTACGCCTAAAACATTTTCCACATTCCAAACACGAAAATGGCTTCTCCCCTGTGTGACTTCTCTGATGTCTAACAAGATCGGCTTTCCTGTTAAAACATTTACCACAATCTGAACATGAAAATGGCTTCTCCCCTAAATGATTTCTCTCATGTATAGAAAGTTCTGATTTCTGGTAAAAACATTTTCCACATTCTGAACATGAATATGGCTTCTTTCCTGTATGCATTTTCTCATGTCTGTCAAGTCCTGATTTGTGGTTAAAACATTTTCCACAGTCTGAACATGAATATGGCTTCTCCCCTGTGTGAATTCTCTGATGTGCAACAAGATGTGATTTAGCTGTAAAACATTTTCCACATTCTGAACATAAATATGGTCTCTCCCCTGTGTGAATTCTCTGATGTGTAACAAAATGTGTTTTATCTGTAAAACATTTTCCACATTCTGAACATGAATATAGCTTCTCTCCTGTGTGAATTCTTTCATGTCTTAGGAGATGTGATTTAGATGTAAAACATTTCTCACATTCGGAGCATGAAAATGGCTTCTGTCCTTGGTGTGGTCTTTGATGTTGAACACTTCTTCTGTGACTTTTAGCTTGTATTACTGTCTGTGATGAATAAGAAACGTGGAATCGATCCAAATGATCAGATGATCGATCTTTGCTGTGAAAGGCTGAGGGTTCATCTGGGATATTGGCATGCTCTCCATACGTATCTTCTATAATACCATGGTCATCTGCTTTAACATTTGAAGATACCAGATGTTCCTCTGAGCTCCTGGTCCAGTCATCTGCCAAGAATAAAACCTTATATTGATATTTTATAACATTTCTATATCAAATTTTCCATAAGTTGGAAGGAATGTAGAAAATTCAATAATTAACTTAAACAGAAGTAACAAAACAGATCACAATCTAAGGCTCCATTCACACGTCCTGTTTTTCTTTCCCGATTCGATCCTGATCCATTCATTTCAATGGGTCCTGAAAAAAAAATCAGGATCAAATCAGGAAAGAAAAACAGGACGTGTGAATGGAGCCTAACAGTAGGCCTCAGACCCAGGATCAGTAGATCATGATCTTAGGTCACCAGGCTTTTCTCATGTGTTTTCCACTGCTGTGCTGAAGCCAGAGTTTTCATAAGTTCATGTTTAATTGGGTCTATCACTATTCTTTTCTAGTGAAATGCTCAGTGGAGAATCACGAAGGGACCTGCGAGTTAGCGCTATCAGGCCAGGGGTGGATTGACCATAGACGCTACAGAAATCCTTGTTGGTGGGTAAGTGCCCAGGGGGCCGAGTGAGCCCTCCTCATGCCCGCCAGCTAGGTACATAATGATCCTGACTCCTAAAGTAAACTGTATTGCCATCCTGAAGCAACTAGAGTAGGAAGACTGAAGGTGGTAGCTAGTACTGACCACCACAGAAGGGTGGTTTCTGGGGAGATATTTTGTGATGCAATCTGGTATTTGGCTCCGCTGGGGTGGGATAATGTGCTGTATTATAGTATTGCTGGTCCTGCCTACTTGTGTTGCCTCTGCCTTCTGTCAATTTGGGCCAGACTACAAATTGTGCCTCTTATTTTTTTCCAGGGCCACTTGGTTCCCAGTCCATCCCTGTATTAGGTGTTGTCGATCTTACACACTGATGGCTCCATGCAGTTTAGCACAAAGCAGAGGAGAGGAGCAGTACGGTCATGTACTAAGAAGTCAATGGAATGGATTACCCATTTTTTTGTTCGGGAGAAGCTGGGATCAGATACAAAATCTCTACATACTAATGACTGAGGGCTCTTAGAAGGTAGAAGAATAGGTGATAAACCCAACCTTATGACCAGCACTCCAGGATGTCTTGTGGTGGCTATCAGAAAGTATGTTTCCCTCAAACTGCCAACAGTACCTGACAGTGGAATGAGGAATCAGTATCCAGTGAATGAGAAGAATCTGTGAGTCTTCTCTGCTTTATTTAGTGGTCACTACTCACCCGGGCGGTTATCTGTAGGGATGTCCTCTATACTCTGCTCATCACCCCTCACATCTGTCTCTGTAGCCTTAATAATGTTCAGATCTTTGCCTGGAATCAAAGGCTGTGAAAGAAATAGTTTAAAAGTTAGCAGACTGATGGCACAGTTGTGTGGAATGTTTTATATGACCAGAGGAGATCAATAATTGTCATGACAACCAGACAGCAGGAGTTATCTGACCCAAATATCTGCAGGTCTCCTGTATGAATACAACATGTTGATTCCTTAATTTGACCAGCAGTCTCCATAACCAGAAAACTGTGAGAAGATCCAGACAACATGTAATGTCTATGGTCAGCTGTAATCCTGTCATCTCCATCTTTCTCATTATACAAGGATAAAACATATAATACTGGTGGATAAAACAAGACTGAACACAAGATCTTCACAGCCTTCTACACATCATAGGGGACATTTCATGAGACCTTATCTCCATCTACCTGATCATCCTGTGGGACATTGTGATGTTCTTCTGAACCATCCTGTGGAAGAAGAGGACTGGGACATCTCTCCGGTGTTCTTATCTCTTCCTTAACTGTAGGAAACACATCCAGTGACTGAATTCATTCCTTAAATACAGATAACGAGAGGACGTGTGGATTTAGTCATGTCTATTACCTGGTGATGTGAGGGGCCGGTGATCCTCCATCATGACGTCCTTGTACAGATCTTTGTGTCCTTCTAAATACTCCCACTCCTCCATGGAGAAATAGACGGTGACATCCTGACACCTTATAGGAACCTGACAACACAATGATACAGTCATCACCCAGATCCTTTCATAGCGTTCCTGTATAATGTCCCAGCATTCCCAGCAGTGTCACCTCTCCAGTCAGCAGCTCAATCATCTTGTTGGTGAGTTCTAGGATCTTCTCTCTATTGATTTCCTCATGTATCAGGGGGTGAGGTGGAGGCCCTGTGATTGGGCTCAGGGTTCTTCCCCATCCTTCAGACACAGGGTCCTGACAGCGCTCACTAGAGGTCTTCTTCACTACTGTGTAGTCCTGGTTATGGAGAGACACAGTAATAAATATCACTCCATACATCTCCAGAGTCCCTCACCTCTCCAGTCATGTCCATCTGTTAGTAACATAGATAAGATGATGTAATGTGACATCATCAGAATCTCTCACCTCTCCAGTAAGCCGGAAGAGGATCTCTAGGGTGAGATTTATTATACTCTCCGCCATCTTGTCCCTGTCCCTATCCATCCTTGATGGGTCAATCAGGAGAAGGATCTTATATAGAAGATCTCCACTGAGCGGATCCTATATTGTAGGAACCTGAATGGAGAGAAGATGAGAAGATGTGAAATCCCATGTAAAATACAATTACTGGAGATAATAAGAGGAGACATCGGAGGAGATAATAAAGTGTAGATGTTGTGTTCTCACTTTCTCTATGTATTAGAGGAGTTTATAAACAGGGCTGCAAATAATATTGGTTTCTTAATAAGAAAACATAACATTTACACAGTCGAGTTAGTCGCCTCATTGATTCTATAGATTAGCGAATCATCCAAAATTTGCTTTGACGAATATCTGCCAAATTTCTGACAAGATTCGTACAAATTTATTCAGTTGAATCTACATTCAAAAAAAACAATCGTTGTTTTGCGAACATTCCTGCACAAATTACGAACATACAGTCAGCGTAGTTAAAAGTACGCAATACGTAAGGATTAGCGTACAAAAGTGCTTATGAATCCTTAGCATACTATTAACATGCGAATGCGTCATACGCACGAGACTAGGCCGTGGCGAACAGTCTTTAGAGGCAGTCCATATGAGGTAGAAAAATAAGGTGCTCACTGCTAGCTATCCAGCTAAGTGCATAATTTACTAAAAACACCGTACAATAAGTGCATAATAGGACACATACATTGCAGTACCTGAAAAAGAATACACACAACGGGCTAAAGTGCTGAACCAGTAAAAACAGTGTAGCTAAAATACAGCAAAGACATACTGTATTTTTCGCCCTATAAGACACACCGGTCCATAAGACGCACCTAGGTTTAGAGGAGGACAACAAGAAAAAAAATATTTTTCATTAGACATCTGGTCAGACCAGCAATCAGATCCTCAATGTTAATCAGACATCAGCTAACAGCCCTAATAAGACCCCCAATGTTGATAAGACCCCAATAGGACCTCAGATCAGACCCCAATGTGAATAACCCCCAATCAGACCTCAGATAAGAGCCCCATGCCTCCCACCAGCCCCTATATGCCTCCTATCAGCCCCCAGCAGTCTCATAGCCCCCAGCAATATGTCAGCTCCACTTCATCAGCCTAATGCCAGCCCCCATGCAAGCCCCAATGCCTCAGATCTAATAAAATTTTAAAAAAATCCACTTACCTGTCGTGCTCCTGGACGCCGCCGCTCCACTTTGGGGGGGGGGAGGGAAATGCATCTTATGGGGCAAAAAAATACGGTAAATATGCAAAAATTTGAGTGCAATCAATTTCACATTTGCAAGCATAAAAGGCTCAGATATACATTAGAGTCTCTCCTCATGGCTCCTTAGCATGATAAAACACTGTCTGGAACACATAGTCCAAAATTCAATTGTATACCAAACAGGTAACATGTAATCCACATGGATAATAGAAAATAGAAGCAAATAGAGAAGGGGGCACCCAAATAACCTGAGAAGGGGGGGAAAAAGGAAAATAGGCGAGCTTAGGCGCAACTGGGACTTTTCTGCGGAATGGGGGGGGAATCCTATAAGTCATGCCCATCTGGGTGAGAGTCAAACGGGGACAATACAAACAACCAAACATAAAAAGTGCCAACTAGCTCTCCCCCGTCAGGTGCAGCTCCCATAGGTCCTCCTGAGGTGTCCATTACATCACCCAACCAGTAGAATGGTTACTCGCTGGAACTGCTGCTAAACGTCATCAGAGGACGTTCCTGCCTCTTGTAGGCCATGCTCACTGCCGTAGTAGAACTCCAGTGCCCTCTTCTTCCGGAATTCGGACTTGACCGGGTCCGGATGGTGGTGACACTGGCGAGCACTGCAGCCATTTGCGCTTTTCCGGATCCTCCTGTCGGGACAGCAGGGGTAAGAACTTCTGGCTGCAGCAGTTCTGGAAAGGTTGCATCCAGCTTCCCTGGCTGCTGCTGGCTTCATCTTCCATGGCAGCTGGTATTGGTGGACCACCATGGATTGGAAGGTGAACGATAACCCAGCTGAAAGGACTGTGGTGGTGCTGGCAGTCCAGGAATCAGTGGCTCTGGCTGTGGCTTTTCCCTGAACTGGAGGACTCCATCTGGGGACTCCTGCAGGCAGCGCAAGCCTCCTGGACCAGGTGGTTCATCTGGCTACACTTAAGGTTCTGTTGTAGGTACCAGCGGCTTTGAAAGGAGGGTAAACCCGGTCGCAAAGGGGCCTTTCAGGGATGCCATGGGGTGTACTCCACCTGATCCCCCACGTACAGGCTGTGCCAAGGTTGTGGCAGGTACGGCTGTTTCACCGACCTGCGGCCCACAAAATACTCCTTTCCATCCTCATCGTCTGCCAGGAAGTCAGACCCTTTCTCAACGGGAAACCACAAGACCGTTCCCTTTCGTCGTTCCAATACAAGATCTCCTGGTCTAGGGTGTTCCAGTACCTAGATGACCCAGTCCTCCATGGCGTTTTTATAGTCCCAGAGGGTCTGCGCATGGGCCGTCACATTCGGGCTCTGCCTTATGGAAGGTGTTGTCGTGGATCTCCTCCTGAGTGGCGAAGTGGATGCTCCAGCCGCCTCCGCCGCACGAGCCACAGCAGACGCTCCAGCCACAGCAGACGCACCAGCCGCCTGATGACAAAGAACCACCTCACGATGCACAGCTAACTCCGCAGGCGGTAAGGAGAATAAGGACACTGTCGGTGGTTTACTCGCCTTCAGTTCAGAGCATGACACCCTGATGTCTGGAGCGGGCGGTGGTTAAGGGAACTCGTCCCCAAAGGCCATCTGGTTCCAGTTGGGACACAGCTCTTCAGCCATGCTTGCTACTTGCTCAGTGTTCAGCGCTGGTCTAAACTGGTTCAGACTTCAGAGGCGGTTGGAGTACTGAGGTAGGAGTCTTCACTCCCTATACGTGCAAATAGTTAGATCCCGGTGGGCCGGGCTGTTTTTTTCCAGTTCTGAGGGGGGCGTATCTTCACTTTCCCGCTCTTGCGGGGGCGTATCGTCACTTTCGCGCCTCACACAAAAAAAGTTTGTTTCATACGTATCGTTAGCGTTCAAAATTTTGCAAGGACTTAGGAATTATACGAAGCGAATCCTAAAAAATCCGGATTCGCTTAGGAGGAGAACATTTCCAAGATTCGATACGAATCTATGAAGTGGCGTATAGATTCACTCATCTCTAATTGATTCCTGTAACCACCAAGCCTGTTGCCCACAAGAGACCAGTAACGACGATCTCCTTGTCTGAGATAAGAGCAGTGACTGCATGTCTCCCCTCATATGACACTATAGTCAGTGAAACCTGCAGAGGTGATGTCTGTATAAGGCTGGACTCTTGTCCATCACTCAAGACACCTAAAGTTGAAGACTTCCCAAGTTCTGTGACTTCTCGATAGAAAGAAAAAAATCTCTATGCAGTGAGTAAAGCTGGTGGTGGTCACTGTGTATACAGATCACCACTGCTGGAAAGACTGAGGAAGGGGCAGGAGGGCAGCATCTGCCTCAGAGGGAGAGCGGATCCAGGGGAGAGAGCCGGTAGTGAAGGGGTTAATGACCCCTCTTCCCCAGTAATCCTGACAGACAATGGGGGTGACTGAACACATACCTCCACCTGCACCGAACAACACTACATGGATGGAAGAGGGGGGACTAGAGGGCTAAAAGACCTTTCATGATGTCATGATCATGTGACTATGTGTATTAGAAGTTAGACTACAGGCTATGCTGCTGGAGGAGGTAAAGGACCCTGGATGATGTCATAACCATGTAATCGTGTGGGAGGAGTCAAGCTCCAGGCTGTGCTGTTGGAGATAAAGGACCTTTCATGAAGTCATAACCACGTGACCATGTGTGGGAGGAGTCAGGCTTCAGGCTGTGTTCTCATGAGCAGATTTTTGGGAGGTACTATCTCTTTTTGCGGACAGCGCCTTAATCACCATCAGAAGACTTATAGACCTTCTGTTCTCATGAGCAAGTAATAGAGACGTGTGCGCTTTATGAGCCAGAGACAAACATATCTTTGATGCTCTACACAGCTCTGCACTCTACATTACACACACACACACAGCTCTGCACTCTACATTACACACACACACAGCTCTGCACTCTACATTACACACACAGCTCTGCACTCTACATTACACACACAGCTCTGCACTCTACATTACACACACAGCTCTGCACTCTACATTACACACACAGCTCTGCACTCTACATTACACACACAGCTCTGCACTCTACATTACACACACAGCTCTGCACTCTACATTACACACACAGCTCTGCACTCTACATTACACACACAGCTCTGCACTCTACATTACACACACAGCTCTGCACTCTACATTACACACACAGCTCTGCACTCTACATTACACACACAGCTCTGCACTCTACATTACACACACAGCCTTACCAGCTCTGCACTCTACATTACACACACAGCTCTGCACTCTACATTACACACACAGCTCTGCACATTATACATTACACACACAGCTCTGCACATTATACACACACAGCTCTGCACTGCACATTATACACACACAGCTCTGCACTGCACATTATACACACACAGCTCTGCACTGCACATTATACACACACAGCTCTGCACTGCACATTATACACACACAGCTCTGCACTGCACATTATACACACACAGCTCTGCACTGCACATTATACACACACAGCTCTGCACTGCACATTATACACACACAGCTCTGCACTGCACATTATACACACACAGCTCTGCACATTATACACACACAGCTCTGCACATTATACACACACAGCTCTGCTCATTATACACATAGCTCTGCACATTATACACACAGCTCTGCTCATTATACACACAGCTCTGCACATTATACACACAGCTCTGCACATTATACACACAGCTCTGCACATTATACACACAGCTCTGCTCATTATACACATAGCTCTGCACATTATACACACAGCTCTGCACATTATACACATAGCTCTTGTGGCGATTAGCTCAAACGGCAACTTCAGTTATAGTTGAAAACAATAATCATTTATTGCGTCCACAGAGGATTTAACAAAAACTTGCTTGCTCCAGCATATAACATCCACAAAATATAGTCTATTGGTATTGGGTTGACTCACGTTCCTCTGTAGTCCTGGTTTCCACCACCAGCTTGAGGGGGAAAAGGCTTTACACAGCTCTGCTCCCTGTCTGTCTCACTTCAGACTAGGAACCACACACACCCAGCTTTCCTGAGCTTCCTAGATTATTTATAGCAGCCAAAACCTGGCCTGGATACGTGGGAGTAGTCATCTCACCCAGCTCTTTGACTACTCCAATGAAATCTGGCCCAGATCAGCTGCAGCCAGCAGCTAAGCTAGTACTAACAAGTGTCAGTAACCTAGGGTTACTGACAAAACGTTACCAGTTCATTTCACCGAGGCCAGGCACCTCAGTGACACGTATCTATCATCTATTATGGCACCTTGTGCCTTCTCACACTCTGCACTGTACATTATACACACACAGCTCTGCACTGTACATAATACACACACAGCTCTGCACTGTACATTATACACACAGCTCTGCACTGTACATTATACACACAGCTCTGCACTGTACACAATACACACACAGCTCTGCACTGTACATTATATACACACAGCTCTGCACTGTACATTATATACACACAGCTCTGCACTGTACATTATACACACAGCTCTGCACTGTACATTATATACATAGCTCTGTACTATACATTATACAGACACAGCTCTGCACTGTACACAATACACACACAGCTCTGCACTGTACACAATACACACACAGCTCTGCACTGTACATTATATACACACAGCTCTGTACTGTACATTATATACATAGCTCTGTACTCTACATTATACAGACACAGCTCTGCACTGTACATTACACACAGCTCTATACTGTACATTATACACACACAGCTCTGCACTGTACATTATATACACACATCTCTGCACTGTACATTACACACAGCTCTATACTGTACATTATACACACACAGCTCTGCACTGTACATTATAAACACACATCTCTGTACTGTACATAATACACACACAGCTCTGCACTGTACATTATACACACACAGCTCTGCACTGTACATAATACACACACAGCTCTGCACTGTACATTATACACACACAGCTCTACACTGTACATTATACACATAGCTCTACACTGTACATTATACACACAGCTCTACACTGTACATTATACACACAGCTCTGCACTGTACATTATACACACAGCTCTGCACTGTACATTATACACATAGCTCTGCACTGTACATTATACACACAGCTCTGCACTGTACATTATACACACAGTTCTGCACTGTACATTATACACACAGCTCTGACCTATACATTATACACACACAGTTCTGCACTGTACATTATACACACAGCTCTGCACTGTACATTATACACACAGCTCTGCACTGTGCATTATATACACACAGCTCTGCACTGTACATTATATACACACACACAGCTCTGCACTGTACATTATACACACAGCTCTGCACTGTACATTATATACACATAGCTCTGCACTGTACATTATATACACAGCTCTGCACTGTACATTATACACACACAGCTCTGCACTGTACATTATACACACAGCTCTGCACTGTACATTATACACACAGCCCTGCACTGTACATTATATATACACACAGCCCTGCACTGTACATTTTATATACACACAGCTCTGCACTGTACATTATATACACACAGTTCTGCACTGTACATTATACACACACAGCTCTGCACTGTACATTATACACACACAGCTCTGCACCGTACATTATACACACACAGCTCTGCACCGTACATTATACACACAGCTCTGCACTGTACATTATACACACACAGCTCTGCACTGTACATTATACACACACAGCTCTGCACTGTACATTATACACACACAGCTCTGCACCGTACATTATACACACAGCTCTGCACTGTACATTATACACACACAGTTCTGCACTGTACATTATATACACACACAGCTCTGCACTGTACATTATACACACAGCTCTGCACGGTACATTATACACACAGCTCTGCACTGTACATTATATACACACAGCTCTGCACTGTACATTATACACACACAGCTCTGCACTGTACATTATACACACAGCTCTGCACTGTACATTATACACACACAGCTCTGCACTGTACATTATACACAGCTCTGCACTGTACATTATACACACACAGCTCTGCACCGTACATTATACACACAGCTCTGCACTGTACATTATACACACACAGTTCTGCACTGTACATTATATACACACACAGCTCTGCACTGTACATTATACACACAGCTCTGCACGGTACATTATACACACAGCTCTGCACTGTACATTATATACACACAGCTCTGCACTGTACATTTTACACACACAGCTCTGCACTGTACATTATACACACAGCTCTGCACTGTACATTATACACACAGCTCTGCACTGTACATTATACACACATCTCTGCACTGTACATTATACACACAGCTCTGCACTGTACGTTATACACACACAGCTCTGCACTGTATATTATACACAAACAGCTTTCCCTACCTACTAGCAGTGCGGACCAAGATCGCAACTGTTTGAAAGTCCTTATGCTACTATATAACACCTAGAGATAAACGAATGAAAGACAGAGTCTTACGTAAATGGATCAGAACCAGGAGAACAACGCAGTACAAAAACGAGAGACCGAGAGTTGTCAAAAGACAAGGGGGGGAATTTATCATTAGGAAAACATTTGAAGTCAGTTTTGCTTCAGTCTGTGTTGGAGTACTTTCTGCCACATTTATCAAACGTCACAGGTTGTTTGATAAATGTGGCTTGTCCTTAAACCTAACACTTCTGTCTAGAGAAGCTACTCCACTTTTCCTACTCCACTCTCCTCCTGGAGTGAGATTGCGACTATTTTGCGACTTTTTTTTAAAAAAAGTCGCAATGATAAATCTGGAGTGAAACTCATTAACATGGCTAACCACACCCATGCAAAAAGTCGCAAAAAAATGTGCAGAAAAGTCGCAAAAGCCCTATCGTGCGACTTTTTGAAGACAGAAATCGGGAGTGAAGGTGTGATAAATCAGGGCCAAGGGGTTTAAATAGAGCACAGGTGACTCTGCGCTCCATTAGTCAGAACACAGGAATAGAGCAGCTGAGCAGTCAACCCAGTACACGCCCGCTGTGGGGAAAAACAGAACATCGCAGCCTGTTGCTAAGGATGCTGTTGCATCACTAGGGGGCGTGGCTTAGCACTGCATCTTTCCTGGTCGCGTCAAAAGATGGAGATCTCGCCGTTGTATTCCGACTATGTATTTCAGCACAGCTTTGTGCACTGGCAGCGGGGGAAAGAGGGGCAGTAGGTAAATAAAAAATAGAGATCTAAACTTCTCATGCGCAGATAATAGTGTAATATTCATATTATATACACCACTACAAAATGTGAGTGATATTTGGCTTTCAGGTGAAACTTATGGAAAACATAAAAAGTTCACGCCACAGTGATCTTATATCATGAAAGTCGGGCATTTAACCCCTTCGCGACCAGCGCCGTACATGTACGGCGCTGGGGCGATGCGGGCACATGGCGCCCGCTCGCAGGTGCGGCGGGCGTCATGGCCGGCAAGTCTCTGCTGTTTCTAACAGCAGAGACTTGCCGCTACCTACTGTGTCGGCGGAGTCTTCTGGGGTGACTAGATGCCGTGATCACACGTGATCACGGCATCTAGTTGCGTCTAAACCCGGAAGCTGGTGAGGATTACAGTTTTCAAAGTGCAATTCTTATTCTGGCCACTAGATGGCAGGCCAGGATAAGAAATGAGCAATTCATGGATTTCTGAGTCTATAAAACACAGAATTGGTCATAAAGAAAAAAAAAAAAGGCCACAATTTATAAGCCCATATTTGAGCTTTCTAATAGTAAAAAAAAAATGTAAAAAAAATGTTAAAAAATATATAAAAAATAAAAAAGATGTAAAAGTTCAAATCACCCCCCTTTCCGTATAAGTAAAAAATAAATACCTAAATAACAATAAATATAGACATCATGGGTATCACCGTGACCAAAAACGCCCGTACTTTTAATATATAAAAAAAAAAATTCCAATACGGCGAATTGTGTGGCGGAAAAAAGCGTCCAAATGGCGATTTGCCGTTTTTTGTTGCTTTTTTTTTCTAAAAAAAATTAAATAAAAAGTGATCAAAAAGTCATACACACCCCAGAATGGTATCAATAAAAACTTCAGATCGTCCCGCAAAAAATGAGCCCCCATAGAGCTCTGTACACATAAATACCAAAAAGTTATAGGGGTCAAGATTTGACAAGGAAAAAAAAAAAAAAAAAAAAAGGGCAACTTTCTAATTATTTTATCACTATGAAAACGCAGGAAAAACTATACATATTAGGTATTGCCGGATTCGTACTGACCAGTAGAATGAAAGTAACGGATCAGTTTTAATGCACATCGAACGCTGTAAATAAGAAACCCGTAGAACTGTAGCGGAATAGCGTTTTCTTTGCTATTTCACCCGGTTTGGAATTTTTTTCCCGCTTCCCACTACACCGTATGCAATATTAAATGGTGGCGTTGGAAAGTACAACTTGTCCCGCAAAAAACAAGCCCTCATACAGCTATGTGAACAGAAAAATAAAAGAGTTATGGCTGTTTGAAGGCAGGGAGCGCAAAACGAAAATGCAGAACCGAAAAAAGCTCCGGGCGCGAAGGGGTTAAGTTGAAGCAGTAATGGTGATTTCCTCATCTCTAACAATTTATTGAAACACAAGCCCACACCAGTGCTGGGTATACCGCCACAAAAATGTCACTGTCTCAATAACTTGTCATGTGGCCTTGAGCATCAATTACAGCTTGACAACGACGTCTCCTGCTATTCTCAAGTCGACTTATTGTCTGCCGAGGCATGACATCCCACTTTTATTGAAGGTCAGCCCTCAGGTCATTGAGGTTCTGGGGTACAGAGTTACGAGCCTCTACACGGCAACTCAGCTGATCCCATAAGTTTTCAAGTCTGGAGAAAGTGCAGGTCTCTCTAATTGAGGTCTCTCAGTCTCCAGCAGAAGTCCCCAAATAATGTGACCTCGATGAGCTGGCGCATTGTTGTCCATGAAGATGACATTAGGCCTGTGTTGTTCATGCAGAGGCAAAATGACTGGATTAATGATGTTCTTCAAGTAGTATGGGCTTGTCACTGGACCATTCACAAAGCGTAGGGCAGTTCTGTAATGTATAGACACACCTGTCCACACTGTGACACCACCACCACCAAAGGCTCGTCTGAAGACAACAGTTAGCACTCTCCTTGAAGTCTCCAACATCGTTGGTGGCCATCATTTCTACTCAGCATCGACATTTATCAGTGAACAGCACTGAGGCCCACTGGTCCCTCATCCAGCATAGATGCTCTCTGGCCCATGCAGACGATAACACCTGTGTCTGGTGGTGTGGTCAGGTACCCTTGCGTTCTGTCCAGAATGCAGACCACACTGATGTAAATGGTTTTGATTGGTCTGATGTGATGTAAACGTGTCTAGATTTGTACGGCATTCATCACTTGGTTCCTCAGGACATTGTTCAAAATTAATTGGGCATCAGTGTGGGATGTGGCCAAAGGACGTCCATTTCTCTGCCTTTCTGTGACTCTACCAGTCTCTCTGTATCTCTGATACAACCTGCTGATGACACTGTGTGACACTCTAAACTCAGTGGCCACTTCCGTCTAAGAACATCCTGCTTGAACCCTCACAATGGCGAGGTAATGTTGATCAATTGTTAGGTGTTGTCTTGGTCTCATGATGTCAATATGTGAGCAGCATGATGAGGAGGACTGTTTAAATACCGATTCTAATTGAACCAGGAAACTTATTGGGTGATTCATGAATCACATGGTGTGAATTTTGCTGTTAAGCTCCTTGTTAGAGAACAGCAAGTTGTGTAAAAAGTACTGAAACATTGAACAGTTGGACATGTGCATCCAGAAGTTTAGAGGAGGTTACATTAAGTTCACCTATAAAGGTCAGAATGCATTTTAGGTTCTTCCTGAAATTTCACCCACAAGCCAAATATCCCTAACTTTTTGCGAGTAGCACATACAGCAGACTAGCATGTGGAAACAGCCTAGCAGCTGAACACAGATCAAAGGAGAGTTAACCCTTGTAGTCCTGCAGCATGAAGTGAGATTTAATGAAGAAACACAAAGAACACAGGTGCTGATGCTGTTGAAAGCATTCTTATGCAGCATTTATTCCACCTGCCTAACACTTTTGCACAGTACTGTAACTCTACAGTATAGATTTAGATATTAAACTATTATCTGCAGTAATACATGAGAAGTGTTACACGAGGAGCCAAGATCTCTATTTTTTATTATACTACTGCCCACTTCCCCCCTCGGCCAGTGCACAAAGCTGTGCTGAAATACAAAGTCTGGAGTCGGCAGTCCTGACAATGTATTTCAATGCAGCTTTGAGTGCTGACAGCATTTATCTCTATTTCTGCCTTCATTGTTCACAGGGCAGGTGTTATCAGTGATGGCATTTTATGTGTAATATCAGTATGTATCAGAGACCGCTGCTATTACATGCAGTGATCTCCTCCTCAACATAGTGAAGAGCGATCGTTATACCATTGCTCTTCCCTATACTGAATGATTGTTTGCCGACAGCAGATTCTTATTAGAAAGCACGATCTGCTGTCAACGAACGAGGATTTTTTAACCTGTCAAAAGATTTGGATTGCTTAATGAACCAGCGATTGCTCGTTCATCGGGCAGTTGGCGGCATTATCAGACTGTCAGATGTTACTATGAACGGTTGTTAGCGATCATCTGAAAAATCGGCAGGTGTTATACAGACATAGGGCTCATGCAGACGACCTTATGCAGAACTGACATACGGAAACAGAATGCACACAGAGTAATTTATGTTTTTTTTCTGCAGACCCATTGAAATCAATGGTACCACGTACGGCCCACAAAGAAAACTGAGCGGACACGGAAACCCATAGTCACCGATAACACCTCCCTGTGCACAAAGAAATCAGAAACAGCAGAGATCTAAATGTATAAATTACAAGTTCTACTTGTACTTTACTTTTCAACAAAACTATATGTCAATCTGCAAAAGCTTCTCCTGTGGTGACAGTTTTTTTTTAAATTTTTTTATTTTATTTTTTTTTAGGCATAAGTGTAAAACATAAAAAAATGTTTTTTAACAACAAAAAAAAGTACGAAATATGATTTAAAAAATAATAATTTGCACAAGACAGTTAAAGAATTAACTCCTGATATATATTTTACAAAATCTGGCTTGATCCTTAAGAGGTTAATGTCTAAGATGATCAAATGTTTATCAAGATCTCCTTTATGGTTGAAAGATTCCTCACATTCTGAACATGAAAATGACTTCTCTCCTGTGTGACTTCTTTGATGTGTAACAAGATTTCCTTTCTGGCAGAACGATTTTCCACATTCTGAACATGAATATTGCTTCTCCCCTGTGTGAGTTCTCTGATGTCTTAAAAGAACTGATTTATTGCTAAAACATTTCCCACATTCTGAACAGAAAAACGATTTCTCCCCTGTGTGACTTCTCTGATGTGTAACAAGATCTGATTTATACATAAAACACTCCCCACACTCTGAACATGAAAATGGCTTCTCTCTTATGTGAGTTCTCTGATGTGTAACTAGATGCGATTTCTGGTAAAACATTTCCCACATTCTAAACATGAAAATGGCTTCTCCCCTGTGTGAGTTCTCTGATGAGTAAGAAGACTTGATTTCTCCTAGAAAGATTTTCCACATTCTGAACATAAAAATGGCCTATCCCCTGTGTGAATTCTCTGATGTCTTAAAAGAACCGATTTATCGCTAAAACATTTCTCACATTCTGAGCAGGAAAATGACCTCTCCCCTGAGTGCATTCTCTGATGTCTTATAAATAAATCTACTCTTGATACACACTTCCCACATTCTGGCCATGAAAATGGCTTCTCTCTTATATGAATTCTCTCATGCATAACAAGATGTGCTTTACGGTTAAAATGTTTATCACACTCTGAACATGAATATGGCTTCTCTCCTGTGTGAGTTATCTGATGTGTAACAAGAGCTGATTTATAGATAAAACTTTTTCCACACTCTGAACATGAAAGTGGCTTCTCCTGTATGTGAAATTTCTTATGTTTAACAAAATTTGATTCATGGTTAAAACATTTTCCACATTCTGAACATGAATATGGCTTCTCCTCTGTGTGGCCTCTTTGATGTTGAACACTTCTTCTACGACTTTCATTTTGCCTAACAGTCTGCGATGAATCAGAAGATTGGAACCGATCCAAAGGATCAGATGATGAATCTTTGCTGTGAAAGGCCGAGATTTTATCTGAGATAACAACATGTTTTTCATATGTATCATGATTAATTTCATGATCATCTGTTATAAAATTTTCTTCTAAGCTCCTGGTACAGTCATCTACCAAGAATAAAACATATTTGTATTAGTTTTAAATAATATAACCTTAACATTATATTGATATCTGATAACATTTCTATATAAAATTTTTCTACAAGTTATAAGGAATGGAGCAAACTTCAATGATCAACTGATTGACAGTAATGGGAAAACAGATCACAATCTACCAGTAACCAGGATGAGTAGATATGAGGTTAGGCCACCAGGCTGTTGTCTTGTATTTTCCACTCTTGTGTTGGAGCCATCATCATCATAGGGTTACATTTCAATGTGCCTACCACTACTATTTTCTAGTGAAATACTCAATGAAGAATCATGAAGATACCCGTGAATTTGTGCTGTTAGGTGGTGTCCATCTTACACACTGACCTGGGATCTTCCAACAGGGTTAGTTTCCTGTATTTATAAATGACCCGTTTTGAACTAACACTTATTTTTTGCAGTGCGGAGGCATGGACCCGAGAACCCACCAAAGCGCTCTATAGTGCTTCCGTGGGCTTCCGATCTATGCCTCCCTTCTGCAAAAGATAAGACATGTCCTATCTTTTGCCATATCTTATGGATTGCAGAGCAAGTCAATGAGTCTGCAACTGCAGCATGGAGTGCACATGACCAGTGCCCGTTTATTGTGGACCTGCCGTTTGCGGTCTACAATATGGGCATGGGCCCTTACGTTCATCTGAATGACCCCTAATGAGGATATTTTTATCTGATTTCTATAAAAGTATTGGCAGCATTTGGAAAAGGAACAGTAACATAGTAACATAGTTTAGGCCAAAAAAAGCCCTCTGTCCATCCAGTTCGGCCTGTTTTCCTACAAGTTGATCCAGAGGAAGGCAAAAAAACCCTGTGAGGTAGAAGCCAATTTTCCCCACTTTAGGGGAAAAAAATTCCTTCCCGACTCCAATCAGGCATCAGAGTAACTCCCTGTATCAACGACCCCTCTCTAGTAACTATAACCTGTAATATTATTACCCTACAGAAATACATCCAGGCCCCTCCTGATCTCTTTTAGTGAACTTACCATCACCACCTCCTCAGGCAGAGAGTTCCATAGTCTCACTGCTCTTACCGTAAAGAATCCTCTTCTATGTTTGTGTACAAACCTTCTTTCCTCCAGACGCAGAGGATGTCCCCTCGTCACAGTCACAGTCCTGGGGATAAATAGATGATGGGAGAGATCTCTGTACTGACCCCTGATATATTTATACATAGTTATTACATCTCCCCTCAGTCGTCTTTTTTCTAAAGTGAATAACCCTAATTTTGATAATCTTTCTGGGTCCTGTAGTCCACCCATTCCAGTTATTACTTTAGTTGCCCTCCTCTGAACCCTCTCCAGCTCTGCTATGTCTGCCTTGTTCACAGGAGCCCAGAACTGTACACAGTACTCCATGTGTGGTCTGACTAGTGATGTGTAAAGTGGCAGGACTATGTTCTCATCACGGGCATCTATGCCTCTTTTGATGCAACCCATTATCTTATTGGCCTTGGCAGCAGCTGTCTGACACTGGTTTCTACAGCTTAGTTTGCTGTTCACTAAAATTCCTAGGTCCTTTTCCATGTCAGAGTTACCCAATATTTTACCATTTAGTATGTACTGGTGACTTGCATTATTCCTTCCCATATGCATAACCTTACATTTGTCAGTGTTAAACCTCATCTGCCACTTCTCTGCCCAAGCCTCCAGTCTATCCAGATCCATCAGTAGCAGTGCACTGTCCTCTTCTGTGTTAATTACTTTAAACAGTTTAGTGTCATCTGCAAAAATTGATATTTTACTGTGCAAGCCTTCTACAAGGTCATTAATAAATATATTGAAGATAATAGGGCCCAATACTGACCCCTGTGGTACCCCACTAGTGACAGTGACCCAAGACAAGTCTAAAAAGCACATTATGTGAGGAATAGCTTCTCTAGGGCTTGGAATCAGAAGTAGAATATCATCTGCAAAGGCAAGGGTATTGACAGCTTTGCAACCTACCCAAATCCACTTAAAAGACAAAGACACCTCCAAGGGTTGAGGAAAAGGGTCAAGTGCCAAACTGAACAAGAGGATTGAACAGTGGGAATCCTTGTCTGGTTCCCCTGTATATTGTGATAGGAGCAGATTGATGTTCTAGAAGTCCTTTATTTTCTGTACACCATGGGGGACGGAAATCCTAGATGTAATTTATGAACCTAGTGGTGTCTTCAGTTTCATACCCAAATTGAAGGGGGAAATATTGCGTACTCGTTGCATACACAGGACAGGTATGGAATGACTGGGGGAGGTGTTATCGGTGATTGGTAGCATTGTATGTGTAAGTGTGTATACAGTGAAAGCTGTCAGTCACTGATAACACCTCCCTGTGCACAATGAAATCAGAAAGATCAGAGATATAAATGTATAAATTACAAATTTTACTTGTACTTTCTTACAAACTATATATCAATCTGCTTGACTTCTACTGCTCTAACATACTTCCTGCTAACATGCTTCTCTTTAAAAGTGGGAAAACATTTTTTGAGATTTTTAAAACATACGTGTAAACCATCGAAACATATTTTAACAACAAAAGAAAGTACCAAATGTGATAAAAATATAGGAATGACTTAGATACACAAAGCAGTTACAAAATTAACTCCTGATATATATTTTCCAAAATCTGTCTTGGTCCTTAAAGGGGTTGTCCGAGTTATGAAAAAAATATATAGTACTGTAAATCTGATGGGCAGCAATATATAACTAGGTTAAGCAAGTTTTAGGCAAAAAAAATATATTTCCTCATTTCCCTGTTTCTCTTTTGGCCTTTGTTTACCTACAGTAACAACAATCTCTGCCCCTTCCCCTGCTCTGCAAAGGGAGTGAATACAAGTGCTGCCCTGAGTGACATGTCTGCCTGCTGGGATACTCAGCACCATGTTTTATGTGAAGGACTACAAGTCCCAGCTGCACAAGGACACTGCTGATACACACAGGATCTTCCCCCTACCTGTTCTTGTGCAATGCTCTGCAGATCTTCTCTAGTCTGTCAGCTCCTCGCCCAGCATTTGTCTCCTCACTGCCTGCAGCTACTCAGTAAAGCCTTCAGTCCTGAGCCTGTGCTGGCTAAAATCTTATCTAAAAGAATCCAGCAGCAGCCGGCAGGGCAGGAAGGGGGGGCATGGCCAGCACAGTGACGTCTCGTGTACAGACTCTTATCTGATCTCTCAGGCTTGTGCATGAAACATCATCAGAGCAGGGAGGGAAGCTGACATCACAGGTCATGTGACCCTCAGTGAAATCTGAGAAAGGGGCCACTGAAGTTAAAGTAAGTGCATTGAAAAAAACATTACATTTGCCTAGTTAGAAACATACAAAGGACAAAAAAAAATAACTTGGACAACCCTTTTAAGAGGTTAATGTCTAAGATGATGTGATGTGTAGATAAAGCATTTCCCACAAGTTCTTTGATGGCCAAATAGAATGGACTATTGGCTAAAACAATTTCCTGAAATGCTGCACATAAAAATGGCTTTTCCTCTCTGTGAATTATTTGATGAGCAACAAGAGTTGATTTCTGAGTAAGGCATTTCTCATAATCAGGGCATGAAATGGCTTCTCCACTGTGTGAGTTCTCTGATGTCTTAAAAGAACTGATTTATCACTATAACATTTTGCACACTATGAGCAGACAAAGGATTTCTCTCCTGTGTGACTTCTCTGATGTGTAACAAGATCTGATTTATACATAAAACACTCCCCACACTCTAAACATGAAAATGGCTTCTCTCTTGTGTGAGTTCTCTGATGTTTAACTAGATGTGATTTCTGGTTAAAACATTTCCCACATTCTAAACATGAAAATGGTTTCTCTCTTGTGTGAGTTCTCTGATGTTTAACTAGATGTGATTTCTGGTTGAAACATTTCCCACATTCTGAACATGAATATTGCTTCTCCCCTGTGTGAATTCTCCGATGTCTTAAAAGAACTGATTTATCACTAAAACATTTTCCACATTCTGAGCAGGAAAATGGCCTCTCCCCTGAGTGCATTCTCTGATGTTTTATAAATAAATCTGCTCTTGTTACACATTTCCCACATTCTGGGCATGAAAATGGCTTCTCTCCTGTGTGAATTCTCTGATGTATAACCAGATATGCTTTACTGTTAAAATGTTTTCCACATTCTGAACATGAATATGGCTTCTCCCCTGTGTGAGTTACCTGATGTCTAGCAAGAGATGATTTATGGATAAAACATTTCCCACACTCTGAACACGAAAATGGCTTCTCCCCCGTGTGATGTTTTTTATGTCTAACAAAATTTGTTTCATGGTTAAAACATTTTCCACATTCTGAACAGGAAAATGGCTTCTCCCCTGTGTGAACTCTCTGATGTGCGACAAGATGCGATTTATTTGTGAAACATTTGCCACATTCTAAACAGGAAAATGGCTTCTCCCCTGTGTGAATTCTCTGATGTGTGACAAGATGCGATTTATTTGCGAAACATTTGCCACATTCTGAACATGAAAATGGCTTCTCCCCTGTGTGAATTCTCTGATGTTTGATAAGTTCTGATGTATAGTTAAAATTTTTCCTACATTCTGAACATGAATATGGCTTCTTCACTGTATGGCTTCTTTGATGTTTAACACGCCTTCTGCGACTTTTATTTTGCTTAAAAGTCCGTGATACATCGGAAGATTGGAACTGATCCAAAGGATGAAATGATGGATCTTTGCTGTGAATGGTCAAGAGTTTATCTGAGATAACCACATTCTCTTTATATGGATCCTGCTTGATTCCATGATCATCTGCTTTAAAATTTGGTACAGTCATCTGCCAGTCATCTGCCAAGAATAAAACCGATTTTTGTTATTTTTTAAATAGTATAAGCTTAACATTACACTGGTATTTTATAACATTTCTATATAAAAATGCCATTCAACTTATAAGGTATGGAGTATAAAATCAACTTCTGTCAGCTGCATTGACTTACTATCTGAAACGCCACACAGAAACATTAAATGAAATAGATGAAATATACCCAGGCGAAGCCGGGTCCTTCTGCTAGTATAGTATATTTTTCAGTTCTCTTCATAAACTTCACAGTGTGGAAGTTGTCACATGACTATAAAAAGCCATGAATCCAATTCATAATTGTTGTCCCATGAAGCAAGTAAAAGAGAAGCCCTCATTTAGACCTCCTGGGCTCAATACACACCGTTGATACACAGGGGCATAGCTATAGGGGGTGCAGAGGTAGCAGTCGCTACCGGGCCCAGGAGCCTGAGGGGGCCTAAAGACCCTTGTACCACATAAGAAGACAATGGTATTATAGAAAGTGCATGCTGGTCAAGTTACACCTCTGGCTGGAAGTAAAGGGTTAAGTCAAGAATTTGGCATGGGGGGGTGCTGTTTCAATTTTTGCCTCAGGCAGCACCAAGGCTATGTGTTTCCCTGGCCACAAAGCACTGAGGGAAGGGGGGCCCAAGTTTAACTCTTGCACCAGGGCCCATGAGACTTTAGCTACGCCCCTGTTGATACATCTATCTGGCTTCATCGTTTTTAATAAAATCTAAATTTCCTTTTCTGAGGCCCTGGTAAATCAATTGTATTCCCCAGAAAATTAGAGCCTTGAGATCTCCTTGATGGTAATATCTAATGTGTCTTTCCAGTGCGGTTACTTTTCCTGTATTTTTTGCATTCATTTTTTTATAATGCTTTATTTATTTGTTCTTCTAAAATAGAAGTCACAAAAAGGAGCTTCAAACATTTGAATACATGTAAAAAGATAACAAAATGACTCGGTATGAACCCTGGAAAACTCAACGACCAGTTCTGAATTAACACCTTCCCCCTTCCCCTCTTCCCCAAGCGCTCCATGGTCAGCACCGAACACAGTGAGGTTAAAGAAATTTCCACAAAATCACAAAAAAAAGTTTGGTTTTCTTCTCTTTACCAAATAGTGTCTCGATCTAGTCCATTCTGAATAGAACACCAACTTTGCTGGAAATAAAGCCTAGAGATAGGGATGAGCCAATCCATGCTAAGGAATCAATTTGTCTCATTAGCCAGAGTTCTTCACATAAGATGGACTGACCTTGGAGGTGAGAAAGCACCCACCAATCTCTTGATTGACAGGGCCAGATATCTCTATCGGCCCGGTCAATCTTCCACCAACACCTCTACTCTTTCATGAGGATCTTTCTATCTGATTTCTGTAAAAGAATCGGCAGCGTTGGGAAAAGGAAAGAAGGATGGCATCAACCAGCAAATGATAGCCCGAGATTCTACTAGGAACGTATTTCCTGAATAACTGTGTTAATAAGGGTTCGAATATTAGCGGAATAGATCTTAAAGGGACCGTCAGGAATCCGAATGCCCAAATAAGTTAAACATTTTCTTTTCCATTCACTTCTCCAGTGATATTGTTGAGATTTAAAAAGGCCAATGTTTGGAATTTAGAAAAATGTACAGGGTGGCCCAAGAAAAAGTAGCCCACCTCCAGTGATGGTATGACAAGATGACAGGGGTGGACTGGGAACTTAGAATGACCCTGGAAAAAAAAAACCTAAAAGACGCCTCATGCTGTAGGAGAGACCAAATTCACAGAAAGGCGGGGCAACACAAGTAGATGGGACCAGCACTACCATAGTGAAGCACAAAATACCTCCTCTGCAGAACCAAATAACACAGTGCAGCACAAACTACTGCTACCCACGCTGCGGTATTCAACTGTATCACAGTCCTGAGGATGGCAATACAGCTGAATTCAGGAGGGAACCTGACCTGACGGCCATGTGCACAAGAACCTGATGCTCCTAGCATTAATTACTACTGAAAGCATGAGATCATTGTATATTCAGCTGGTCGCCTGGAGGAGGATTTAGGTGGCCTCCTGGGCATCAGTCCACTAGGAAATTTCCCTGCAGGGTATATGGCCAGTCTGCCCCTGCAAGATGAACAAGCAAGTGGATTGTTTTCTTTTTAATTACCCTGAAAGTGGTCCCGGTTCACATCTCTGCATCTTTGGGCACATGGGATTATGTCGGCCGATACTGTTTGCAGCTCTTCAACACTTTCTGTTTTAAATTTCCCCACAGATAACAATAGCACGTGGACAAGTCTGGGGAACGTGGTGGCCATAACCCCTTTCTCACAGTTCGCTCCTCCGTAAATAGTTCCTGAACCCGCACAGTGAGGTCCGTGGGGTGCAGCATGTCGCCCTATCTTGTCGGAAAAAGCAGGACATTTCTTCTTCTGGTGTTAGTTGGTTCTAAAACTGTTCAAAGATGTTCAGGTAAATCGTGGTATTCACGGTTGATGTGAAGAAAATTGGGCCCACTATTTGTATTCCTGACACTGCGTACAAAACTCCAATTTTCTGGTCATGAAGTGATATTTGAGGGTCAAATGGGCATTTTTAGCAGACCAGTAACTCATATTCTGGGCATTTACAACACCTGATTAAATAAACCAAGCTTCGTCCGTCATGAAGTCCAGCGATGGGTCCAAATGTCTGTCAGCAATCATAGTCAGCAACAAAGTTCAGTAATTTACGTATTAAGCTTTGTCGGACTCTTTCAGTTCCTGCACACACGTTATTCGGTACGGTTTCAGGTTCAGAGATTTCAGCACTTGCTGACATGTCGTTCTTGATACACCAACTTGCTGAGACAGTCTTTGAGTTTATTTTTGAGGGCTACTTGCAATCCACTGTTGAATTTCATGCACAACTTTGCCGTCTTGATTGATGGAGGCCTCCGTTTCTTCATGATTGTAAATGAGCTAGTTTGATGCCATTTCCAAACCAGACTCTGAATACAACGTTTAGCTGGTGGTTTTGTTCCTGGGTTCTTGTCGGCAAAGGTCTCCTGCGTTTCTTTAATCGATCTGCTTCGCGTATAGCCTTCCACAATCGCTATTCGCTGTTCCAGGGAGAACACCATTTTTCTCACACAATAAGCCACTTTTATCAAACTGAATCATAAATATGTCTTAGTTGCCCATAGCAACCAATCAGAGCTCTGCTTTCAGTTCCTACAGGGCTCTGAAAAAATGAAAGCTGAGCTCTGATTGGTTGCTATGGACAACTAAAACATATTTACTACTAGGCAGGTTGATTTGGAGATATTGGAGGCAGACTACTTTTTCGTGGGACACCCTGTATAAGAACTCCTCGTTATACTAAGGGACTAATTTACATATTATAAAACAGCTATTTTCTCAACCCTGAGGCTAACTATGGAAATGGGACCATTAGGATTACATTCATCTCAGAAGTGCATATCTCTTTTGTCAGCTGGATTAATGCTGATATACACTCACCTGCCACTTTATTAGGTACACCTGTCCAACTGCTCGTTAACACTTAATTTCTAATCAGCCAATCACATGGCGGCAACTCAGTGCATTTAGGCATGTAGACATGGTCAAGACAATCTCCTGCAGTTCAAACCGAGCATCAGTATGGGGAAGAAAGGTGATTTGAGTGCCTTTGAACGTGGCATGGTTGTTGGTGCCAGAAGGGCTGGTCTGAGTATTTCAGAAACTGCTGATCTACTGGGATTTTCACGCACAACCATCTCTAGGGTTTACAGAGAATGGTCCGAAAAAGAAAAAACATCCAGTGAGCGGCAGTTCTGTGGGCAGAAATGCCTTGTTGATGCCAGAGGTCAGAGGAGAATGGGCAGACTGGTTCGAGCTGATAGAAAGGCAACAGTGACTCAAATTGCCACCCGTTACAACCAAGGTAGGCAGAAGAGCATCTCTGAACGCACAGTACGTCGAACTTTGAGGCAGATGGGCTACAGCAGCAGAAGACCACACCGGGTGCCACTCCTTTCAGCTAAGAACAGGAAACTGAGGCTACAATTTGCACAAGCTCATCGAAATTCGACAGTAGAAGATTGGAAAAACGTTGCCTGGTCTGATGAGTCTCGATTTCTGTTGCGACATTCGGATGGTAGGGTCAGAATTTGGCGTCAACAACATGAAAGCATGGATCCATCCTGCCTTGTATCAACGGTTCAAGCTGGTGGTGGTGGTGTCATGGTGTGGGGAATATTTTCTTGGCACTCTTTGGGCCCCTTGGTACCAATTGAGCATCGTTGCAACGCCACAGCCTACCTGAGTATTGTTGCTGACCATGTCCATCCCTTTATGACCACAATGTACCCAACATCTGATGGCTACTTTCAGCAGGATAATGCGCCATGTCATAAAGCTGGAATCATCTCAGACTGGTTTCTTGAACATGACAATGAGTTCACTGTACTCAAATGGCCTCCACAGTCACCAGATCTCAATCCAATAGAGCATCTTTGGGATGTGGTGGAACGGGAGATTCGCATCATGGATGTGCAGCCGACAAATCTGCGGCAACTGTGTGATGCCATCATGTCAATATGGACCAAAATCTCTGAGGAATGCTTCCAGCACCTTGTTGAATCTATGCCACGAAGAATTGAGGCAGTTCTGAAGGCAAAAGGGGGTCCAACCCGTTACTAGCATGGTGTACCTAATAAAGTGGCCGGTGAGTGTATATGGCTACAGATTGCCTAGGTTTTCATGCAAGCCAACATTTAGAGACTTACTTTTATACTACTGGATGTGGCTGTAAGTGGCTGTAGTATTTCCCCCTCTCTGTACATACAATAATAATATATGCTGTCATGTCACACCAAGACTATACTCATCCCATATCCCATGTAGACACATCTCTTGTAGACACCCATGTGCTCCCAAAGGTGTCTACAAGGGGACCATTAGTCACAAGATATTTTGGGGCCCCATATGTCGAGATTGGTCAAAGCCATGGGGAAGGTGACGGACAGTGTTGAGGCCTTTATCAGGAGGGGGTGAGCAGAACAGCACAGCAAGTGTCACTGACCACTGGAGGTTGTTTCCTGTGATTACTTCCTGACTCCAGGACATTGTGAGATCTTTACTGACAGACAGACAGCTGCTAATGATCAGTGGTGGATCTTTTTATTCCCCCCGTTTACCCTGCCCCGTTGGTGGCTCTGCCATAAGACTCTTCCCTATACCCAAAAATTTCTGAAGTATAATTCAATCCTCTTAGGCCTCTTTTACGCGTGCAAAACATTTTGTGTCAGGATCTGTTCAAAACTGATGGATGGATGATGCATGAGTTTTTCACGCACCTAAAGAAAAACTCGAAAATAACAGTCTACATCTCCTAGCAACCATCAGTGAAATTCACCTTGCATCCAGATGCATCCTGTTTCTCACACAAGCCCCACTCACTTCTATGGGGCCAGAGCTGCATGAAAATTTCACAGTACAGATCATGCTGTGATTTCTCCTGAATGCAGAGATGTGTGAAATGTGACACTCATGTATACAGAGCCATAGAAACGAACGGGTCAGAATTCAGTGAGTCTACCCTGGTTTATTTAGTGGTCACTACTCACCTGGGCGGTTATCTGTAGGAATGTCCTCTATACTCTGCTCATCACCCCTCACATCTGTCTCCGTACCATGTATAATGTTCCGATCTTTACCGGGATTAACAAGCTGTGAAAGAAAATTGTAAAAGTCATCAGACGGTTGGAGAAGTCGTGTGGAAAGTTTTTTGTGATCAGAAAAGATCAGTAATCGGCATGATGACCAAACATGACAGGAGTTATCTGACATAATTATCTCCAGGTCTGTATAAATCCAACCTCTTGATTCCTTATTCTGGCCAGCAGTCTTCAATGCCAGAAATTTTTAAGAAGATCCAGACAACATGTAATGTCTATGGTCAGCTGTAATCCTGTCATCTCCACCTTTCTCATTATACAAGGATAAAACATATAATACTGGTGGATAAAACAAGACTGAACACAAGATCTTCACAGCCTTCTACACATCATAGGGGACATTTCATGAGACCTTATCTCCATCTACCTGATCATCCTGTGGGACATTGTGATGTTCTTCTGAACCATCCTGTGGAAGAAGAGGACTGGGACATCTCTCCGGTGTTCTTCTCTCTTCCTTAACTGTAGGAAACACATCCAGTGACTGAATTCATTCCTTACATACAGATAATGAGAGGACGTGTGGATTTAGTCATGTCTATTACCTGGTGATGTGAGGGGCCGGTGATCCTCCATCATGATGTCCTTGTACAGATCTTTGTGTCCTTCTAAATACTCCCACTCCTCCATGGAGAAATAGATGGTGACATCCTGACACCTTATAGGAACCTGACAACACAATGATACAGTCATCACCCAGATCCCTTCATAACGTTCCTGTATAATGTCCCAGCATTCCCAGCAGTGTCACCTCTCCAGTCAGCAGCTCAATCATCTTGTTGGTGAGTTCTAGGATCTTCTCTCTATTGATTTCCTCATGTATCAGGGGGTGAGGTGGAGGCCCTGTGATTGGGCTCAGGGTTCTTCCCCATCCTTCAGACACAGGGTCCTGACAGCGCTCACTAGAGGTCTTCTTCACTACTGTGTAGTCCTGGTTATGGAGAGACACAGTCATAAATATCACTCCATACATCTCCAGAGTCCCTCACCTCTCCAGTCATGTCCATCTGTTAGTAACATAGATAAGATGATGTAATGTGACATCATCAGAATCTCTCACCTCTCCAGTAAGCCGGAAGAGGATCTCTAGGGTGATATTTATTATCCTCTCCACCATCTTGTCCCTGTCCCTATCCATCCTTGATGGGTCAATCACAAGAAGGATCTTTTTCCACCGAGCAGATACTATATTGTAGGAACCTGAATGGAAAGAAGATGAGACAATGTAAAATCATACCATCAGACAATGGAGGAAATAAAAAAAGTGTAGATGGTGAATATCCCTTCACATTATGCTATTGTCAATTATAGGTAGCAGCAGTGATGCCAGCATAAGAAAAGTCTCAGAAAACCCCCTTTAATGTTTTTCTGAGTAATTTTCTGCACTAGACCTCCCAACTTTTGATAAGCACAGTGAGGGAAGAAACCACTGGTGTGGATTCTTTTCACAAAACTATGCCTCCAGCTTTGCCCAGTGACCATCTGTACCCTCCCAATCTTGCCAGTCCTCTTAGTTCCCCCACATATTAGTTAGCTTTTAGTGCCACCAAACAGTAGTTATGCACCCTTACTGACTCTTATTGCTATCCCCTCAGTGCCCATTCACAGTAGTGCTGTTCCCATAGTGACTTTTAACAGTAGTGCTAACTCATAGTGCCCTTTCACAGTAGTACCTCCCTCATTATGCCCCTTCAGATTAGTGCTGCCCACATAGTGCCCTGTAATATTGCCTCCACAGTGCCCCTTTACAGTAGTATTGTCCCCATAGTGCCCCTTTTCAGTAGTGCTGCCTCCATAGTGCCCCTTCACAATGCCACCATAGTACCACTTCACAATAGTGCTGCCCCCATAGTGCCCCTTCACAGTAATCCTGCCCCCATAGTACCCCTTCACAGTACTGCTGCCCGATTATGCCCCTTCACAGTAGTGCCGCCTCCATAGTGCCCCTTCAAAGTAGTTCTTCCCCATTAGTGCCCCTTCACAGTAGTGTTGTCCCCTTAGTGTCCCTTCATAGTAATATTGCCCTCTTAGTGCCCCTATGTCACGATCACCCTCACTGGAGGTCACGTAATGTTTGGATGTGGTTCGGAGGGAAATACAAAAATAACGAATCTATCTACATTATCGATATTCCTCAATAATACTTCAACACTGCCACCACTTAAGGTTTGGTTCAAGAGCTCTTACAGGAAGCCTTCAGTTACTCCTTACTATCTTTATATAATGCAAGTTCGTTAAAAGGGTTTTCCAGGATTTTACTACTGATGACCTATATCTGATCGGTGGGGGTCTGACACTCGGGACCCCCGCCGATCAGCTGTTTGAGAAGGCACCAGTGCTCCGTGAGTGCCGCGGCCTTCTCTTAGCTTTTCCTAGACCAGTGACGTCACGTTCATCGGTTACGTGGCCTAGGAGCGGCTCAGCCCCATTCAAGTGAATGGGGCTAAGCCCGATACCAAGCACAGCCGCTGTACAATGTATGGCAATGTGCTTGGTAAGCTGCGATAAGAGCACCGGTACCTTCTCAAACAGTTGATCGGCGGAGGTCCTCCACCGATCAGATACTGATGACCTATTCTTATTATTTCTAATGCACATTTGTTAGTTAAATATTACATTTTCCTCCCAAACTGTTATCTAAACAGGTCGCATTGGAAGTGGAATCGTTGAAGAACACAAGACAGAACTTATTAATTATTATTAATACAACTAAACAGTCACAATGATTAAAAAGTGTAACAAAAGATATAGAGAAACACAATGTACAACAGTTTCTTAAAAATAATTGGAAATAAACCAGAAAACTAACACTCATGTTGATGGCATAAGCTCCGGTGTCGGCTCCGGCCCCACACATGCACCTGCGGCAGCACGGATCCGGCGGGACCCTTTACCCGCTGGAACTGTGCTGCCGCTAGTGTGAAAGTATGCTTACATGGGAACTGAGGAGGTGTTATCAGTGATAGCATTCTCTGTGTATATACAGAGGTAGCTATTGACCACTTTGCACGCCCACAGTGTACAGCTATCTCCATACACACAATCTAATGCTTTCAGTGACTGATAACCAACCCCACTTCCTTCCCGAATAATTTGAACTCACAAAGCAGAGCTAAAAATGTATAAATTATATATAGGAACCCTAGGAAGAGACCGTGGTGGTTGTACGGTTTCCTATGTTGATGACTTATGACCTATTAGCTCTTGGAGGAGAAAGCAGCGCTGCCTTCTTCTCACTGTCTACCTGCTCGCCTTCCTCATCTCAGCAATCAGTAGTGGAATCAAAGCTGGAGCTGGAATGTTGACGGCAAGCGGGTAAACAGTGACAAGAAGGCAGCACTGATCGGTGGGTGTCCTGGATGTTGGACCCCCGCCCATCTGATGATCAGTCCTGATAGATCATCAAGATAGGAAACTTTTCAAACCCTTTAAAAAGCTGATTTGACACCACCCATCAGATATTGACACCCTATTCAGAGGACAGGTCATCAATATGATCCAACTCCTGGAGCCCTTTTCTACCACTGTGACACTGCTCCAGACGTGGCGGGTGCCGGCTGTATAATACAGCAGACACTCTGCTACAATGACGGGGAATGGCGTTCACTGTCATATAACCGACCAGATTCTGCGAGGCATGTGGCTCCCTCTGCCTTCCAATCGGAGCTCCCTAGTGAAATTGCGGGGGTCCATTTTGTTACCATGACAGCCTGGGATCTGCCATTCACTCTAATAGATTTCTATTGAGGTGAATAGGAGAAGGGATCACAAGATTCCAGGTTCTAGCCCCCTAGGAGCTAGGGCTAAAAGTTAAAGGGGTTGTCTCACTTCTGCAACTAGCATTTATCATGTAGAGAAAATGAATACAAGGCATTTACTAATGTACTGTGATTGTCCATATTGCTTCCTTTGCTGGCTGGATTCAATTTTCCATCACATTATACACTGCTTGTTTCTATGGTTACGACCACCCTGCAATCCATCGGCAGTGGTCGTGCTTGCACACTATAGAAAAAAGTTCCGGCCTCTCTGGTGGCCAGGACTGCAGGAGTGTACAGTGAAAAACCTTGGAACCAAACTCGGCTTCGGTGCCAAGATACCACCTGGAACTGAAACTGAGTTCGTAGTTTAGTAACATATTAACATAGTTTATAAGGCCGAAAAAAGCCCTCCGTCCATCCAGTTCGGCCTGTTTTCCTATAAGTTGATCCAGAGGAAGGCAAAAAAAACCCTGTGAGGTAGAAGACAATTTTCCCACTTTAGGGGAAAAAATTCCTTCCCGACTCCAATCAGACATCAGAATAACTCCCTGGATCAACGACCCCTCTCTAGTAACTATAGCCTGTAATATTATTACCCTCCAGAAATACATCCAGGCCCCTCCTGATCTCTTTTAGTGAACTTACCATCACCACCTCCTCAGGCAGAGAGTTCCATAGTCTCACTGCTCTTACCGTAAAGAATCCTCTTCTATGTTTGTGTACAAACCTTCTTTCCTCCAGACGCAGAGGATGTCCCCTCATCACAGTCACAGTCCTGGGGATAAATAGATGATGGGAGAGATCTCTGTACTGACCCCTGATATATTTATACATAGTTATTACATCTCCCCTCAGTCGTCCCTAATTCTGATAATCTTTCTGGGTCCTGTAGTCCACCCATTCCAGTTATTACTTTAGTTGCCCTCCTCTGAACCCTCTCCAGCTCTGCTATGTCTGCCTTGTTCACAGGAGCCCAGAACTGTACACAGTCCTCCATGTGTGGTCTGACTAGTGATTTGTAAAGTGGCAGGACTTAGTCAACGGAACCAGGGATTCCCAACCAGTCTCCCAAGCTGGTACTTGCCTGGCCTTAATCTGTGTACCTTCTGCGATCTGACGAGTGCAGGTACATTCAGCTTAGAATAACCGTTGACCGGTTCCAGGTTTTAATTTTTTTAAAAGTAATAAAACAAAATAAAAACTATACAAGTTTGGTATCACCTTATTTGTAATGAGAACAATGAAGTCATGTCATTTTTAGCACACAGTGAACACCGTAATATCAATACCCAATAAAATTTGACAGAATTGTGGGGTTTTTTTTCAGTTTAACAGCACAAAGATTTCCCCCACCCCCATTTTCCAATTCAAGACATGGTAAATTAATTGGTGAATTAAAAAATACAACGTATCCTGCAAAAAATAAGCCCTCATTTGGCTTCGTGAATGGATAAATGAAAAAAGTTATGGCTACTGGAACATGGAAAATGAAAATGGGTACTTAAGAGGTGAAACAATAAAACTGGACAAAAATTTAAAAACTATATAGGCCTTACCAGTTTTAAGAGAAGTCACAGGACGGCAGCGAGCATGGACAAGACAGGACCCCGATGGGCGGAAGGCAGGCCCTGTATACTGCACTCTCTCTTTCTAAAATCATGTGGTCACGCCCTGGTGATTACATGAAGAAGGAGACGTGCCAAGAGCACACCCTCTGAACCTTTGCCAGCCCAGTCCTCCCAGAGTGAAAATGATTATCCTTCTGCAGGGCTCCTGGGTGGCGCTCGCTTCGCTTTGTGAAGAGACGGGACACGGTGGAGTGAGCAGGGGCGCAGCGGGCATATCCAGGACATGTAGGCAGCCACCTGGGACGGATGAGACCTATGGATGAAGTAAAATATAAAATCACTACTCACCTAGCCCTGTTCCTCCGATGAACAGAGCTCATCCCTGTGCACAGCAGGAGCAATGACATCACTGCATGGTGCCTGCTGCTGGGGGGAGCACTGGGCTCCTGCTTCACCACTGCAGACAACTCAGAACGCAAATACAATACAACATACCTCAACCATCCCTTGATCGAAGGATAGCTGCTAAAATCCCACTGTCCAGACGTATCCGCAATGATAAGAAGGTATGATGTCATTACTGCTGGAAAGACTGAGGAAGGAATTGGGGCAGTGCCTGCCCCAGGAGAGAGAGCTGGTAGTGAAGAGGTTAATGACCCCTCTGCCCCAGTAATCCTGACAGACAATGGCAGTGACTGTACACATACCTCCACCTGCACCGCTGGAAACTACATGTACGAGGGGGGGGGAGAGAGAGGGTAGAAACTAGAAAGGAGTTAGAAGGAGATTTGTGATGTCACTGGTCACATGCTCCTTAATTGTCACATGATTCCTGATGGTCACATGACCAAATGTTTACAGGAAGTGCTGGCAGAATTTTTTTTTTTGCATCGACTGCTGGAGCTTGTGGAGATACTCTGGGAGAGAGGGGCTGCATATGCCTGCAAGCGGACTTGTGAGGGGGAGTCGGGTGGGGTGCAGCTAAGCACAACGACTAGTGGGCTAAAGGACCTTTCATGACATCATGACCATGTGACCATTTGTGGGAGGAGTCAGGCTCCAGGATGTTCAACTGGAGGAGGTAACAGAGTTTTGCCTCCACTACACAGCTCTGCAGGTAAAAACACAACATAAATATAATGCTGGCGTGTCCTCAGAAACCGTCACATAGTTCAATTTCTGTGGTATTCAAACCCAAAGCAACAGAACACTGGGAGGTTACATCGTATTTGTCTTTTATAAACTTATCTTTCAATCCATAAAGAACTAAACATCTACACTTTACTACCTTCTTTGATGTCTCAACTTATTATCTCCAGTAATTGTACTTTACATGGGATTTTGTAGGATTTTACATTGTCTCATCTTCTCTCCATTCAGGTTCCTACAATATAGGATCTGCTCAGTGGAGATCTTCTATATAAGATCCTTCTCCTGATTGACCCATCAAGGATGGATAGGGACAGGGACAAGATGGTGGAGAGTATAATAAATCTCACCCTAGAGATCCTCTTCCGGCTTACTGGAGAGGTGAGAGATTCTGATGATGTCACATTACATCATCTTATCTATGTTACTAACAGATGGACATGACTGGAGAGGTGAGGGACTCTGGAGATGTATGGAGTGATATTTATTACTGTTTCTCTCCATAACCAGGACTACACAGTAGTGAAGAAGACCTCTAGTGAGCGCTGTCAGGACCCTGTGTCTGAAGGATGGGGAAGAACCCTGAGCCCAATCACAGGGCCTCCACCTCACCCCCTGATACATGAGGAAATCAATAGAGAGAAGATCCTAGAACTCACCAACAAGATGATTGAGCTGCTGACTGGAGAGGTGACACTGCTGGGAATGCTGGGACATTATACAGGAACGCTATGAAGGGATCTGAGTGATGACTGTATCATTGTGTTGTCAGGTTCCTATAAGGTGTCAGGATGTCACCATCTATTTCTCCATGGAGGAGTGGGAGTATTTAGAAGGACACAAAGATCTGTACAAGGACGTCATGATGGAGGATCACCGGCCCCTCACATCACCAGGTAATAGACATGACTAAATCCACACGTCCTCTCATTATCTGTATGTAAGGAATGAATTCAGTCACTGGATGTGTTTCCTACAGTTAAGGAAGAGAGAAGAACACCGGAGAGATGTCCCAGTCCTCTTCTTCCACAGGATGGTTCAGAAGAACATCACAATGTCCCACAGGATGATCAGGTAGATGGAGATAAGGTCTCATGAAATGTCCCCTATGATGTGTAGAAGGTTATGAAGATCTTGTGTTCAGTCTTGTTTTATCCACCAGTATTATATATTTTATCCTTGTATAATGAGAAAGGTGGAGATGACAGGATTACAACTGACCATAGAAATTACATGTTGTCTGGATCTTCTCACAGTTTTCTGGTTATGGAGCTGGTTATGGAATAAGGAGCTAACAGTTTGAATTTATACAGAAGACCTTCAGACGGGGGCGGATTCGGCATAGACCTTACAGGGAAATTTCCCGGTGGGCTGATGCCCAGGAAGGGGGTGGTCACCTGTGCCCTCCTCATGGCCGGCCAGTGGAAGTTTTTGGGGATGTATTTTGTGCTGCTGGCAGTATTTTATGATGGACTGTGGTATTTGGCTCTGTTGGGGTATAATGTGTCACAATATGATATTGCTGGTCATGCCTTCCATCAATTTGGACTCCACTACAAAATGGGGCCGCTTTTAGTAGTTTTTCCAGGGCCACTTTGAATTCCCAGTCCACCCCTGCCTTCAGATATTTGGGTCAGATAACTCCTGCTGTCTGGTCATTTTTGGCCATCATGCTAATTAATGATCTTTTCTGGTGATATGGAACATTTCACACGACTTCTCCAACCGTCTGATGGCTTTTACAATATTTCTTTCACAGCTTGTGAATCCGGAAGATCTGAACATTATATATGTTACAGAGACAGATGTGAGGGATGATGAGCAGAGTATAGAGGACATTCCTACAGATAACCGCCCAGGTGAGTAGTGACCACTAAATAAAGCAGAGAAGACTCAGAGGTTCCTTCACTGGATACTGATTACCCCGTCCACTGCCAGGTACTGGCAGGAATTTGGGTGGGAGCAAGAAGTCCTTTACCTCCCGCTCTCAGTATAGTAACATGGCAGGCAGAATTTGAGCCATCTGTACTATTACTCCCCATCGTAGGATTTTTAATAATAGTTGCACTTTCTTCATAATACACCAAGATTATTCTAAAACATTTCTATTGAAAGTATTAAAAGTTTAACCCCTTTCCGACCAGCGCCATACTAGTCTTTAAAGATGGCGGCCACTCCAGAGAGAAGCGGGCGCCATAGCCGCGGGGTGCCTGCTGTATCATATAGCAGACACACACGGCTCATGTCCACGATCGGCGATAATGCTGGTCGTGGACATTTAACACTTTTTAATCCTGACCACACCATCCGAGTATGTGAAAATCGCGATCCAAGGAGTCAGAGCTTGTTTGCAGCAACCCCTGTCATTCTAGAAAATTTCACCGCTTCGCCGAATTTTATAAAAAAATTTGCTTTGTGATGAATTACTTAATCACAAGCGCAATTCTTTGTAAGTAATTAGTGTAATGACAGGGAACGGCGATTGCACCGCCCCCTTCCCGTCATTTCACTGTCAGATGCCGCGATCAACGATGAACACGGCATCTGACAGTAATAATAAGGTCTATAATAAAAAATAAAATCATACCTATCTCATCCATTTCATTGTGCCCAGCGCCACTCCCTCTTGATTAATAATCCAGTGCGAAATCTCATGCGCCGCGTGATGACGTCATCATGTTGGCTGGCATAGTGAAATCATACGTCATCATGCACGAGATTTCACGTGAAATCTTCAATTAAGATAGCTGAGGCGGGCTCTTTGCTCTCAAAGGTGAGTATGATTTTTTTTCTACCCCGTTTCAGGGAAATAATTAAAAATAATAAAAATTGGTTTTATTGTTGGCAGATAACTGGACCAGGAGTTCAGAGGAACATCTGATATCTTCAGATTTTAAAGCAAATTATCATTGTATAACAGAGGATACATGCGAAGAAGAACATTCCGTTATCTCAGATATACCTCTGATCCTCCACAGCAAAGATCTATCATCTGATTTTAAACAGTTCCGATCCCACACTGCTAAGCAAAAGAAAAGTCACAAAAGAAGTGAAGTTAATGAACATGAAAGACTACACACAGGGGAGAAGCCATTTGCATGTTCAGAGTGTGGGAAATGCTTTAACCGGAAATGTAATCTTATTGAGCATGAAAGAACTCACACGGGGGAGAAGCCATTTTCATGTCCAGAATGTGGGAAATGTTTTACAGCTAAAACAAATCTTCTTAGACATGAGAGAATTCACACAGGAGAGAAGCGGTTTTCATGTTCAGAATGTGGACTTTGTTTTACAGCTAAAACAAATCTTCTTAGACATGAGAGAAGTCATGCAGGGAAGAAGCCATTTTCTTGTTCAGAATGTGGGAAATGTTTTAACCAGAAATCAGATCTTGTTAAACACGAAAGAATTCACACGGGAGAGAAGCCGTATTCATGTTCAGAGTGTGGGAAGTGTTTTAATCAGAAATCCATTCTTGTTGTGCATGAGAAAACTCACACAGGGGAGAAGCCATTTGCATGTTCAGACTGTGAGGAATGTTTTACTGAAAAATCAGATCTTCTTATACACATAAGTCGTCATACTGGGTCAAAACCATTTTCTTGTTCAGAATGTGGAAAATGTTTTAACCAGAAATCAATTCTTGTTAAACATCAAAGAATTCACACAGGAGAGAAGCCATATTCATGTTCAGAATGTGGGAAATGTTTTAACCAGAAATCACATCTTGTTACACATCAGAGAACTCACACATTCTAGAATGCTGAAATATTTTACCCAGAAATCAGATCTTGCTAAATATCAGAAAATTCACATGGGGAGAAGCCATTTTTATTTTCAGAATGTGGAAACTGTTTTAAAAAGACCTTTCATGTATTTTTTTTGTTTAAGTACCTTTACTTGTGGGGTACGCTCTGCTGATGCTGCCATTATTGTTGTTTTTTTCAAATACTCCTCGCTTGCCCCGCTGTGCCCCCCTTGCAGTTTTCGCTCCCAGTATGTTAATACTAAGCATCGGTACAAGGAGGAGACATCAGGGTTTATCAGTGGAGTCAGTTTGAGCTATTTTTTTAGACAGAAAAAAAAGTCAGGACTTTTTTGCCATCTAAAAAAAACAGATATCAGATGGAAATGGCTCTAACGGATGCCAAATGTGCAACAAGATCCGTTTTTTTTTAGAGGAAGCTGTTTGTTTTTTTCTTCTGATGGATGAGAACATGAAAATGAAATGGACATGTGAACTCTTCCATACTTTGTTCCGTTCGGTTTTCTTGAGCAGCTGCAGCGGAGCACTTAATGTAATGCACATGTTTATATGGGTTGATTTTTATGATGGTCAAAGAATGACTGAAAGTGTAATAGAAGATAATATAAAAAAGTATTCATAAATGAAATGATTCGTAGCACCGGTTACATTTGAGTTATTTTTTCACAATAAAATGGTGAACCCCGTTGTATAGACATACACCCATCTCTTTAGATGATGACCAAGTACTGGGCACCTCATTATGGTTCCAGCTGAGGCTGACATCACAGGCATTGTCGAACATTTACTGTATATCCCTCTAGTACATCTGCGGTAGTTAAAAGCAATTCAGTGGTGAAATATAGAATTTTCTTAGTGTGAAGAATGCCCTTAATGTTCAGAGATACCCAGTAACTGTATATGGCAGAAAGACGAATGAGCCATGGACAACCAGTCTTTAGTAGAAACAAACAGGTCATCGGAGCAGTCGAGAAGTCAACTACTCCTCGTGGTCTATTAAGAATTTAACACCTTCATATCACATCAATAAGATGCTTGTCAGGTCTGGTCACCGGAGAACATAGGTTTTCTATTTTTGCTTGGTATTCTGAGTTTTTGTGTGTTTCTGTTCAGTGCCTACGCCTTGCCTTTAACCATGTTCACACTGTGGAGTTGTTTTGGAGCCAACGCCCATCTTCATGTTTTTGTTTGTCTACTTAGGGTTAATACTCAGGTGCTGGGCTGAGTGGCTTCTCTGAATCTGGTCCATTCAGAACCTGGGGGTGGGATATCTTCCTGCATAAATACCTGCCTTCTTCTCTGGTCTTTGCCGGTTTTTGCAAATCCTTGCTATTCCTGCTTGTGCGCTGTATCGTGTGTATCCTGACTGCTTGTATTTGACCCTTGGCTTGTATCTGACTACTCTACCGTCTTCCGATTTTGTACTTACGTTATCTCTGGTTTTCTGACGCGGCTAGTTGACTATTCTTCAGTGTTTTGTTTGTCTCTGTTTGTTGTCCCTTTTCCCTGCACCTAGTTAGTGTAATTGCAGTCCTCGTGGTTGTCGCCGTGTCGCCTAGGACACGGAGGCAATTAGGCAGGGACAGGGGTTGGGGAGAGCTCAGGGATCACATCCCCCTTATCTGTGTACCTCAACCTTGACAATGCTTTTATTGTCTACCAAAAACCCATCTTGCTCTTGAGTCCTGAGGTGGTTAAGAAAACTACCAAGCTAAACTAAGTAAGTGTCCCTGCTCTGTAATCAGCGAATCTGTCACTAGTTAGCATTCCCTTAGATCGGGCAGCACAAACCAGGCGACAGATTCCCTTTACTTTATATAATTGCGTCTCAGAACATCTTGTACCAGTGGTTAATAAATGTCTGTTTTTAGGGCTGATGTTTCTCTATTCTCTAGATGAGAGCTTGAAGTCACTGTGTGTATAAATGGTGAGGGGAGAATTACACCATGGATCTCAGACTTTGCAGAATTTGTTAGGACACTTTCTATTTTTGAAAACGATCTTTTATCGGGGATAATTGACTGATCCAACGAGGAAGTCTTTTATGCTTTGATCTCATCGCTATAGTTTTGCTAGCTGGGGAAAGTGTCTTGCATAGCAATATGCTGGGATGATGTTATTGGCACGTATCACACAGCTTGGATGTGGAGTCATATGGCTGCTACCAGTAGGGAACAAGAAACAGCAAAGCTCTGGTCATATGGGGCCAGGTGTACAACAAAAAGGCTTTAGCAGACAAGTCCAAGGGGGTAGGCACTCTGGCACCGGCACTTCGGTTGTTCAGAAACTACAACTCCCAGAATGCTTCATTCACTTCTGTGGGAATTAAAGGAACAGCCTAGCATGTTTATATGCTGGGAGATGTAGTTTCACAGCAGCTGGAGTGCCTAAGTTTGCTGACCCCTGAGCTAGACAATAAACAGAGTCAAGGAGCAGGCCAAGGTCAGGAACTAGGTGCAGAACTACAAATATCAGCAGACAGGTCCAAAGACTATTTTGTCCAAGAACAGAGCATGGAAATCCACTGGCAATCTCTAGAAAACTAGAAGCAAAGACAAAACAGACTTGACTTGACACTCGGACACCTCATGAGAAGACTGCCTGGCTTATATAGCAGCAACCTTTATTAACCTCAGCATGGAAGCAGCCAAAGGAAGGTATAGCTAAAAGGAAGTTAAAAGGGTTGGCCAGAGATGGTAATCACATACCTCACCTAAGATACAGGTGTCAGTAGACTGCCGGCTGTTCTTCCACTAGCTATGTAAAAATTATGCCGTTACATCTATGAAAACCAAGATGGCAATGGTTTAATCATGTGATCACATGTTTAACTGCTGTCAGGACCCTGAGCAGAAAAAAATGCAGCCGTGGATGGATAAAAATTCACTTTTGATTTTCACCCTTCCTCTCCTTTATGGGGAACTGGACTTCACTGCAGGGGTCACCTAGTTGCTACCTCTAGGACTAGTTTCTATTCAACAGCTGCTGACCCAGGCAGCTCAAGAACAATCAGTGTGTGGCACCAAGAGGAAAGGCAAGATCATGGTCAGTGGGCAAGCTGGGGACAAGGCAGAGTTTGTGCAGTACAGTAGTCAGGCAATGGGTCAGGGCAGGGGGCACAAGGTTAATGTGGAGACAGGCAGCACAGGATCAATCCGGTAAACAGGTAGAGGTCATGCATGGGAGATCAGAACAATACAATAGTTCACAAACAAATTTCAAACGGTTTGTTGAGAGGTACAGGGTTAATACCCAATTTTTGGCCAAATGGACGTCTAAAAAATCTGCTGTAGGGCCAGAATTAACAAAAGCCTCCATCTGCGAAAATATACTTTTCCATTCAAAGTTAGAAGAATCTCCCCATCCCCAGTTGATATGAAGCAGCCCCACCCTCTGACCTTCTCTCACTATAATACATATTTCAAAATAAATGACTGAAGAAATTAGAAACACTGAAGAAATTTGAAAAATGATGTGTGAATGGGGCCGTATCTATTCCGCAATATTGCGGAATAGATGCGGCCCCATTTACCTCGATGGGAGCGGGGAGCCGCCGCACGGAGCTAGCTCCGTGCCGCGGCTCATATGAAGCATGTCCTATACTTGTCCGCATGGACGGACAAGTAAGGCATTTTGAATGGGGCGCCCGGCCTTGTGCTCCGAGCGGTGCGGAACACACGCGGGCGGCCCCCGTATTATTGCGGGTCCACATTATTGCGGACCCGCAATAATACGGCCGTCTGAATGGGGCCTTAATCTTCAACTGTCCTTTGATCTTGTTTCAAACCATGAACATGAGCTGCAGTATTACGGCAGTAGGTGTGAAACCACTGCTGGTATAGTCAATACATATTCAGACAAGCACACCTTCACAGGAACTTAGAAAGCTATGAACCTATTGCCTCAGCATCTTCCCGTAATGTCATATGGGAAGAGGAAGAGAAGCCTAGGTGGCAAGCAGGTTCCTGCTTACAAGGAGGGACACAGCAATCTCGGGAAAGGCAGAGAAAGAGGCATGCCGCCAGGATACAAGAATACAGGACTGATGGGGAGCAGCAGTGGCCACCACCGTAACAGGAACTCTCCTTACTTTCTCTCCTCTTTGATCCAAACACTAGCAGGAATTTTTTTTCAGAAGAACAGGAGCATAAATGGTTTCAACTGGCTCCAAGATCCTTTCCTCTGGACCAAAATCCTTCCAGTCCACTAGGAAGAAGCCCTCTGATTTTCTTCATGTTGTATACATTTTCTTTGCTGACAGAAGCAGCCTCTGGAATAGCGCAACTGGTTTGAGGTAGGAAGGCATAACTTACAGCAGACTGGATTCAAGTGTCTCCATACCTCAAAAGGACCAATTAAGCAGGATGCCAACTTGTATGAGGCTACCTTGAGTCTGATGTTTTTGGAAGAAAGCCAGGTCTTGTCCCCAGGAGAAAATTGGGGTGGAGACTTGCGCTTGTGATCAGCAATCTTCATTCATGCAAGAACAGGCCTGTAGTACAGAAGCTTTAGTTTCTTGCCACATCTTGAAGTAGTGGACTTGGCTCCTGTGACCTGGAGGAGATGTCACAGGAAGAGGAATCCTTAATTAGTGACCATACACTATGAAGAAAATGGTTCTTACTGGTAGACTTTGGGTATGGCCACACAGAGTTCTTTTGGACAAGGTTTTGAGGCAAATCTGCCTGCAGGGTTTTTAGCCAAAGCCAGAAGTGGATCCATCAGGAAACAGAAATATAAATCCTTCCTTTATAGTTTAAGGTGGAAAGCTTTTCTTCAGTGACAGTGGTAAATGGGTTATGTAGGAAGAGCACTGGGCAGCTGTGTAGGGGGGGGGAGTGGGGTTTGTTTGAAGCTTTGACTGATTTTGTCAATTTTATCTTTGATATATGAGGGAAAGCAGTGGCGTACATAGAGAAGTAAGGGCCCCGTAGCAAGGATCAGACCAGGCCCTCCACACAGGACAGAAGGGTTTCTGCCTAAACCCCTTTCAATGACCCTTGGGCCATTTTTTCCACTGCCTCATTTGCTAAAAGTTGTCTCTTTAGAGGGTAGAGTGCTGACCAAGTTTTCACCCCCAATATAAGAGGGGATGATCCCAACTGGGCTGCCTGGGCCCCATAGCAGTCACATGGTCTGCGCAATGGTAGTTACGCCCCTGAGGCAAAGTCTTCAGCTGAGATGATGGGTGTGGGAGGGGGCAGCGGGGGATGGAGTCAAAAATTAAGTTTTAAACAGTTGTTTGGGGTTACAGGAGAGAGGTGAGAGTAGTAAAATAGCTCTGTTTAGAAGAGGGGAGTTCAGGCTTGAATTTGAGAACAGCTTGTTTGTATGAGATGAAGTCTTCTTTAGAGTGGGTTTTCCTCCAGCATTGTTCTGCAGATCTGTATGCTTTTCTCAGTTTCTTTGTCTGGTGAGTGTGCCAGGGTTGTTGATTCATTTGCCGGATTTTGGTGCATGCGAGGGGGCGACTGAATCAAGAGCTGAAGCAATTTTAGTGTAGAAAGAAACAGCTGTGTCAGCATCATGAAGGGAAGATATGGCAGATAGCGGTAAGAGAAAGAGTCAGTGTGTGAATGGAAAGATGTTTGAGATTTCTATGAGGGTTTGCTAGATTATGGACTGGAGGGGCAGTTGAGGAGAGAAGATTGTGGTCTGAGAGGGGGAGAGGAAAGACTGAGAGATTAGATAGGGAGCAGAGGCGTATTAAGACAGGTCTAGGGTGTCTATCTCTGTAGGTGGCTGTGGAGGACCACTGTGTAAGTCCAAAGGAGGCAGTAAGAGTAAGGATTTTGGATGCAGTTGAGTTGTGTGTGTCTATAGGGATGTTGATATCCCCCATGATAATGGTGGGGATGTCTGCGGAGAGGAAATGTAAAAACCAGGCAGTGGCGTACACAAAGAAGAAAGGGCCTCATAGCAAGGATTAAACCAGGCCACCACACAGGACAGAAATGTTTCTGCCTAAACCCGTTTCAATGACCCTGCCTCATTTTCTAAAAGTTGTTCCTTTAGAGGGTAGAGTCCTGACCAAGTTTTCACCTCCAGTAGAAGAGGAGATAATTCCAACTAAGACTGGGCCCCCTCTTGCCCTGCGCCCCATAGTAGTCATATGGTCTGCCGCTATGGTAATTACTGCCTTGAAGCCAGGTATTTAAATGGTCGAAAAAGGTAGTAATAGGGACTGGTGGACTTCGAAAGAGGGGAGGTTGTGAAAGGGTGGAGATGAGTTGAAGGAGCAGTTACCCGATAGGATGAGGCCAATACCACCACCACTATGTCTAATCGGGCAGGGAGTGTGAGTAAACTGACAGTTCCCATTGGATAGTCCGGCAGGGGAGGCTGTCGGTGGGTGTCAGCCATGTTTCTATGAGGCCAAGGACTGTAAGTTTTTGGGAAATGAAGAGGTTGTGGATGTAGGAAAGTTTATTGCAAATGGAACGTGAGTTTCATAATGCTCCGGATAGAGGGACTAGGGGAGAAAGGGCTAGGTGAACAGGTACAGGAGTGAGAGCAGTTAATGGCAGGGGCTCTGTGATGGAGGAAAGAAAGAATGGTGGGGATTAAACAAAAAGGGGGCCAGGATTAGGAGATATGTCTCCAGCAGTACAGAGAAGTAGAGAGATGGATAGAAAGTGAGAGTAGGAGAAAGCCAGAGGCGGCTGACCATGTTTAGATGAGAAGGTTTGCACGTTTAGAAGGAGTTCAGCAGAGGTGGCAGGGGAGAGGATAGAAGGGAAGGTGAGATGAATAGCTCTTTGGCTTGTTTAGGAATAGTGGGGTAATGGAATAATCTGAGGGATATGAAGGCGATAATAGTGAACACATATTTAGGTAATGGTGATGTAGAAGATAGTGGTGACAAGATATATCAGGGATATGGAATTATCATATGTTCACTTCTGGTTCAATTCCTGGTATAATTCCTGCGATCCTCTTAAATGTGCCACTTAGATGTTAGACTCAAATGACCAAGACTAGAATGAAGCGGGTAACAGGAGGTCCTCCCTTTATCTCTCCAGCTGCAACCTCATGGCATAATCTGCTCAGAATAATACCTCATGCCTCAGAATTGCCACATTATATATTATAAATGAGAGCAACCTCATGCCTCAACTATATATAGTACAACAGACAACCCCCAATACATCATGTACCTCACACAGTGTGAATACTCTATACCTGACCACATATACAGTGGGGAAAAAAAAGTATTTAGTCAGCCACCAATTGTGCAAGTTTTCCCACTTAAAAAGATGAGAGAGGCCTGTAATTGACATCATAGGTAGACCTCAACTATGAGAGACAAAATGAGAAAACAAATCCATAAAATCACTTTGTCTGATTTTGAAAGAATTTATTTGAAAATTATGGTGGAAAAAAAGTATTTGGCCACCTACAAACAAACAAGATGTCTGGCTCTCACAGACCTGTAACTTCTTCTTTAAGAGGCTCCTCTGTCCTCCACTCATTACCTGTAGCAATGGCACCTGTTTGCTTTCAGTATAAAAGACACCTGTCCGCAACCTCAAACAGTCACACTCCAAACTCCACTATGGTGAAGACCGAATCTGCAATAGGCAAGCAGCTTTGTGTGAAGAAATCAACTGTGGGAGCAATAATTAGAAAATGGAAGACATACAAGACCACTGATAATCTCCCTCCATCAGGGGCTCCATGCAAGATCTCACCCCGTGGGGTCAAAATGATCACAAGAACTGTGAGCAAAAATCCCAGAACCACACGAGGGGACCTAGTGAATGACCTGCAGAAAGCTGGGAGCAACGAAACTAAGGCTACCGTCAGTAACACATTATACCATCAGGGACTCAGATCCTGCAGTGCTAAACGTGTCCCCTGCTTAAGCCAGTACATATCCGGGCTCGTCTGAAGTTTGCTAGAGAGCATTTGAATGTTCCAGAAGAGTATTGGGAGAATGTCATATGGTCAGATGAAACGAAAGTAGAACTGTTTGGTAGAAACACAACTCGTCGTGTTTGGAGGAGCGTGAATGCTGAGTTGCATCCAAAGAACACCATACCTACTGTGAAGCATGGGCAACATTATGCTTTGGGGCTGTTTCTCTGCAAAGGGACCAGGACAACTGATCCGTGTACATGAAAGAATGAATGTGGCCATGTATTGTGACATTTTGAGTGTAAACCTCCTTCCATCAGCAAGGGCATTGAAGATGAAACGTGGCTGGGTCTTTCAGCATGACAATGATCCCAAGCACAATGCCAGGGCAACGAAGGAGTGGCTTCGTAAGAAGCATTTCAAGGTCCTGGAGTGGCCTAGTCAGTCTCCAGATCTCAACCCCATAGAAAACCTTTGGAGGGAGTTGAAAGTGCGTGTTGCCCAGCGACAGCCCCAAAACATCACTGCTCTAGAGGAGATCTGCATGAAGGAATGGGCCAACATACCAGCAACAGTGTGTGCCAACCTGGTGAAGACTTACAGAAAACGTTTGACCTCTGTCATTGCCAACAAAGGATATATAACAAAGTATTGAGATTAACTTTCCTTATTGACCAAATACTTATTTTCCACCATAATTTACAAATAAATTCTTTAAAAATCAGACAATGTGATTTTCTGGATTTGTTTTCTCATAGATGAGGTCTACCTATGATGTCAATTACTGGCCGACCTCATCTTTTTAAGTGGGAGAACTTGCACAATTGGTGGCTGACTAAATACTTATTTTCCCCATTGTATCTGTACACACTGCATGTATTATACCTCGTACCTCACATATCAGTACACTGCTCTATATACTATATATCCATACCAAGTGTTGAGCAAATTGAGCTTCGGATCCAGAATCCGAAGCCGATTTGTTCAACATCTTCGATTTTAGTGCTGTCTCCCTACAGCATTAAAATGTATTGACTCCAGGGAACCAAACTTCGTTTCACCCAAAGTTGTGTGAAATTTTGGTGAATTAATTCGATATTCATTTTTTAATCTTTAAAAACATTTAAAATTAGTAATCCCAAGTCGGGTTTGGTACCAGCTGGTACCTCATTACCAAAGCCGACTTTGGATTATTAATTTTAAATGTTTTTTAATATTTGGAAATGAATACCGAATTAATTCACCAAAGTCTCAAATGACTTTGGGTGAAATGAAGTTTGACTCTATATGTAGTCAAGTTTTTGAACGAATCGACTTCAGATCTTGGATCCGAAGCTCGACTGACTGAAGACAATCCATACTCAGTGCTGGAGCCTGGCTCCTCCCACATAATCACATGGTCATACCTCACACAGGTCTATTACCTTCTCCAGCAGCACAGCCTGAAGCCTAACTCCTCCCACACATAGTCACATGCGTATGACATCATCACAGGTCCTTTACCCCCTTCAGCAGCACAGCCTGGAGCTTGACTCCTCCCATACATGGTCACATGGTCATGACATCATGAAAGGTCCTATAGCTCACTAGTCTCCCCATACATGTAGTGTCCAGCGGTGCAGGTGGAGGTATGTGTACATGTATCATTAACCCCTTCACTACCAGTTCTCTCCTCTGTATCCCCTCTCTCTCTGGGGCAGACACTACCCTCCAGACCCTTCCTCAGTCTTTCCAGCAGTGATGGAGCAGTGGTGACCTGTATACACAGTGAGCACTACCAGCTGTACTCACTGAATAGAGACACTGGCTTTTTTCTATTGATAAGTGTTCAGCTTTAGATGTCTGGAGTGATGGACCAGAGTCCAGCCTTATATAGACATCACCTGTGCAGCCGTCACTGACTATAGCGTCATGTGAAGGGAACATACTGTCACTGCTCTGATCTTAGACATGGAGGAGCTCTTCCTCTAGAGCCGGCCCTGACTGAGGAGGGTTCAGGTTCTGGAGTCATATACAAGGCTGTTGCTCTAGAATGGAGGAAAGAGACTGGCAGCACTGGAACAAGGATGTTAGTGGTCTATTGTTGGAAACAGGCGTATTGGTTACAGGAGCCAAGAATGAGACACCTAGCTTGGTGGTTATAGTCACACATGGGGCAACGAGCAAGAGGACACAGAGTCTGTCAGAGAGAGCGCAGTCCCAGTGGCAACCAGCAACAGTAGCACAGTCTCTAAGGGTTGTGTGCTATCTTGCACGCTTAATGAATTTTCCTCCCCTTCATAGATAGCTGCATTCAGGAATAATGCTGGCTCTTTCTCTCCACCAGCGTGTAAGTACATACAGGGCATTTCCACCACAACAGTGCACATCAAATACGGATGCTGATGTTTTTAGTGGGCACATTAAAATATTACAACCGCAACAAGGTCAATGGTAAACAATAGCAACACAACACTGAAAGGCTACATCGCCAGTAATTGTATTTTACCTGGGATTTTGTAGGATTTTACATCGTCTCATCTTCTCTCCATTCAGGTTCCTACAATATAGGATCCGCTCAGTGGGGATCTTCTATATAAGATCCTTCTCCTGATTGACCCGTCAAGGATGGATAGGGACAGGGACAAGATGGCGGAGAGTATAATAAATCTCACCCTAGAGATCCTCTTCCGGCTTACTGGAGAGGTGAGAGATTCTGATGATGTCACATTACATCATCTTATCTATGTTACTAACAGATGGACATGACTGGAGAGGTGAAGGACTCTGGAGATGTATGGAGTGATATTTATTACTGTGTCTCTCCATAACCAGGACTACACAGTAGTGAAGAAGACCTCTAGTGAGCGCTGTCAGGACCCTGTGTCTGAAGGATGGGGAAGAACCCTGAGCCCAATCACAGGACCTCCACCTCACCCCCTGATACATGAGGAAATCAATAGAGAGAAGATCCTAGAACTCACCAACAAGATGATTGAGCTGCTGACTGGAGAGGTGACACTGCTGGGAATGCTGGGACATTATACAGGAACGTTATGGAGGGATCTGGGTGATGACTGTATCATTGTGTTGTCAGGTTCCTATAAGGTGTCAGGATGTCACCATCTATTTCTCCATGGAGGAGTGGGAGTATTTAGAAGGACACAAAGATCTGTACAAGGACATCATGATGGAGGATCACCGGCATCTCACATCACCAGGTAATAGACATGACTAAATCCACACGTCCTCTCATTATCTGTATGTAAGGAATGAATTCAGTCACTGGATGTGTTTCCTACAGTTAAGGAGGAGAGAAGAACACCGGAGAGATGTCCCAGTCCTCTTCTTCCACAGGATGGTTCAGAAGAACATCACAATGTCCCACAGGATGATCAGGTAGATGGAGATAAGGTCTCATGAAATGTCCCCTATGATGTGTAGAAGGCTGTGAAGATCTTGTGTTCAGTCTTGTTTTATCCACCAGTATTATATGTTTTATCCTTGTATAATGAGAAAGGTGGAGATGACAGGATTACAGATGACCATACACATTATTGTGATCATTTATCATCTGATTTACGCCAGTTTTTAGCGTAATTAGGTCACAGATTCTGCTGTATAGTTGTTTTTCTACAAAATCTGTGACTTTACCCCTTTCACGACACTTTTGGAAAGTGGTAGGAAAAGGGGGCATGGTATGGGCGGAGAAGAGGGGGTTCTGGCCGGCCCGTCTCATTTATCATTTTCCATGCCAGTTGAGGTGTGGAAAATGGCCTTAAACTATGCCAGCAAGGGAGACCTATAGCGCAGAGGGATGTATCCACCAGCAGCTGGATTAAGACTGGTTTATAATTTGTTGGTCTTAATAAATGTCCCCCTATGTGTTGTCTGGAGCTTTTCTCTTTTTTTCTGGCTGTAGAGACTGCTGGTCAAAATCAGGAACCAGCAGGTTGGATTTATACAGGAGACCTGCAGATATTTGGGTCAGATAACTCCTGCTTTCTAGTCATATCTGTCATCATTCTATTTACAGATCTTTTCAGGTCACATAAAACCTTCCACACGACTTCTTCAACCGTCTGATGACTTTTACAATATTTCTTTCACAGTTTATGAATCTCAGTGAAGATCTGAACATTATATATGTTACAGAGCCATATGAGATGGATGATGAGCAGAGTATAGAGGACATTCCTACAGATAACCGCCCAGGTGAGTAGTGACCACTAAATAAAGCTGAGAAGACTCACAGATTCTTCTTATCCACTGGATGCTGATGACTCCTTCCACTGTCAGGTTCTGGTGGCAGTTTGGGGTGAAATATCTTCTGAGAGGTTCCCTTTAACGAACACAATTTTTTTTACCACTACAAGACATCCTGCAGTTTTTCACCAGACGTTTGGGTTTATTACCTAGTTTTCCACCTTCTATGAAGCCTCATTGGGCAGTAATTAGAAGATTCACCTACATTTGAATTTTTGGCCTTTGAGAAAAGAGTCGATTGACAGAGCCACCACCAGGACAGGCTAAGCAGGTGTGATAAAAAAGATCTGAACACTAACTAAAATGAAAGGCACAGATGGGCTCCAACAGAATTTCATCTAGTTGTATTAGGAGGAGCTTCATGGAACTGTCTTCAGTGATTGGTTCTGGTAGTGAATGATATGGACCAGAGAAAATTCCAGGTGAGAAATATTTTTCCTATTGGTGGCTGCAGTGAAAAACCTCCGCCCTATAGTGAAACTCACTGCAAGGCTATGGCAGCAGAAAACAAGTACAAACTCCTAACAGAATGACCAAAGGGGTACAAAAGTAGTCAGCAAGCAGGGGCAGAGAGACAGATAGAGGCCAGTCAGCAACAACAAGGGGTTAATCTGGAAATAAGCCAAATAAATTTCTTGAGTAGAATCAATTAAAGGGGTTCTCTGGGAATTAAGAAAATGAAAATACTTAAATATTACTTCATTATAAATATATTCCCAAATACCTTACATTAGTTATAATGGCTCGTTTTGTCTAGGAAGCAATGATTAGGAGAAATAAAATGGCCGCCGTCCTATTAGTACACACAAAACCTGTCCTAATCACACAGGAGGACAAGTTACTTCACAACACTGAGGTAAAGAGCTGCCTCATCCTCCTCTCTGCTCTGCTTGTCAGGGATTATGATCCTGAATACAGCTGTTAAGATCTTCAGCTCAATCTGTAGGAATGGAGTTCATGAGGAGACGTGGGTAATAAGTATCAGCACTTGTGTGCAGAGATTCAGCTGAAGATGATATTAAACTGTATTCAGGATCATAACCCCTGACAAGCAGAGCAGAGAGGAGGCAGCTCTTTACCTCAGTGTTGTGAAGTAACTTGTCCTCCTGTGTGATTAGGACAGGTTTTGTGTGAACTAATAGGACGGCGGCCATTTTGTTTCCCCTAATGATTGCTCCCCAGACAAAACGAGCCATTATAACTAATGAAAGGTATTTGGGAATATATTTATAATAAAGTAATATTTAAAGGGGTTTTCCCGGTTCAGAGCTGAACCCAGACATACCTTTCAATTCACCCAGGCAGCCCGCCTGAACAGGGCATCGGAGCATCCTATGCTCCGATGCCCTCCTTTGCCCTGCGCTAATTAGCGCAGGGCAAAGGAATTTAGCCCGGTTCCGGTGACGTACCGGGCTCTGCCAGGCGGAGGCTTCCGCCCGGCAGTGAGCCCGGTGACGTCATCGGCGCTGATGGGCGGGCTTTAGCGCTGCCCTAGCCATTCAAACGGCTAGGGCAGCGCTAAAGCCGGCCCATTACGGCCGGTGACGTCACCGAACTCACTGCCGGGCGGAAGTCTCCGCCCGGCAGTGAATGTTTATAAACAAAAGAGCCCTTGCCCTGCGCGATCCAGCGCAGGGCAAGGGAGGGCATCGGAGCATGAGATGCTCCGATGCCCTGTTCAGGAGGGCTGCGGGAGTCAAAACCTGGGTATGTCCGGGTTCAGCTCTGAACCCGGACAACCCCTTTAAGTATGTTCATTTTCTTAATTCCTGGAGAACCCCTTTAAGGCCGAGTTAGCAGACTAACAGTTAATCCACAAACAAGCCAAAAGTTTGTTCACCAGGAGCTGAGAGTAGCACGACGTGCAGCAGCCAGGATACATACAAAATCACAGGCAGACAAGCACAATAATGTATAGTAAGTATAACCAGTCCTCTTGGCATTCCAGAAACCAATCGATAAAATATTTATTAATGTACTTATTGTATAAATGGTCTAATGTCGACCCACAGAGATAACAGGAACACTAAAAATGTAGAAAATAAAGTGAATGTAAGTGAACTATAACCCAGAAAATACTAATTCTAAAAACAGTCTGTCCGGTGGTGCATGTGTGAAATTTCAGGGCATTGGAACAGTGTGGGTGCCTGGCCCTGTCAATCAGTGCAGGAGGGGGGTGGCAATGGGGTAGAGGAAGAGGTGAAGCAATAGGCCACCCCTCAGTGCTCCGAGCATCTCATTAGCATATTAGTAAAAGGACCTCTCTACGCAAGGTATCATTGAGCTCAAAATTATTAACCCTACCAGGCACTATGTCTGGTTTAATAAGGTTGTTACGACCAGTGGTTGGGACCCATTGGGTGAAACTAAAGATACTGTGGATTCACGGCATCAATCAAGGGATCCAAGGCAGCCACTAATACAGGGGTCAGCAACCTTCGGCACTCCAGATGTGGTGAAACTACAACTCCCATCATGCTCCATTTACTTCTATGGGAATTCTGAAAACAGCTAAGCAAGTGAGTCGTAGTTTCACTACAGCTGGAGTGCCGAAGGTTGCTGATCCCTGCACTAATGCCTAGGCCCTAGGGTGTTATTCAGCACTCTTGTAACGCTCTTATAGCTCAAGTTGCGGTTAGAACCGCAGTTAGTGTGAACTGAGTCCAATAGCAGACACGTGGTGAGAAGTGGTTTTGCAGAAAAGCCTTTAGTAATGCAGCAGATGATAATGATGATTGTCTGAGGCTGAAGCATGGTCAGACACAAGCCAGAGGTCGGAAGCCGGTATCAGATTTGTAGTGCGGTACAGAAGGTCAGACAGGTCTAGTGGTTGATCCAGGCGGTAGGCATATAGAATGGCCAAACAGGCAGGGTCAAATACAGAAGATCAGAACACCTTCGCTATTACTGTTAGTGACTCAAGGCTCAGGCAACTTCCTGGAAGAGGAAGCTGCTATTTACCCTAGTAACCCCCGCCCAGGGGCTGTGCTGGGAGGCAGGAAGCTCACGCCCCTGGAAGCATAAATGACAGGAGGCGGCTGGCATGCACCCCTATGGGATGGAGCATGGAGGCAGCATGGCCAGAGGAAGTGTCTGGTGGGTGCGCGCCTGCTCCATCTGGTGGCGACAGCAGCGGGCAGCGGGGCAGGAGATGCTGAGGATATGACAGGTGAGACAGCGGGAGGTATGGCCTAACAAGGGTGGACATGGTGACAGAAACTTTTAAGGATTCTTTGCCGTCTGTAGCAGCATTTTGTGAAATTTATGAAATGTCATTTTTACTTTCCAGCTCTATATGGTTAAAAATGTAAAAGTTAGATATTTTTTATTTTATTTTATTTAACCCATAATACAAATTGAAATTGATAGCAATTAAAATCTTATGTATATGGCAAAATGGCCTAAATTCCAAAACAGCTATGGCTGTTATGACAACGAATGTGAGAAGGGCCAAGGGGGCCCACATGATTTGCCTAAATGGGGCCCTGAAATTTGTGGTAGGCAAACAATGCTGACTTCAATACAAGAATGGAAAATACAAGAGAACTGCCTGGTGGACCTTGCATCTTGATCTATTGGTCCTGGCTCTGAGGTCTACTGTTGTTTTGTGATCTGCTTTCCACTGAATTTTGCTATATGCCTGTAATTTGTATGGCATTTTTATACAGAAATGTTATATCAATATAATGTTAATTTTAAAAATAGTAAAATTCGTTTTCGTTGTTGGCAGGTGACTTCACCAGGAGCCCAGAGGAACATCTGATATCTTCAGATTTTAAAGCAAGTTATTATGGTATAACAGGAGATACAGATGAAGAGCATTCCACTGTCTCAGACAGACCATCCATCCTTCATATCAAAGATCTATCGTCTACTAAGCAAAACAGAAGCAAAAACAGAAGTGAACATCAAAGACAACACACAGGAGAGAAGCCACTTTCATGTTCAGAATGTGGGAAATGTTTTAACCGGAAATCAAATCTTGTAGAGCATCAGAGAATTCACACAGGGGAGAAGCCATATTTCTGTTCAGAATGTGGGAAATGTTTTACAGCTAAAACAAATCTTCTTAGACATGAGAGAAGTCACACAGGGGAGAAGCCATTTATATGTTCAGAGTGTGAAAAATGTTTTATTCAGAAATCAGATCTTGTTAAACATAAGAGAATTCATACAGGGGAGAAGCCATATTCATGTTCAGAATGTGGAAAATGTTTTGCCCAAAAATCAATTCTTCTTGTGCATGAGAGAACTCATAAAGAGGTAAAGCCATTTTCATGTTCAGAATGTGAAGAATATTTTATGGAAAAATCATATCTTCTTACACACATGAAAAGTCATACTGGGTCAAAACCATTTTCATGTTCAGAATGTGGGAAATGTTTTAAACAGAAATCATTTCTTGTTAAACATCAGAGAATTCACACAGGAGTGAGGCCATTCTCATGTTTAGAATGTGGGAAACGTTTTGCAGATAAATCCGATCTTGTTAAACATCAGAGAATTCACACAAGGGAGAAGCCATTTTCATGTTCAGAATGTGGGAAACATTTTACAACTGAATCATATCTTGTTACACATCAGAGAATTCACACAGAGGAGAAGCCATATTCATGTTCACAATGTGGGAAATGTTTTAGGCTAAGATCAGAACTTGTTAGACATCAGAAAATTCATGCTGCTAGGGAAAAGCAATTTTGATGAACATACATTGCTCACAAAAAGTTAGGATTATTTGGCTTTCGGGGGAAATTTATGGAAAACATAACAAATTCCCGCTCCAGTGATATCATGAAAGTAGGACATTTATGTAGAAGCAGCAATAGTGATTTTTCTCATCTCAAACTATTTATTTAAACAAAAGCCCAAAACAGTGGTAGGTGTACTCCTACATGCAAGACGATGACGCCTGTGCCTGGTGGTTTGGTCAGGTCTCCTTGCAGGTCGTCTAGTACGCAAACCACACTGATGTAAATGGTTTCAAATGGTCTGATGTGACACTTGGGTGCCTCTCACCTCCCTTAAACGTGCCTGGAGTTGTGCGGCATTCATCATCTGGTTCTTCAGGGCATTGTTCACAATGAAGCGGTCATCAGTGTGGGATGTGGCTAAAGGATGTCCACTTCTATGTCTTTCTGTGACTTTTCCAGTCTCTCTGTATCTCTGATACAACCTGCTGATGACAATCTAAGCTCAGTGGCCACTTCCATCTGAGATCATCCTGCTTAAAGCATTGAAATGATGAGGTACTGTTGAGCAATTGTTAGGTGTCGTCTTGGTCTCATGATGTCAAAATGTGAACAGCATGATGAGGAACCAGGAAATTTATTCGGCGATTCATGGATCGAACACCTGTCATAAATTTTGCTGTTAAGCTCCTTGTTAGAGAACAGCAGGTTGTGCAAAAAGTATTGAAACAATGAACAGTTGGACATGTGGATTCAAAAGTTTAGAAGAGGTCACATTAAGTTCACCTGTAAAGATTAGAGTGCATTTTAGGTTCACCCACAAGCCAAATATGACTAATTTTTGAGTAGTAGTATACGAAAACTGTTTTAACCAAAACTCAGCTTAAAAGGGTTGTCCGGGTTCAGAGCTGAACCTGGACATACCTTTCAATTCACCCAGGCAGCCCGCCTGAAAAGGGCATCGGAGCATCCTATGCTCCGATGCCCTCCTTTGCCCTGCGCTAATTAGCGCAGGGCAAAGGAATTTAGCCCGGTTCCGGTGACGTACTGGGCTCTGCCAGGCGGAGACTTCCGCCCGGCAGTGAGCCCGGTGACGTCATCGGCGCTGATGGGCGGGCTTTAGCGCTGCCCTAGCCATTCAAACGGCTAGGGCAGCGCTAAAGCCGGCCCATTACGGCCGTTGACGTCACCGAACTCACTGCCGGGCGGAAGCCTCCGCCTGGCAGTGAATGTTTACAAACAAAAGAGCCCTTGCCCTGCGCGATCCAGCGCAGGGCAAGGGAGGGCATCGGAGCATGAGATGCTCCGATGCCCTGTTCAGGAGGGCTGCCGGAGTGAGAACCTGGGCATGTCCGGGTTCAGCTCTGAACCCGGACAACCCCTTTAAATTTCACATCAAAAAACTTACAGAAGAAAAAAATTTTTATGCCCACAGTGTGGTAAATATTTTATTCATAAATCACATCTCCTCAAACATTTAGAGGGTGGGCCACTTCATAACCAAAATTCTGAAACACCAATAAACTGAATGCTGTGGTAACTTGTTCACGTCTGGTGCTGACAACCACTCCATCCATGCTAAGCAAGCTGGTGCTAGTCACCTGGTTTACTCATGTCATACTGGAGAGAGTAATTTTCAGCACTCAAAGATTAAGGAAACATCTAAAATTACCCACCTAAATGTCTATAAACAGAAAATAGAATTCAGATATTACACCATGTTAAAAGCAGTCCAGTGGTAAACTATAGGATAGTTAGAGATAGCAGGTAAGAGATCAGGTGACTGCCAGCCTTTATATAGTAGAAAGGTCATCACATACTGTAGGTCATCGGAGCAGTCGAGGAGTCCTCTACTACTACTACTACTCCCGTCTGTCTATTAAGAGTTTAACCCCTTCATATGACATCAATATGTCCCAAAAACCCATCCTGCTCTCGAGCCCTGAGGTGGACAAGAAATTACTGAACGAAACTAAGTAAGTGTCCCTGCTCTGTAATCAGCGGATCTATCACTAGTTTATGATTCTCTTAGATCGGGCAGCAGAAACCTTATATAACTGTGTCTCAGAACTGCAAGTCTTTAATAAATATCTGTTTTTTGGGCCGATGTCTCTTTATTCTTCAGTTGATAAGATATTCCCTCAGAACCTACAGAGCTGGTGTTCACCGTGTGTATAAATGGTGAGTGGAGAATTACACCATGGATCCCAGGCTTTGTGGAATTTATTAGAACACTTTCTATTTTTAAAAACGACCCTCTCATATTACCCATATTTCACCACTGATGCAGCGAGGGAGTCTCCTTCCTTCCAGCTCATTGCTATAGTTCTGTTTAAGTAAAGTGTCTTGCATAGTGATATAGTGGGATGATATTACTGGCATGTATGAAACAGCTTGAATGTAGAATCATATAGCTGTTGTCCTTGTGGCTCCCTGGTATTCATCCTTTAACCCTTGTACAGCGATCTGGACTTTGCTGCAGCTAAGCACTCCTAAGCAGAAACTTTGCAGGCTATGAACCTATTGCTTAGGCACCCTCCCAGAAGGTAAAGGTGCCTTGAGTACTCCAGGGTTGTTGTCAGCCATTAGCTTCTACAGATTAGGGTTTGCACGGGTTGGCCCTTTATGAACCAGAAGGGTCGCGCATGCCCCACGAGGAGAGGCCTTGCCATCAAGCAGGTGATTGCGTGCGTGGTGGGACACAGCAAGCCAGGTGGCCAGACCCGCCAGAAAGGGGAGAGCCAGAGGCGGGTTCATGCTGCCTGGCTAGACTGATGAGTGGAGCAGTGTTGGCTGCGGACTGCCACTGTTAACAGTATCCGCCTTTACTCCCTCTCCACTTTGTTCAGGACACTAGCAGGAATTTATTCAGAAGAATAGGAGCATCAATGTTTTCCACTGGCTCCAAAGACCTTTCCTTTCCTTGACGGAAACCCTTCGAATCCGCTAGAAAGAAAGTTTCAGCTATAATTTTCTTCATGTCCAGAATGTTCTAGACTTTGTAGACCTTTTTGGGTTGACAGAAGAAGGAGCAGAACCTCTGAAATAACGATTGAAAAGAAGCCGCAGGTGAACATCTTGTCAAAGGTACCCTTGTGAGTAAGAATGTCAAGGCCATGTGGAAGGCTCAGGTGGCCCTCTGGCCGTCAGCCCACTGGGAAATTTCCCTGTGTGGTCTATGGCCATTCCGCCCTGGAAGTAGATAGTTTGCAGGCCTATAGGGACGATGCCAGGCCATGACAGCAGACAACTTCTCAGGATCCATCTCAGCACCACGTTCAAAGATAGTGCAGCCCAGGAAAGGTAGAGAGGTCCTTTTAATGGACTTTTTAAACTTCTCATAAAGTCTGTTCTCCCTCAAGTACATGTTTTTGGTGTGAAGTCATGTCAGGTGAGAAGGTCAAGATGTTGTCCAAATAGCTCACTACACAAACGAGTGTAAGGAGATCTGAAAAACTACAGAAGCATAACTGAGGCCAAAAGGCATGGCAAGATATTTTTAATAACCGCCTCCAGTGTTAAAAATGGTCTTCCACTCATAAGCCTCTTGTATCTAAATGAAATTGTAAGCTCCTTGGAGATCCAACTTCATGAAGGTCCTGGCTCTACAGAGTCTATAGTCTTACATAGACAGCAGATGGACATGGCCACGTTGTGGAGAGGCTTTTGGCACTAGTTCGATGGGGCAGTCATAGGAACAATTTGATGACAGAATATCATCCTCATTCTTATCAAAGACATCCACATAGCTTGTTTAGACAGGAGGTAGACCCTGAAGCCTCTGAGGAACTTGTGGAGTTTGGGCAGATAGCGACAAACAGAATTCCAACTAAAAATTTGCCCTGAGTTCCAGTTTACGACAGGACTATGCATGCGAAGCCAGAGCAGTCCCAATAGGAGAAGGCTAGTAGACAGTGGCAGGACATAGAAGGAGATTTTCTCTGTGTGTAAAATTCCCACTTGAATCTCTATGGGCACGGTAATGTATTATACATATTCCAGGAGTGGCATCCTACCCCCATTAGTGCCCCCAGTAAGAGTAATGCTCCCATTGCTACCCCCAGTAATAGTAATGCCCCCATTAGTGCATCCTAGAATTAATACTGTCCTCAAGTAATATTAATGCCCCAGTAATAGTAATGCTCCAATTAATGTTCCCCAGAATTAATAATGCCCCCATTGGTGCCCCCCAGTAATAGTAATGCCCCATTAATGCCCCCCAGAATTAATACCGTGCCCCTCAGTAATATTAGAGGCCCCATTACTGCCTCTAGTAATAGTAATGCCTCCATTATTGCGGCCCAGAATTAATAATGCCTTCATTAGTTCCCCCCAGTAATAGTAACGCCCCCATTAGTGCATCCTAGAATTAATAATGCCCCCATGAGTGCCCTCCAGTAATAGTAATGGCTCCATTAGCAAGAATAGTAATGTCCCCAATTGTGTGCCCCAGTAATAGTAATGCCCCCATTAGTGCCCCCAGTAATAGTAACGCCCCCATTAGTGCCCCCCAGTAATAGTAATGCCTCCAGTAGTGCCCCCCAGTAATAGTAATGCCCCCATTAGTGCCCCCAGTAATAGTAATGCCCTCATTAGTGCATCCTAGAATTAATAGTGCCCCCCAGTAATAGTAATGCCCCAATAAGCGCATCCTAGAATTAATAATGCTCCCATTAGGGCCGTCCAGTAAAGCTCAGGACAGGACTTGTGCTCCAGCGTGATCATGTCTTGCAGGTCCCCCCTGCACATTCAGTCAGCAGTGAGTGTTCACCGCGGCGCCATCAAATGTAAGAGGTGAGTGCTTTTTTTTTTCTTAACACAAGTGTGTGTGTGTGGGGGGGGGGTTAAAGGAAAATAACAGCAATTAATATTGGCAGTAGAAAAAAATTACCGGCACCGGCAGGGCTACTAAAATACCGGCTTGGCCGGTGAGATACCAGTCGTGTGGCAACCCTAGGACCGGTGGAGATCTGACCGCAACCAGGCAAATATGCAGAAGAGTGGCTGGAAAAACTTTGCTACACGAAACAGCCTGCCGGATTTGCTTCACGTAAATGTGAAACAAGCCCTACCTGATCATGTAGAAACACAGCCTGGAGCATGACTCCTCCCACTCACGGTCATGATGTCATGAAAGGTCTTTTACCCCTTACAGCAGCACAGACTGGACCCTAACTCCTCCCAAACACAGTCACATGATTATGATGTCATGAAAGGTCCTTTACCCCCCTCCAAAAGCACAGACTGGACCCCAACTCCTCCCACACATAGTCATGAAAGGTCCTTTAGCTCCATATATGAGTTTGTTGGAGGTGAGAAGCAGTATTAGGTAAGTGTCCGTGATCAGTGCCGTCTCTTGTGGTTGTTAGAATTAGGGATGTTGTGGACGTGACCCCCTCCCCCATCCATGTAGTGTCCAGCGGTGTCGATGGAGGTATGTGTACATGTGTCATTAACCCCTTCACTACTGGCTCTGTCCCCTGGATCCCCCCTCCCTCTGGGGCAGACACTGCCCTCCAACCCCTTCCTCAGCCTTTCCAGCAGCGATGGAGCAGTGGTGACCTGTATACACAGTGTCCACCACCAGCTTTATTCACTGGATACAGACGCTGCTCCTTGGATTCATTATATTAATAAAGCGCCCCAGGACGATCTGTATTTAGGGTACATCCTGAGATCCTGACCGATAGTAGTCTGAGCTCTGGATCTATGATGTCACCTACCACATTACAGTTTTATAGTGACATCACCACTGATACCTGTAATTGACTGTAGCGTCATGTGAAGGGAGAAAAATGGCCTTCATTAGATATTCAGCATCTACACTTTATTATCTCCTCCGATGTCTTCTCTTATCTCCAGTAATTGTACTTTACATGGGATTTTGTAGGATTTTACATCGTCTCATCTTCTCTCCATTCAGGTTCCTACAATATAGGATCTGCTCAGTGGAGATCTTCTATATAAGATCCTTCTCCTGATTGACCCATCAAGGATGGATAAGGACAGAGACAAGATGGTGGAGAGTATAATAAATCTCACCCTAGAGATCCTCTTCCGGCTTACTGGAGAGGTGAGAGATTCTGATGATGTCACATTACATCATCTTATCTATGTTACTAACAGATGGACATGACTGGAGAGGTGAGGGACTCTGGAGATGTATGGAGTGATATTTATTACTGTGTCTCTCCATAACCAGGACTACACAGTAGTGAAGAAGACCTCTAGTGAGCGCTGTCAGGACCCTGTGTCTGAAGGATGGGGAAGAACCCTGAGCCCAATCACAGGGCCTCCACCTCACCCCCTGATACATGAGGAAATCAATAAAGAGAAGATCCTAGAACTCACCAACAAGATGATTGAGCTGCTGACTGGAGAGGTGACACTGCTGGGAATGCTGGGACATTATACAGGAACGCTATGAAGGGATATGGGTGATGACTGTATCATTGTGTTGTCAGGTTCCTATAAGGTGTCAGGATGTCACCGTCTATTTCTCCAAGGAGGAGTGGGAGTATTTAGAAGGACACAAAGATCTGTACAAGGACGTCATGATTGAGGATCACCGGCCCCTCACATCACCAGGTAATAGACATGACTAAATCCACACGTCCTCTCATTATCTGTATGTAAGGAATGAATTCAGTCACTGGATGTGTTTCCTACAGTTAAGGAAGAGAGAAGAACACCGGAGAGATGTCCCAGTCCTCTTCTTCCACAGGATGGTTCAGGACAACATCACAATGTCCCACAGGATGATCAGGTAGATGGAGATAAGTGCATCAAGATGGAGGATCACCGGCCCCTCACACCACCAGGTAATAGACATGACTAAATCCACATGTCCTCTCATAATCTGTATGTAAGGAATGAATTCAGTCACTGGATGTGTTTCCTACAGTTAAGGAAGAGAGAAGAACACCGGAGAGATGTCCCAGTCCTCTTCTTCCACAGGATGGTTCAGAAGAACATCACAATGTCCCACAGGATGATCAGGTAGATGGAGATAAGGTCTCATGAAATGTCCCCTATGATGTGTAGAAGGCTGTGAAGATCTTGTGTTCAGTCTTGTTTTATCCACCAGTATTATATGTTTTATCCTTGAATAATAAGAAAGGTGGATATGGGAGGATTACAGCTGACCATAGATATCACATGTTGTCTGGAGCTTCTACAATTTTCTTATTATGGAGACTGCTGGTCAGAATAAGAAACCAGAAGGTTAGATTTATACAGGAGACCGGCAGATATTTGGGCAGACAACTTCTGCAATCTTTTACTTTTTGGTTAGATATGAGCAAATCTATTCACTGCCTCATAGAATCGATACGAATCTTGGAAATTTTCCGCAGCAAAGTGAATCTGAATTTTTTGAGATTCACTTCGTTAGATTCCAAAATGTTGTTAAGGCTTTCTACGCATTTGCTACGTACTTGTCTGATAAATTGTACGCTAATGCTACATATAAGTTACTCTATACGCATACAAATTCAATTCATTAGCAAACTTTTATTGTTAGTTCGTTATTCGTGCGGCAAAAGCCCGGGAAGAAAGCAGTCACCTGACCTAGTGGGCAGGGCTTGCTCTGATTGGCTCAGGCTCGGTAAGCCAGTGACGCATCACTTCTGCTGAGACAAGCAGAAGCACTGTGTGTGAAGTTCTGAGAGACAGAGAACTGTTTTGTTAAAATTGGGGTGTAATTGTTCTGGGAATCCATATTACACATATCAGGGATACTTCAGGGCAAGTGCAGGGCTAGTAATTAATCAGGCAGGGAGATAGACAAAGACCAGCTGCAGGGCCACAGTCAAGTGAAAAATGTCTGGCATAGGAAAGCAAAAGAGGTCCAGTTCCAGCCAGACCTTGAGCTCCAAAAAAAAGGAGAAGGTGGCGCAGGGCAGCAGTGCCAAAGGACCTGAAGCTGGAGCTTCTACTTGTAGTATTCGTAATACTTGGCCGGTGTTCCACCAAGCTAACCCACCGAGGCGCAAAATTGTAGTGGAGGAGAAAGTAGATGAGGTAGTGGAGTGGATAGCACGCTCATCTCAGTCTCAGCCGGATGATCTGCTGTCATCTGCTGATACAGTATCCATATGTAGCCAGGGGTCAGACTCAGAGCGTTCCTCCTGCTCCACCATTCTGCTCCAGCAAAGCCTAGCATCGTGCGTGCCTGCGTATTACGCAATTGCTAGACAATAGTACACTGAGGATTCTGTACGCAGATTCGCCGAATAGATTAGTCGAAGGTACGAATCTTATGAAAACGTCGACAATTAGTCGGTGAAGCGAATTTTGGATGACTCGCTCATCTCTAGAGATAATCATAAATGCAGGGAGATGAGAGGCAGAGTGAGAAGCAGTTCTCAGCAGTTATATCAATGTATACATTTTAATGCACGCTTCGTCAAAAACAAATTATTTTACTAGAACCTTCCAGAATCTCCTGGGCTGGACCTGACAACCTCTCAGTATTTTAAATTGGATCATAAAGAGTGTATGTACCAAGTTCAGTTGAGATCCGTCAAGGCATGTAGGAGCCAGTGAAGAAAAACAAACAGTAAAACTTTCACTTTTATACATAGAGATTTCTGGTCACATAAAATATTCCACATGACTTCTCCAACCGTCTGATGGCTTTTCTACAATATTTGTTCCTCAGGTTCTTTATCCAGGTGAAGATCTGAACATTATATACGTTACAGAGACAGATGTGAGGGGTGATGAGCAGAGTACAGAGGAAATTCCTACAGATAACCGCCCAGGTGAGTAGTGACCACTAAATAAAGCAGAGAAGAATCACAGGTTCTACTCCAGGGATCAGCAACCTGCGGCACTCCAGATATGGAGAATCTTAATGGGGTTGTCCTGCCATTTATATTGATGACCTATGGTCAGGATAGGTCATTAGTATCTGGTTGGTGGAGATCTGACACCTGGCACCCCCGCCGATGAGCTGTGCGAGCGCTGCTTTCTGGTCATTACACCATGCGTCGTCTCCTGTGGATCGGTGGCGTAGTGTAATTACAGGTACTCGTCATTACAATGCACTTCTGAGACAATGGACAGTGTAGTGAACAGGAGGCGGCGCTCCATGGCTGGTGGAGAGGTGACGGACCTCCTCTGATCAGATATTGTCGACCTATACTGACCATAGGTCATCAATATAAATGGCCGGACATCTCCTTTAAACTCTAGCTCGCACACAAGCTTGGTTGTTCTCTGAAATCCCATAGAAGTGTATGGAGTCTGCTGGGAATTGTAGTTTCACAACAGCTGGAGTGCAGTTTTTTTTTAAGGGAAAGGAGTGCACAAAGTTAAAGAAAATCACTTCTTTCTTGTCAATGTTCCTGACCTGCTGGATTGCAGAATCTATAAACCCGCACCACACATGACAATGGTATGGGTATAAGGTTCAGCACCATGCGTCATCATGTACAACCATGTTGGGGTCCATAAAGATTTACATTTACAACAAAAAACAAAAAAAAACATTAAAGGGGTTTTCTAAGAGTAAGATATTGATGATGTATCCTCCAACCCGCAATACTCTAACAATCAACTGTTTTGAGCACTGCACCCTCGCCCAGGCCCAATCATTTTAATGGGACTGAGCTGCACATAGGCCATGTGACTGATGAATGTGACATCACATCTCTTCAAACAGCTGATCGGCAAGGATGCTGGGAGTCGGACCCCCATTGAACAGATACTGGTGACTTATCCTGAGGATCGGTCGTTAATATTTCACCCCCTGAAAACCCCTTTAATATATAAAAATTGTTAATAATACTGAAGCATATAATGTATTTTGTTAACTCGCTTATATAGTGCTGACATGTTCCACAGCGCTTTACAGACATTAACTGTCCCCCAGTGGAGAGTTCACATCTCCATTTCATTTTCAGTAGGGATGAGCAAACCCATGGAAGCTTGGGTTCGCCGGGTATGGCTAAATTTCAGCTCAAAGTTCGGGTTCGGGTCCTGAACTTGACCCGAACTTCATCCCAAACCCTTGACCCCATTAAAGTCAATGGGGACCCGAACTTGACTTTATTATTTTCCATTATAACATGGTTATAACGGAAAAAAATATCATTCTTAAGTCAGAATGCTAAATAAAATGTCCATTGAGGGGTTAAAATAATAAAAAAAACCTCACCTCATCCACTTGATTGCACCACCGGTATTCTCCTCTTTCTTCTTACAGCAGGACCTGCAAAAGGACTTGCGATGAAGTGATGTAATTGCAGGTCCTGCTGAACGAAGATAGAAGGACCTTCATGCCTTCTATCTTCATTCAGCAGGACCTGTGATGACATCATCGCAGGTCCTTTTGCAGGTCCTCCTGTAAGAAGAAAGAAGAGGATGAAAGAAGTGGATGAGGTGAGTTTTTTTTTTTTATTATTTTAACTCCTCAATGGACATTTTATTTAGCATTCAGTCTTAAGAATGCTCTTATTTTCTATTATAGCCATGTTATAACAGAAAGTAATAAAATAACCCGAACATCCAAGCTGAACGTCAATGAAAAAGTCCGGGTTCGGGTCCGGGTACCTAAACTCGCAAAGTTCGGTATGAACCCGAACTTTGCAGTTCGGGTTCGCTCAACCCTAATTTTCAGTTCTTCTGATCCATTAAAAAAAAAAAAAAAAACGGATCCTGTTGCACATTTGCAATCTGCTTGAGCCATTTTCTCCTGAGATTTTTTAGCCAGAAAAAAAGCCCTGCAGAAGAACGGCAAGTGAAAAGGAGCTGTGAACTCTCCCTTACCTTACTACTCCTCCCTTACTACTCCCTTACCTCCCTTACTACTACTATACTGTGAAGAGATGTGTTAATCAGTATATGGTTTTTCGGACTAATATTTTGTTTACTGTTAGATTGTGATCTGTTTCCCATTACTGTCAGTCAGTTGATTGAAATTTGCTCCATACCTTGTAATTTGCATGAATTTTTTTATATAGAGATGTAAAAACATCCATATTAAGTAGAGATGAGCGAATCTATTCGCCGCTTCGTAGATTCAATACGAATCTTCATTTTTTTTCTACACCGAAGCGAATCCAAATCTTTTCAGATTCGCTTTGGTAGATTCTTCTTAAATCTTTGTACGCTAAGTGCGCATAATATAATTCGTACGCTCATGCTACGCATCTAATAATTTGTACGCTACTGCATATGTATTCAGTTGAGTACTTTTACTGTATGTCCGTAATTTTTGTGGGCCTAGACAATAATAAACTAAAGCTTTGTATGCACTTTGTATACTCATACATACATACTCGCAGGAATGGTCACAGAACACAAATTTTTTTTTTTACACAACTTGAACCAAATCGACTCTTATCTGAGGTGAATCTTTTTAAAAATTTGGCGAATATTCGCCGAATCGAATCTTGGAAGATTCACTCATCTCTAATATTAAGGTTATAGTACCTAAAACTAATAAAATATTTTTTATTCTTGGCAGATGACTGTACTAGGAGCTCGGAGGAAAATCTGATATCTTCAGATTTTAAAGCAGAGGATCATGGTATCACGGAAGATTCATATGAACAGTATGTCATTATCTCAGATATTCCCTCAGACCTTTACAGCAAAGATCCGTCATCTGATCCTTTTCACCAGGTCCGATCTTCTAATTCATCACAGACTGTTAAGCAAACTAAACGTTACAGGAGTGATGGACATCAGAGACCACACACAGGGGAGAAGCCATTTTCATGTTCATATTGTGGGAAATGCTTTAACCATAAATCAGCTGTTGTTATGCATGAGAGAATTCACACAGGGGAGAAACCATTTTCATGCTCTGAATGTGGAAAACGTTTTTACCAAAAATCTGATCTTACGCAACATGAGAGAATTCACACAGGGGAGAAACCATATTCTTGTTCAGAATGTGGAAAACGTTTTAACCATAAATCCGATCTTGTTAAACATGAGAGAATACACACAGGAGAGAAGCCATTTTCATGCTCCGAATGTGGAAAGCGGTTTAACCATAAGGCAGATCTTGTTAAACATGAGAGAATTCACACAGGGGAGAAGCCATTTTTATGTTCAAAATGTGGGAAATGTTTTATAGATAAATCATACCTTACCATACATCAGAGAATTCACACCGGGGAGAAGCCATTTTCGTGTGAAGAATGTGGAAAACGGTTTAGCCATAAATCAGTTCTTTCTAAACATCAGAGAATTCACACAGGGGAGAAGCCGTTTTCATGTTCAGAATGTGGGAAATATTATAGATTTGAAGCAAGTCTTATCGCGCATCAGAGAACTCACACAGGCGAGAAGCCATTTTCCTGTTCAGAATGTGGGAAATGTTTCACCCACAGAACAAGTCTTGTTGCACATCAGAGAATTCACACAGGGGCGAAACCATTTTTGTGTTCAGAATGTGGCAAATGTTTTAACCAAAAGTCAAATCTTGTTAATCATGAAAGAATTCACAGAGGGGAGAAGCCGTTATCATGTCCAGAATGTGGCAAATGCTTTAACCAGAAATCAACCCTCGTGGCCCATCAGAGAATTCACACAGGGGAAAGGCCATTTTCATGTTCAGAATGTGGGAAGCGTTTTAACCAAAAGTCAAAACTTGTTGATCATGAAAGGAATCATAGAGGGGAGAAGCCATTTTCATGTTCAGAATGTGGCAAGTGCTTTAACCGTAAATCGGATCTTGTTAGACATCAGAGAATTCACACAGGGGAGAAACCATTTTCATGCCCGGAATGTGGGAAATGTTTTACTCAAAAATCAACTCTTGTTGACCATCAAAAAATTCATAGAGGAGCGGGGCCATAGCCAAAATTCAGCTCTAGTTGCTCATCAAATAACTTGTTCATGTCCACAATCTAAGAAATGTTCTAACTGCAAATTAGATCTTAAACATTATAGAACTCATCAGGGAAGTGTTTTTTTTAACAGAGGAATTCCCATCTGGGACATTTATGGCATATCGATAAAGTATGCCATAAACATCCTATAAGTATGGGTCCCACCTCTGGGAACTGCTCCTATCTCAAGATCAGGGCCCCGCTATGAACAGAAAGCAGGCCACACAGACACGATATACATTCACTTCGATTATTTTCCCATAACAGTGAATGGAGAGCAATCTTTGCATGCCACCCATCCATTCGCTGCTATCAGACAAAAATGGTTGAGCCAGAGGGTGGCCATGCTACAATAAATCCAAATATTACACCAATATATCATCCGTGTGCATTAAATATTTTATATTTAAAGCAATATGTCACTAGCTTTAAAGGCCATGTACACTTTTTGATTATTGCGTTGGAATCAAGTTGCGCTAATAATGATTTTTTCAATTGGCCTTTATTAAAAATGTTGAACCACTGTCTCTGTGCAGCCTTGAGTTTCTCTAGTAGCAGGATCTAAATTTTCACTCTGTTCCATCAGGCAGCTCAGCTGATGGCTCCTTATCTCTGACTTTATACACACTCATTATAGCTCAATTTTTATCTTTCTGATAAGAATGTGGCTTAAATGAGTGTTTATTCACCTCTTAATAATTTTAGAGATAAGGCTTATTAGATAACCAGCACAAAGTGAAAGTAAAAAGAACCATTCACATACTGTAGCTAGACAGTTAACCCTTTGTGACAGAACAGCTCAATATTTTTAATAAAGACCAATTGAAAAAATTACTTTTAGCCCAAAATTAGTAAAATGCAGTCATAAAATATTCCACCGAAGGTGTACATAGCCATAAGCTGCCGTATGTAAATGTAGAGTCATCTGACAGATCCCTTGAGTAGAGTGCAGGGTTATTTTTATAGTTTATGATTCTCTTAGATCGGGCAGCACAAACCAGACGACATATTCCCTTTACCTTGTATAACTCTGTATCTAAACATTTTTGTTAGCAGTCGTTAATAAATATCTGGTTTTTGGGCCGATGTCTCTTTATTCCTTAGATGATAAGATATTCCCTCAGAACCTGGTGGTTGCTGTGTGTATAAATGGTGAGGGAAGAATTACACCACGGATCCCAGACTTTGTGAATTTTTTATATACACTTGAAAAAGTTTGCTCTGTTTGTAATGACTATATAATATATGTGTTTCACTTTTTGAATCGAATTGCTGAAAAAAAAAAAACTTTTTGATGATATTCTAATTTGAGATGCACTGGTATGTACCAAATGTCCTCCTGGAGGTCTCTATGTGGGTGAAACTGGCCAAAAACTCAGAAACAAGAATGAACTTGAAACGCCACACAATAAAAGAAGAAAGAAAAGATTTGCTTGTACCTAAACACTTTTGCAGCCATGATCACAATATCACAGACACGAAAGTATTGATTTTAAAGGGAAATTTCAAATCACAGACGGACAGGAGAATCTGTGAGTACAAGTTCATGATAACCTTTGACACACTTAGATCAGGAATGAATGTGTCTCATGGATTTATGTCTGCCTACATCTCTTAAGGAATGTGGCCCTCAGATCTCTTTGGTTCATCGCATTCATGGACAGAACATCAATTAGCTCGTAGTTTTGCATTCTCATGTAATAATATAGGACGTTGTGATGTCATCAATAGGATGAACAGGCCATGTACCCCAGGGGTGATTGGTAACAGAGATCCAGTCTCCTCAGAAGGTTATTATTTCAGTCAAAAATAATTTAGAAGTTGAGGGCACTGCACATACAGGATGTAAGTCATCCATACCTGACCCTGAGAGATTATACATCAGGTAGAAGTAATGTGATCACTTGTGAGGAGGCCGCCGAGGAGATCTGACCGGACCCTTCGACCTTCCTTGGTGCTTAATCTGTGGCCATGACATGTATCCTATTTGCAGTCATCACGATCATCGTCTGTGTGCAACTGAATTATACACTGCTCACAAAAAGTTAGGGATATTTGGCTTGTGGGTGAAATTTCAGGATGAACCTAATATGCACTCTAACTTTTACAGGTGAACTTAATATGACCTTCTGTAAACTTTTGAATGCACATGTCCAGCTGTTCAAAGCTTCAGTACTATTTTCACAACTTGCTGTTCTCTAACAAGGAGCGTAACTGCAAAATTTACACCAGATTTTTGATTCATGAGTCGCCCAAAAAATGTCCTGGTTCAAATAGAATTGGTATTAAATTAGTCCTCCTCATCATGCTGTTCATATTTTGACATCATGAGACCAAGACGTCACCTAACAATTGATCAACAGTACCTCGCCATTGAGAGGCTTCAAGCAGGACGTTCTCAAGTGGAAGTGGCCACTGTGATTAGAGTGTCACAGAGTGTCATTAGCAGGATGTATCAGAGATACAGAGAGACTGGAAAAGTCACAGAAAGGTATAGAAGTGGACATCCTTTGGTCACATCCCACACTAATGACAGCTTTATGTTGAACAATGCCCTGTGGAACCGGATGATGAATGCCACACAACTCCAGGCACATTTAAGAGAGGTGAGAGGCACCCAAGTGTCACGTCAGACCATTCAAAACCATTTACCACAGCGTGGTCTACGTTCTAGAGGATCTGCAAGGGGACCTGACCACAACACCAAGCACAGGCGTCATCATCTTGCATGGGGCAGGGAGCATCTATGCTGAATGATGGACCAGTGGGCCTTAGTGCTGTTCACTGAGGAAAGTCGATTCACACTGAGCAGAAATGATGGCCGCCAATGATGTTGTAGATGCTATGCATCAGCTACTGTTGTTGTTGGTGTTACAGTGTTGGCAAGTGTTTAGTCAATACAGAACTGCCCTATACTTTGTGAATGGTACAGTGACAAGCCCATACTACTTGAATAACATCATTAATCCAGTCATTTTGCCTCTGCATGAACAACACAGGCCTAATGTCATCTTCATGGATGACCATGCGCCAGCTCATTGAGGTCACATCATTAGGGAATGGCTGCTGGAGACTAGGGGACCTGAAACGGAGTGGCCTGTACTTTCTCCAGACCTGAATCCCCTTGAAAACCTATGGGACCAGCTCAGTCGCCGTGTAGAGGCTCGTAACTCTGTACCCCAGAACCTCAATGACCTAAGGGCCGCCCTTCAAGAAGAGTGGGATGCCATGCCTCAGCAGATAATAAGTCAACTTGTGAACAGCAGGAGACATCGTTGTCAAGCTTTAATTGATGCTCAAGGCGACATGACAAGTTATTAGGACACTGACATTTTGTGGCAGTATACCCAGCACTGGGGTCGGCTTTTGTTTAAATAAATTGTTTGAAATGAGGAAATCACCATTGCTGCTTCTTCTTTTATTATATAATATCACTTGAGCAGGAACATTTTTTTACATTTTCCATAAATTTCACCCGAAAGCCAAATATTCCTAACTTTTTTTTGTGTAGTTGTATTTGATGACTGACAAGTCCATCATGAGTGTCAGCTCTTAACCCTTTCAGCCCAGGGTGATTTTCTGTATTATTTGTACTCCCTGCTTTCCCAGAACCATAACGGTTTTATTTTTCTGTCCACAGCCGTATGTACAGTGCAGACCTGTGTGTGTATAATGTATGGTGCACAGCAGGCAAAACTCTGTTACCCCCTCCAACAACACAGCCCGGAGCCTGACCCCGCCCACATATGGTCACATGGTTATGACATCATGAAAGGTCCTTTAGCCCATTAGTCTTTCCCATGGTACTGCCTAGGATGTATGGGCTTTGGAGAGATTTAGGTCATGTGACTGAGATAAATAAGAAACATTTAGGTAAGTCTCCTATATCCAGGGTGGAGGTAGGTGTCTAGTCACTGCTTGTGTCAGGATTAGATATAGTTCTGTAGGTCGGTCTATCGAGTCCACCTTTCTCAGATCAGTTCTACGACATTAATTATTACATTAATTATAACCCTCAATGCCGTTTGCTATTAGAGAAGCCTCTCGCCCGGTTATAAACGCTGACATAGTATCCGTCTCTTGGGTTCGGGCGTTCCATAGAGTGACTGCTCTAACTGTAAAGAACCCTTTACCCTAATAATCCTGTGCCGGTTCTCTGTACAGACCTCTGGTGTATTTCTACATGTAATGAGATCACTTCTAAGGCGTCTGTAAGACCTTTATTATAAGAGACCTTCCATCCCATGGAATAATCTGGTCAGCGCCTCTGAACCCTTAATAGTTTTTCCGGGGCCCAGAAGTTTATGAAAACCCACCTTAATTCCAGTCACATGAAGAAGAAAGTGTGTAATGTATTTACCATTCTGAAGTTATGTGGATCGGCCTCCGGGGGCCCGGTCATGTGACATGTCTCTCCTGAAGATCCAGCTTCCGCTGATCTTCAGCTATGGATGAGACGTCAGGTCTGCAGTGGACGAGGCCACAACTATTTGGAGTGAGATCGGCGGCACTCGCCACTTCTTAACATGTCAGATTTATTTCTTCATTCTATCAGAAGACTCCTGCAGGAGAAAGTCTGTATTATACTTACTGTTCTAAAGATGCGTGGATCGGCCTCCAGGGAACCCCGACACGAGATGCTGCTCTTCTGAAAATCAAGATTCTGATGACGTCACGTCCTTTACCAGGTTACTGTCCTGGAATATGGATGGGACAAATATTCTTGTTCCCCGTGCAGGCCCAAGCTTCTCAGTCCAGCTCACCTGTGTGTGCTCCAGAAAGAGGAAGAGATCTTTAGAGCCACTCACCGGCACTCTCCAGAGGTCTTCTAGAAATGCCCATACCTTCACCTAATTTATAGAGTATTAAAGACAAGGGGACACCTCCCAACAGGATACATTAAAATCAATATCATCATATCAGCAGAGCAACATGAATAATAATGGTGTTATTGACAGAGGTAGGTACATTAAACATAATCACTCTAGACAGTATCTCAATTTCAAAATCAGACCATGAATCATGCATCTAGTTTTATACCGCTAATCACAGAGATACAAACCCCTTATTTCTCAGCTCAGGAACATACTCAAATCGTCATGCTCATTTAACCCCAAGGGGCTCAAGGCTTCAGATCGGATGATTCAGTGGAACTCCCTTGACAAGTTCTTTTTTTTATTCAGATTCAGTTCTTTTTCATTTTTAGTCATACAAAACAATATAAAAACAACCGCCCCTCCATTTAAGTGTGCATAAAGGATTTATAAACCTCATCAGCTTACAGTATAACTGTTTAATAAGTGTAATACCATGAGTCCCTTGACAAGCTCTTTAAAGGTGTTATCCAAGTTCCTGTTGCGGCCTGCTATTAGCTGACCCCGGACAATGGGGCAGCTGTGCCGGTATGACAAGCGACACAGGTGCTGGACAGCAAGGTAAGTACGACGTCTGTGAGGGGTCCGGGCACATTATAGAACTTGGATAACCCCTTTAATCCTTTTTCCAATCTACACAAAAAGTGAGAACACAACATCTACACTTTATTATCTCCTCCGATGTCTCCTCTTATTATCTCCAGTAATTGTACTTTACATGGGATTTTATAGGATTTTACATCTTCTCATCTTCTCTCTATTCAGGTTCCTACAATATAGGATCCGCTCAGTGGATATCTTCTATATAAGATCCTTCTCCTGATTGACCCATCAAGGATGGATAGGGACAGGGACAAGATGGCGAAGAGTATAATAAATCTCACCCTAGAGATCCTCTTCCGGCTTACTGGAGAGGTGAGAGATTCTGATGATGTCACATTACATCATCTTATCTATGTTACTAACAGATGGACATGACTGGAGAGGTGAGGGACTCTGGAGATGTATGGAGTGATATTTATTACTGTGTCTCTCCATAACCAGGACTACACAGTAGTGAAGAAGACCTCTAGTGAGCGCTGTCAGGACCCTGTGTCTGAAGGATGGGGAAGAACCCTGAGCCCAATCACAGGGCCTCCACCTCACCCCCTGATACATGAGGAAATCAATAGAGAGAAGATCCTAGAACTCACCAACAAGATGATTGAGCTGCTGACTGGAGAGGTGACACTGCTGGGAATGCTGGGACATTATACAGGAACGTTATGAAGGGATCTGGGTGATGACTGTATCATTGTGTTGTCAGGTTCCTATAAGGTGTCAGGATGTCACCGTCTATTTCTCCATGAAGGAGTGGGAGTATTTAGAAGGACACAAAGATCAGTACAAGGACGTCATGATGGAGGATCACCGGCCCCTCACACCACCAGGTAATAGACATGACTAAATCCACACGTCCTCTCATTATCTGTATGTAAGGAATGAATTCAGTCACTGGATGTGTTTCCTACAGTTAAAGAAGAGAGAAGAACACCGGAGAGATGTCCCAGTCCTCTTCTTCCACAGGATGGTTCAGAAGAACATCACAATGTCCCACAGGATGATCAGGTAGATGGAGCTAAGGGGATCAAGATGGAGGATCACTGGTCAATCACATCACCAGGTAATAGACATGACTAAATCCACACGTCCTCTCATTATCTGTATGTAAGGAATGAATTCAGTCACTGGATGTGTTTCCTACAGTTAAGGAAGAGAGAAGAACACCGGAGAGATGTCCCAGTCCTCTTCTTCCACAGGATGGTTTAGAAGAACATCACAATGTCCCACAGGATGATCAGGTAGATGGAGCTAAGGGGATCAAGATGGAGGATCACTGGTCAATCACATCAGCAGGTAATAGACATGACTAAATATGCATGTTCTATCAATTTGTATGATAGGAATGAATTCGGTCACTGTTTCTGTTTTCTTAACTGATACTCCCCTTGTTTTACTGTCAATCGGCAAACAATCTGGGCTGAAATTATGTAAAAGGATCTTAACATCCTGGTGCTCCAAAACTTTACCCCAAGACATCATGCATCCTGATATTTTGTGTAAATTTTTGCTAAGTACAGTGAATGATCCTTGATTAATGAGTTAACTCATGATTAATGTCAAAAATGAAAACCAGACATCATCTATTACATGATAATCTCTTTATAACAAAGTTAGAACCAGCCCTGTACCTCACATGGATCCAGAGATCTCCCCATTTATTGCTGTGCTAGATTTATATCAAGCAGACAGCTCAAGGGGAGTGTCATTTCTGCTGCAGCTCTCTCCCTATCACAGCTCAGGAGGCGTGTCTCAGCTCTCCCTATCACAGCTCAGGAGACGTATCTCAGCTCTCCCTATCAGAGCTCAGGAGGCGTGTCTTAGCTCTCCCTATCACAGCTTAAGAGGCAGTTGAAGGATGAAACTGAGCATGTGCAGCCTTTTCAGTGAGCTGGACGAAGAAATAAGAAACAGAACAAACAGCAGGTGGCGCTATACAGATACATTTTATTGAATAACTCAGTGGCTATACAACATTTTTAATTACATAGAATTATTAAAGTATTGTAGAATATTTTTCGTGGGCCAACCCCTTTAAGCAATTAAACGATCATATGAGAACAAAGTTATTCTCTATATATCTATTTTTGCATGAAAATTCTTGTCTGTTTTTGGCTTTAAATCTCTAAATTGGATTGTGCAGTTAATTGCCTACATGATTATCTACTTGTGTAAATGTGCCTTTATAGTCCCTTTACACAGGACTATTTTTGGGCCATGTGATAAATGGCCTAGATTTTTCATATTTGGTGTCTGCACGAAATGAATGATGAAACATGAATTAAGTAGTTAGGTTAGGAATTTCTTGGAAAACATGTTTCAGTCTATTATCTTTGTGGAATACGGGCTGGGGTTCGGCAGCAATTCTCCTGAAGATGTTTATAAGGGGGTTGTAGGCGACATCTTGCCATTCTTCTCCTTTTGTTTGTAATACAAAAGGCTGCTTCTTGACATCCTTGTGGTTCTGTGGATCTGTTCATCTATTGAAATTTGCAACCCCAAGAAGGAAAAGTTGTGGAATTATGGAAATCACACAATCAATAGACATGTTAATGATATACAAATGATAAAAATGGAAACAGAACTTCGTGATTTATTCAGCATTAAGTATGGGCGTGAAGTGCAGATATACACGCCTTGGCATGCTAACAGTGAAGATATTAATGGCTGAGGAGTGTTCTGCCATTCTGAATGCATGTGAGTACACAAATCATTGCAACGGGCCACCCCCCAGGGCCGAACGTGTCCCAGGTTTGTCAGAATGGCGAGTGATGTGGTGCGGCCTTAATTGTCTCTGTGTGTGTCACAATGCTCCTACCTGGATACTGTCCACTGGCTCCGAAGCAATAAAGGGGAGAATAACGGTGGAGGTGAAGAAAATGTTGGGTCCAGACTTTATAACGTTCAACAGCATTACTTGAATAAACTTGCATCCAGTCAATATTCAGGCTTTTTCTTGGTTCCAGCAGGTTTTGGCATAAACTGGCAGGCAAACTTGAGTATTTTGCTTTATCTCTCTCTACTGTGCAGCTGGACTTCAGAACCGTTCTGATATCTCTGCAATTGGGTGCATTTGGCTGTTGACCCCTTCGCAATATTGTCTATAAATTGATAAGGCGTTATGGTGCTCTTTGAGCTGCTTCCCTCTGGAGAGACTCCTGGTGCAGGAGGAGGGCCTTACCTTGCTGCTAAATCTTCCACACATCTGCATCAAACACCAGCTTAGCTGAGACTCACTAGATGCTTCAGGTCACCCCTCTCTTGGTAGGAAGCGGGGCTAGCCCACTTTTGCCCAAAAGGGGGAGACTGGAATAGTAGGCTCCATTCTATCTAAAGATCTGTCTGCCATATATCCGCTGCCAACTGCTGGTGAAAAAGGCACATTACATGTACAAAACAGTTTCATAGCAACATTATCAATGCACAGTGACAAAGGACCTGGAATCCATACACAGATGACGTAGTGGTTAGCAATTAAAGACAGTAGCAGGGTGTAGAAATGGTAATCAGGATCCATTCCGCTGCTGACAGCTCCCTTTGCAGTTGCTGACTAATGACATTGCAGATATGTTTGATGGGAGAGAAGTCAGGTAAAGTTGCAGGCCATGGTAGCATATTTTGGGCACATAGGCTACTCCCAGTAGCATGAGCCACATGTGGTCTGTTGTTTTCCCGTTGAGGGGTAAAGCTACCATACAATTTTCTACTCCACACCATAATCCCAGGCATAATCCAAAGAGAAGTGTGATGTTTCCTTGTGAAGACCTCATGGTGTTGCCCACGTGGTCCAACTATCACTGTTTCCGAGATAAAAGGGTGACTCATCTCTAAAGAGGATAAACCTTAATTTCAGCTTCAATCACCGTCTTACTGTGGACCATGATAGCCTTTGAGAGTGGCGGCGTGATGTCAGTAGGACACCTCCAGCTGGACGTCAGGCTTATAGCCCAATGTTGTTCAGATGCCTTCTGATGGCTTGTGTAGACACTGTTTGCCACCCTAGGCTTGGGATGCGACATCTAATTTCACTTACACTACAGAATGGATCACTATGCACCATTCTTCTAACCAGATGATCCGTCCGTGCAGAGGTTTTACTAAAAACATTTTGCTTTCAATCTCGCTTTCTTGCCCCTCCCACATGCCATAGATTGGAGTTAGGTGCTTGAAAATGTGATCATTTGCATATGTTAATGAGACTATTGCTATTTTTAAATTTGCATAACCTTATGGCATATATATATATATATATATATATATATATATCTTCAAGAAATTATATATATATATTTATATATATATATATATATATATATGGTAAATGGAGAGAAAGGCAGCACCCCGATAGTGGATCCCTTTATTCACCAATTGAAAAGTTTCAACTGCTTTTCTCTCCATTTACTACAAATTGATCATCTACAGTCTTAGCACCTAGTCCATATACCCTATACATAGATCTTTTAGACAGACGATACACCGCCTTCACTTACTGTGCCGGCTGCACGTAAAATGGAGAGTAATTTTTGAAATTTTCTTGCTGAATTTTAAAACCAAAAACAGCTTAGCGAGTTTCATACTAGCGCTTGTACGTCTGGCAGGATCTCTCTGTATTCCGACATTGATGGAAACTACATTGTTGCCGTCCAGCCCCATTAACTATAATGGTGACCAGCGGAGATTCAGCGGCAACCCGGCAAATATGCTGAGAATCCGACAGTTCCATTACTGTCAGCACACCCCTGTTTACCCAGAGTAAAGCCTGTATTACACAGGCCGATTGAACAGGCGATTGTTGGGAGGGAGCGTTCCGTCCTGGCAATCGCCTGCTTGCTAGCGGAGGAGACCGCTGCTATTACGTGCAGCGATTTCCTCCACAGCATGGAGAGGAGTGATCGCTATGCCGTTGCTCGTCCCTTTGCTGTCTAGTGGTTTGCTGATGAAAGATCGTAATTAGACAGCATGATCTGCTGCGGCAAACAATGATAACTAAGCAATCGACGGCATTATTACACTGTAAGATGATCACTAACGAGTGCTCATTAGCGATCATCTGACAAAAATTTAGCAGGTTTAATACAGCCTTAAGATGGGCTCATGGGCCAGTTGTTGAGCATTCATACGTAGATTTGTCTACCTGATAATCAACCCATATGCAACGTAGTCAGTCAAGAATTTTCGTACTTGCTTTACAATTTTTGTGAAAAGTTTTATACAGAAGTGGTGAAATATATTTTAGGTTATCTTATTCAAAAATAATAAAATCAGTTTTATCTTTGGCAGATGACGGCACCAGAAGCTCAGAGGGAAACATGATATCTTCACATTTTAAATCAAATAATCTTGGGATAAGAGAAGATACATATAAAGAACATGCTGTTGTCTCCGATATACCTGCAGCCTTTCAAAGCAAAGATCTATCATCTGATCCTTTTTACCAGGTCCAATCTTCTGATTCATCACAGACTGTTAAAGAAAACAAAAATCATAGGAAATCACCTCAAAAAGCGCAAACAGGAGAGAAGCCGTTCTCATGTTTAGAATGTGGGAGATGTTTCTCCCACAAATCGAATGTTGTTAGGCATCAGAGAATTCACACAGGGGAGAAGCCATTTTCATGCTCAGAGTGTCAGAAAAGTTTTACGCACAGAGCAGATCTTGTTAACCACCAGAGAATTCACACAGGGGAGAAGACATTTTCATGTTCAGAATGTGGGAAATGGTTTTCATTCAGAAAAAGTCTTGTTATACATCAGAGAACTCACACAGGGGAGAAGCCATATTTATGTTCAGAATGTGGGAGAGGATTTTACGACAAATCACATCTTATTAGGCATCAGAGAATTCACACAGGGGAGAAGACATTTTCATGTTCAGAATGTGGAAAACTTTTTGGCTATAGACCAAATCTTATGAAACATGCAAGAATTCATACAGGAGAGAAACCATTTTCATGTTCAGAATGTGGCAAGTGTTTTTACCACAAATATGATCTTATTCAACATGAGAGAATTCACACAGGGGAGAAGCCATTTTCATGTTCCGAATGTGGGAAAAGTTTTTATCACAAATCATATCTTACTAGACATCAAAAAATTCACACAGGAGTGAAGCCATTTTATTATTCACAATGTGGGGAATATTTTCACCAGAAAACAAATCTTGTTGTACAATAAGAGCAGCGATCCCAAACCACCAGGCTGAGGACCAGTACCGGAACATGGATCAGGCTGAAGGGTTGAACGGCAGAAATTGGAATTATTGGCTACTGTGCCCCAGAATTTAGCCTTATGGGCTGCTAGGCTTCATCAAGACCTTTTCTATGGGTTCACAGGTGGCGTGACCCCAACCCCACCTCACTCCGATCCATGGGAATATTGTCTTGCATGAAACTGGTCCGTTGTGAAAAGAAAAATTGGGGGTCACTGCATCAGAGAATTCACACAGTGGCGAAATAATTTTTATGTTCAGAATGTCAGGGGAGAAGCTGTGTTCAGAATGCAGTAAAACATATTATAGTGTTTAATACGCTTTTGTAATTCATTAGAGAATTCACAAGGGGAGAAGCCATTTTCATGCTCAGTATGGGAAATGTTTTGCTTGCAAATCACTTGCTCTCATACATCAAAGATCTCACAAAGAGAAGAAGCCAATCTTTAAAATTTGGGTTTAAAAAAACAAGAAAAACAACAGTTTCAGTAAAAGTAAAGTCATATGTCAATAGAAGAGAAAGGGAAGTAATTCAGAATTTATAAAGGCTATGTACACCTTTTGGAGGCAATTTTTTATGACCTAAAAAATATGGAGCCCTTTTCTCTGTACAGAGCTGAGATGCTTTAGTAGCAGGATCTGAATTTTCTCTCTGCTCCGTCAGACTGGGAGCTGAGGGGCTCCTTATCTCTGCTCTCTGACATTATAACCACTCCTAGCTCAATCCTTATCTGACTGATAAGAATGTGTCTTAAATAAGTGTTTAGTAATTTAGAGATAAGGGTTGTCACAAAGTGAAAGTAGGATGCACACAGCTAGAAAAACAGTTAACCCTTTGTGACAGAATGGCTCAATATTTTTAATAAAGACCAACTGAAAAAACGATTTTAAGCCCAAATATGTAAATTCCAATCATAATTCAGCAAGATAGCGATCCGGCCATAGAGTTGAACGGGCCCACCCTTAGGGTGAATTTACATCATCATCTAGCTTTCCATCTGTTTGACCCACCAAAAGAACAGAAAAGTAAAAAATATAAAAATACATCCATTATTGAGCATCAGTTATGATCGGTTTGTGTCATTTCCGTCGGAGATCAGTTATTTTTGATAGGAGAAAAAGTATTGAGAAAAGGAGAAAAAGACATTCCTTCAAAAATAACTGTTCATTGACGGAAATGACAAACTGATCATAACTGATGCTCAAAATAATTTGGGATTTTCTCACTAGTCATTTTCCTGTTTCAGATCTCCCTGTGATTCTGGGATATGTAGTTCACAGGCTCCTTATGATGTGGAAGGTAAGTAATCCAGCCCCGGGGGATCTGAAACAGGAAGATGACTGGTGAGAAAATCCCATGTTAGCTCTGCTCCTGGGCGGACAGATCCGGTCTGGGCTGGCTATGTACTGGGGTATGAGGTAAGGAGAGCCCTGCTGTGACGAACAAGTGACATCAGCCTATTGTGACCTATGTGTACCAGCAGAGTGACATCAGCCTATTGTGACCTGTGTGTACCAGCAGAGTGAAATCAGCCTGTACTGACCTGTGTGTCTGTGCAGAGTGACATCATCCTGTAGTGACCTGACAGATTGTAAAATACGTACTGGGACCTGCTTATACTGGAGTGAGTGAAGTTGGCAGTGGGACGCTCACTCCACCCAGGGCTTCGGTCCTGGGCTTCCATAGCCCATAGCTGTGGGTCACATGAGTCGTTAGGGCCTAATTTAAAGCTCAGTGCAGACATACCTGGAGAAGCTGACTGCTGAACTACAGAAGGTATTGCATGTGCCACCCAATACTTTCCATTTGTACCTGTGGGTCGGGTAGCTGGTTCCAAGTATAGTCTTGCTTTAGGTACTGGCTCAGCTGAGCAGGGTGTGTCTGTTAAGGCTATGCCGTGTACATTGTTTCAGTGTAAGGCGGCGGCCTCAGGAACTGCAAGGCGTCATAGCAACCAAAGACGCCGTGCACTCCCGTCCTCTGGGGCCCATATCGGGCCGTGAAATACGGTCGTCTGCATGGGGCCTTACTGCTGTATGAGTGTTCAACAGGACTTGGATAGGGCCATCAAATCTGGTATCCAGGCCTTTCTTTTATCACCACCAAGTCTCCTGGTTGCAGACTGTGTGTTCCTTCAACTGGATCTGGAAGGGAAGCAAACACTTGTTTATGGGTGTGCTGAAGCCTCCTTATGAGGGCCCGCACGTAACTTGTTCGGCTATCATTGTTCATTTGCAACTGTTGTAAAAAATACAATCCTACTCTGGGGGCGCTTCCAAAGAGAATCTCAAATGGAGATAATCCTGTCTTTCTGTTTGGAGTGGTCCTGACTGAGTATAAGGCTAAAGGCAAACACTCTGGCCAAGGCCGCTCAGTTTCCTGCATGGCTTTCTGGAGTTTTAATTTGAGCGTGCCATTCAGGCACTCAACGCAGCCGCTGCTTTGCGGGTATTATGCTGTATGGAAAACTTGGGTGACCCCCAAAACCTGCATCACTTCCCTCATTACTTCTCCTGTGAAGTAGGAACCTCTGTCTGATTCAATAACTTCAGGGACACCATACCTGCAGACCGGTTCACTGACCAGTTTCTTAGCTGTGTTCTTTGCATTTGCCTTTGCTACTGGGAAGGCTGCCGGCCACCCTGAAAAGAGATCAACACACACAAGGACAAGCTCATATACTCCTACCTTAGACAGTTGTATATAGTCTATCTGCAGTCTCTGAAATGCAGTCCACTTGATTCAATGCACAAATCATGCACCCTTGTACAAACCGAGCGGCTACTGTAGAAAACCCTGGAGCAATCCACCCTGCATTAACCACACTTATCATGGCACCTCTTGATAGGTGAGTGGGCCCGTGTGCCTCCTGAGCCATAGCTGGGTATAGAGGGCGTGGTAGACAAATTTTGTCCTTGTTTTTCCAAATTCAATTTTCATCAGGTTTGGCACCATGATGTTTATCAGGAGGTGCTTACTGAAATGTCCTCAGGTCTCAAGGCTCTCACCGGGGGGCGTCAGCATTTAGTCGCTGAAGTGCAGCTTGTTTGGCCGCCTCGTCTGCTTGATCATTGCCTTTTGCTTCCACCATGGTACATCTTGTATGAGCCTTTACCTTAATAATAGCAACCTCCTCTGGTAATAACAGAGAGTTCATAAGTTCAAGTACAGAGTCTTTATTTTTAATTGGCTGGCCTGCTGATGTTAGGAAGTGTCTAGCCCGCCATATGGGTCCATAGTCACGTGCAATACCAAAAGCATACCTTGAGTCCGTGTTACACGCCTCAGTGAGTGCCTTCAGCTCCACCTCTTGTGCCGACATGTGAGTTGGCAGTGGTTCAGCTGTCCCTACCTCATGCTGTGTGACCATTGCATATCCAGTGTGGAACCGGCCGTCCTCTCCCATGAACCTGCTTCCATCTACAAAATACTCAAAATCCGGGTTATCCTGATTAAATCCTGACGTTTCTTGTTGCATTAATTGTACACAGTCATGGGGATCATGTTCCATCATGTCATTTAGGAGGCCGCCTGTACCTTCTCTGCCCCCTTCCCCCATTTCTTAATCTGTGATTGGTAACAGAGGAGCAGGATTCAGAGTAGCACACGTTTTGAAAGAAATGTTAGCGGGCATGAGTAGTGCACACTGGAGTCTAAGTTGCTGGGCCATAGAAACATGCTGAGGTTGAACTTGAGTCAGGATGCCCTGAATGTCATGAGGTGTTTGTACAATCACCGGGTAGTCTAACACAATTTCAGAGGCTTTTCCTATCATTGCCTGCACTGCCGCTACCGCCCTGACACAGAAGGGGGCGCCTCTAGCTAATAATCTAATCTAATAATTGGCCAGCAGCCAGTCATCCAGGTATGGAACCACAGTTCTGTTTTCTTAAGGAGGCAGCTATAGAGGACACCATTGTATAAAGGTTCCAATAGCTGAGGAGATGACATATGAATTGCAGAAGCAGGGCCTTGCTCCTCACTCAGGAGTAGGACGACCTTACCTGAGGATTCTAAAATATGCCATCCTGATTGATTCTGTCAAGGCTTTATATTCTCTTGTCTTAGTATTGACCTCAGGAACGTCAGAGGAGATGTTCTACCTCTGGTGGGTACATATCTACCCTGAAGGACTGCTGTAATGATCTTTATGTTATATCACATAAGGTCTCCTTTATCATATCCAGATCTGAACCCACGGGTCTAATTAACCCATACCAGAGAGCAACTTACCTGTGGTAATCTAGGCCATAGATTTGTCTGACAGCGTATCTGTTAGGAGCTGGGATCACAGCAAATGTATTATAGCTAGAACTTTAGACCTGAACGATACATATCCTTTGGACTTTGGAGACATTATAAGCAGAAGCTGCAACCTGACAGTAGGTTACTGTAAGAGCACTCTCAGCTCGGAGGAGCGACCCACAGATAGGCGTCAATTTCAAACTCATAGTTCCATCCCAGCAGGTACAATAGAATACCAGGATAATTTGGCTATAGATGTGTTAACTTTAGGAGGAGTACCCCACTTGTAGTTGTACTTTAGTTGTACTTTACTAATTGGTTAGTAAGGATTAGAGATGAGCGAACATGCTCGTCCGAGCTTGGTGCTCGTTCGAGCATTAGGGTACTCGTAACTGCTCGCTGCTCGGACGAGTATCTCGCCATGCTCGAGGAAATGGCAACTTCCGCATCGTGCTTTTTTGGCGCCTAAAAACACAGCCAATCACAAGCCAGGAGACTCTGCGTACCACCCAGCATCACGTGGGGCCCTTACATGTCGATAGCAGGGCTTGGCTGGCCTGATCAGGTGACTCTGGAATATACTACCGACTGGCCGCGGTGCTCGTCTCAGATGCCGTCTGGATATCGTTAGGGATAGAGCTGCTGCCTTTCAGGGACAGTGTTAGGGCCTGAATTTAGTACTCAGTTAGGCAGGGATCACCCACAAAGAACCCAACAGCCCTTCTAAGGGCTAGAAGACATTTTATTTTTTATTTTTTTTGTCACTTGGCTGGCTGGCACTAGCAGTGCAGCTATCGCCATATCTAACCCTGTTTTTTTTTTATTGTTCTATCTCAGTGATACAAATCCATTGCACACAGCAGTGTGGAACCATTCTGTGTGTCACAGTTCAGCACATTCGCTCCCATCCGTATATACTGTCCAGGTGACACTTTCTGTACGTCACACAATACAACCAAGTCATTTGCTACCAATATCATCTACAGCTTGATCCAGAAAACTCTCTGTGTGACATTTGTCTGGGTCGCAGACTAAATAGCCACCGTTAACAGGGTGTCAGTCAGTTCTAGCCATAGTTCCCTGGCACGTCACGTTCCCAAAAAAACAAAATATATAAAAAAAATTATTATTTCAGTTGTTTTAAGCTCAGTGATACAAATCCTTTTACTCAGCCTGTGTGTAACCTTTCTGTGTGTCACAGTTCAACACATTCGCTCCCATTCCGTATATACTGGTCCAGGTGACACTTTCTGTACGTCACAGAATACAACCAAGTCATTTGCTACCAATATCATCTACCGCTTGATCCAGAAAATTCTCTGTGCGACATTTGTCTGGGTCACAGACTAAATAGC